>WOVY01012037.1:0-86208 GCA_013436015.1 Rhipicephalus annulatus | reverse complement strand
CGCACCATCTGACTCGTCGTCTGAAGGAGGTTGGTTGGTTCGAGTGGGAAGAGACCGACGCTGTTCGCATGCGGTGACCCGGCGCGACTTCTGCACAGGTTTTCGTCGGTTTTCGCAGGTTTTTGGTGAGGTTTCTTGTCCCCTTTCTCTGTTTGTTTTTTTTTTTTTTTTCTCAGGTTAGGCTAGCTCCTAACTGACTTGGTAGCCTCGTGGTGGTGGTACCACGATGACTACCAGTCTGCTCTCGCAAATTAGGCCGCGGTGCACTACGCACGCACGTGCCTAAAGGGCGTCGGCAGTGCCGACATTTGCAAAGAGCTCGTGAAGCGCTTCACGCCCATGAGCTGACGTGTGTTCAGGATTATGGCTTAGGGAAGTTTGAGGTGACATTCGCGAATGACGAGGCGAATCGGCGGTTTTTAGACGATCCCGTCCTCGCCATTCGCGATGCGAGGATCAGGTTTCAGTACCGAGGTGTTCGGGTCAAGGTGGTGCGCATCATTGGCTTCCCGGCGGACGCGGATAAGCGCATCATAGTACAACTGGTTGGAGAGGTTTGGAAAGTTTTGGAAGTGGCGCGAGAGGAATCAACCGTATCTGCCGGGAGTCTCGCCGGCGTCCTCATGATCAAAATGGAGATGCACAAGAGTGTCCCCAACCTGCTTGAGGTGAGGGACGTCATCGTCCAGTTTGAGTATGAGGGCGTCGCGCGGGTTTGCCGGCGCCTGCTACAGACTGGACACCATGCGGCGAAGTGCACTGTGCCACAGTGTGTGCGCTGTGGGGCTTTTGGTCACGACCAGTGCGCGGTAAAATGCAGCACTGCGGCGGCGATCATGGCCCCTCACAGTGCAAGCGCGCGGGACGAATTCGTCGGCCGCCCCGCCTGTAGCCTCTTCTTCTTCCCAGGAGCAGGTGAGCGGCGTTGCGGAGGATCGGGGAGGCTGCTCCGGGGGACGCCGAGGCTCGACCCAGCCACAGCCGGAGCCCATTAGCGAACGGCTCCAGGAGGGAAGAGCAGGAGGCTGGGGTCGGAATTAGCTGAGGCCCCAACCCTCTCTGCTGCCGCCGAGCCGTCGCCGGCCTCGCCTGCCGGTGCGCCCGGGACCAGCCCTGCTGACGCGCCTGCCGTCGAGGAGAAACAGGAACCCATGAGCTGGACGGACGCTGTTCGGGGCAAGAAAAGCGGCGCGCCAACCGATCACCTGGGCCCTCCAAGGAGAGGCTGGCGGCGGCTCCGAGCGGCGGCCCCGGCAGCCCTAAGGACGACCTCCCGGTCCCGGTTCGAAGCGAGCCGCAGCGACAGAGTCCGACGAGGAGTCCACCTCGTCGACTGTCACGGACAGTACCACACGGTGAGTTGAACAACAGTTCTTCTTGCCCTAACTGTGGACCAGGCGATTGCGAGTGTTCGTTAATGTCTAACACAGTGTACTCGTCCACGAACGAGGATTCCCTCTCTGAGGGGGACTCTCGTTCGTAGGTTTATGTAGGTAGCTTTTCAGCAGCTGATACCTTCGAGTATCTGCTGTTTCCTTTTCTTCTTTCTGTGATTTTCTTTTCGCTTCTTGCCTATTCTAGAGTCTGTTTTCTCTCCTCTATCTTCATCATGGCTTCTTCTCTCACTATTGCTACCTTTAATTGTCGGGGTATTACTAGAGCAGCGAAACAAGCTGAGGTTATTCATTTAGCTCGGTCTCGGAAATAGAGACATTCTCCTTTTGCAGGAAACTTTTGTGTCTAGATTGCAACAGATTAAGAACTTCGACAGAACGTTTTGCACCAAATCCTACTGGAATTATGGTAGCGCACATTGCCGGGGAGTTGCTGTCATTTTAATGCCACGATTCACCGGTTCTGTGCTACGCTATGCCAGGGATTCGGATGGCCGTGTTCTGTCGGTGGATCTTGACTCTGGCGTTAGAATTGTGAATGTGTATGCTCCAGCAGCAGTACAGACAGCAGAAAGATTTCTTAATTCCCTGGATTCTTATCTAGTTGGCCCTTCCCGTGTCATTTTAGTAGGCGACTTCAACTGCGTTTTAGAACAAGCGGATCGCGTTTCTCTCAAAGGAACTCCAAAGTTTAGAAACCGAAACAGCGACCTAGAGTTGCGGGAGCTTGTTCAAGAGCTGGGGCTTGTCGATGCTTGGCGGGTCCCTCCGCCCTCTCCAGTCAGGAATGACTTGGACGGGGAGGGGGAGCCGCTCGAGGATCGATCGTTTTTATTTTCGCCCTCGCTTGCTCCTAGCATGCACTCTAGCTGGCTGTGTTCTTCCGCATTGAGTGACCATAGCCTCCTTGCACTGAGATTTGCCGACTCTAGTTTGGTGCCATGGGGCAAGCGACCGTGGCATTTAAATCCACGGCTCCTTAAAGATAAGGACGCCACAAAAGATGTGGCGACCTACCTCATAGGTTCACTCCTTGGTGACCGGAACTTAGACGGTAGCGATTGGGACACGGTGAAGGCCGGAGTCGCGGAGCGCTTTCGGGATTGGGGCAAGAGGCGGGCGCGGGAGGAGCGCGCGGGATCAAAGCGGTCTCTGACGCGATCCTCCTGCTCTCAAAGCCGTTGTCCTGCGGCCCGGGGTAACCGCGGCTCTTACTTCACTGCGCAAAGAATATAGAGTCCTGCTCCAGCGACGCTGGGACCGCTTGCGGGCCACAGCACGTGCAGAGCAGTGGGAAATGGAGGCTTGGTGCAGCAGAAATGTCCTTCGCAGACACTTGGCTAGGAAGAGCTCAGCGATAACCTCTTTGGTCGATCCTAACACAGGCGGTTTAGTGGAAACGCAGGACGAAGTATTAGAGGTGGCAAGACAGTTCTACAAGAACCTTTACGCCGAACCACCTCCCACTCCGTACTCGTTTCCCTTCACCAAAACTTACGAGGACTTTGATATTTGTGACACTCCTTTCGTCGAAGAGGAGGTTTTGCAGCCCTTAAATCCATGAATCATAATCGCAGCCCAGGTTCAGATGGTTTGCCATTCGAGTTTTATGTCAAGTTTTGGAGAGTTTTGGGGGGCCTTTTACCACATTGGCAAACAGGCTTCTCCGTGAGGGGACCCTGTCAGCAACTCAAAGAGAGGGGCGGATCACTCTCCTGTGCAAGGATGAGACGAGACGCACCGACCTGAGAGCCTGGCGGCCCATCACCCTCCTGAACTGTGATTACAAGCTCATAGCTAAGTGCCTGTCCGTTCGACTCACTCCAGTGCTCAGTACTGTTTTGGGTCCGTACCAGGCGTGTTGTGTCCAAAATAGGTCGTGCCAACTTCATGGTTTTGCTATCAGGGACCTCATAGAATGGTCGAATTCTCGCAACCTAAGTGGAATCCTTTGTTCTTTTGATCAAGAAAAGGCTTTTGATATTATCAGTCACAAGTACATCTTTAAAGTTTTAAAGCAGGCGGGCTTCAGTTCAAAGTTCATCAGCATGGTCAGGGCTCTCTACTTTCGTCCTAGTTCTGCTGTTGTCATACAGGATCGCGTCTCGGAGTCGTTCGGTGTGTGCCGTGGAGTCCGACAGGGGGACCCACTGTCGCCCGCTCTCTACGTGTGCTCGCATTCGAGCCGCTCTTGCAGAGGCTTTCTAAAGACACCAGCATAGGTAGATTTCCCCTTCCGCCAGGTTCCCCCCCGGTGGCAATGTTTGCCTATGCAGATGACCTCTCTATTGTCGTCCCGGACGAGCCACTGTTTGCACCGTCTTGGACGTTATGGAGGGGTACTGCTCGGCGAGCGGCGCCAGAATAAATAAGTCGAAGAGCGCAGTCATGTATCTGAACTGCGCTCCCTCCAGTCCACGTCCTGTACATGGGCTCCCCATACAGAAGCGCCTACGTATATTAGGTTTCCATTTCGAGCCAGATGGCCTGACTACCGAAAACTGGCGGTTAGCAAGGCAAAAGCTGACTGATAGGATTAAGGAACTCGGTGCCTTGTCTTGTCCGCTTACAGCTAGGGCCACGATAATTCAATCATTGTTGTTCAGTTTCCTTACATACATAGGTTCGGTTATGCCAGTTAAACCCCACACCAAAGTTATCTTGGAAAAGAAAGTTTTCGAATTCTTTTGGGGTCGTGCCTCTCCTTTTGTGGCGCGCCCCGTGTTGAAGTTGCGCAGGGACGAAGGAGGACTAGGTATTCCCGACCTTAGCGTTGTGACCACGGCATTACATGTTAAATGGACACGGGTAGCTCTTGAGTCAGATATGCTCCTTACTAGAAGCTTCGCGTGTTATTTCCTGAGTACCAGGCTGAGGTTGTTCTCGCCTGGGGCATTTTCGAATTCCGTGCCTCGGGCGGGAACGCCTTCTGCCTTTTATGCAGGGGCCGCTTCTACTTTGGCTCGTCTCCAAGAGTCGACCCCGAGATAGATTTAGTTTCGCTTGAACTCCGTGAGTTAGTCGATAGACTCGCTCCGGAGTTACCCGAACGCTACAGAGAACACGACCTGTCCCAATACAGTCCTAACTGGCGGTTGATTACTGCCAGTTTCCTGGACGCCAAGCGCGCTACATTCATGTATCGCCTGGCCAGAGATCGCCTGCCTCTAAGGTTCAGGCCTTTCGCAAGAATTGCTCAACGAGGAGCGTGCCCTTTTTGTGGCACTACGGAGGACCTGGTTCACGTGTTCTCTCAGTGCGCACTACCAGCTGCCCTCCATCGAAGGATAGCTAGCTTGTTTGGCCACCCAGGTGTTCCTTTCAACACCGTTCGTTTTCTTCATCCCCTGTCGCGACAAGCGCTAAGCAATACGTGCTTCTGCTTGTTGAGTGCTCCTACCAAGTGTGGGTGGCACGGTGCTGTGCCGTCTTTGACGGCAAGCGACCCGGGCTTCACGAAGTGCTTGCAAAAGTACGGAAGGAGGTCTGGTTCGTTCTCCACCGAGAGTGGCAGCGCCTAGGTGCAAAGAAGTTTTATGAGACATGGCACCGTCCGGCAGTGATTTTCAGTGAGGCAGGAGGGCAGATAACCATCAACTTTTAATGATGGCTTTCTCTAAGGCTCCACGACTAGGCCTAGTGAGCCAGTCACCCCAGAGTTTGGTCTGTATGGTCTTTCACCCGAGTTTTGCATGTGCTAAGGTGATCCTGTCACCTTGTCGGGCTTTACCCGCAAGGTCCGTGTTGGCCCCTTCTGTAGGCTCGGCCACTTTACTCGTCGAGGCGGAAGGTGGTTCCCTTCTTCGAGAAGGACTAAGCCGGCTTTCCGCCGTGCCGGTTTCCGTGGGTACGTTTGGTTTGCGTGCAGCGGCACTGGTCTCTGCACCAAATAGTAGTCCCGTAGACTCCACAGGACGGATTGTGTCTCACTGCGCCCTTGTGGTGAGGAGACGGGCCATGACCGCAAAGCGCCTCGCGCCGAGCGATAGCCCATCCGCCCTGAGGGGGTGTTGTCGCAGGCTCTCAGCCGCGCAACAGTGTGAGGGCACGGGCACTTTGGTTGTGGTGACTGAAGTTACCGCGACCGAGGGCAGTACCGCTGCCATGTTTTTGGGTACGTCCGCTTTGCGAGTGGTGGCGAGAGCTACTGCGCCGAAGGGTAGCCCCTGCGTCAAGTCTCGCTGGCCCTAGTGGTCAGGAGACGGGCCATAACCGCAGCACACCCCACGTGCTGCGATAGCCCACCCTGCCAGGGTACGTTCACTTTGCGCGTTGCGACTGAAGTTGCTCCGCCGGAGGGTAGTCCCTTTGTCGGGCCTCCCTGGCTTGTATGCCGGGAGGCAGGCCGCGTCTGTTTGGCGCCTGGCGCCGAACCGTGGCCCCCTTGCCAGGGCATGGCCGTCTGCCCGAAACAAATCTTCCCCCCACAAACCCTGGGGGGAGGTGGTGCCGGGACAGACGTAGGATGATGATGGGTTGATGAGTTAAGTGTGACTCTGGGACAAAGCGTTTCGGCGCCGCGTCTCCTTCCTATCTGACAACGGCACCGAAAAAAAAAAAAGTGACGAAATGTTTCCTTCTTATCCTGTCTTCCAGTCTGAACAACAATTTGCTGGAAGGGGCTTGTTTATTTCTCTGCTGAAATACGAGGTCCCCAATAATCGCGGTTACGATAGTCGGCCCGCGAAGAGGAGCCTATCGCTTAATCCGATAGACTACTGTGACGTTGCTTTCAATGATAAAAAAAGTCATTGACAGCCAATTTTTTATGGTACTTATTTTCTTCGGCGCGACGGATCGAATGCTAACCGTTCAGAGTGTCTAATCACGGAAAGTGAACGCGGGAAACTAACCCGAACTTTTCGATCTGCGACGACCAGGAACATGCTGCAAACAGTGAACGCCCCGCCGTGGTGGTCTAGTGGCTAAAGTACTCAGCTGCTGACCCGCAGGGCGCGGGTTCGAATCCCGGCTGCGGCGGCTGCATTTCCGATGGAGGCGGAAATGTTGTAGGCCCGTGTGCTCAGATTTGGGTGCACGTTAAAGATCCCCAGGTGGTCGAAATTTCCGGAGCCCTCCACTACGGCGTCTCTCATAATCATATGGTGGTTTTGGGACGTTAAACCCCACATATCAATCAATCAATCAATCAAACAGTGAACACCAGAGGACGCGCGCGCGCCCGGTGTTTATTGAGCGGAATAGTTCTAGGAAAAGTGATTGTGACTTTAGCGGCCTCGAGAACAAGGTACACACGTTTTCGACGCGCCGGCGTGGCTTATCGCCAGCGATAGACGCTCCCAAATCCCGACTTTGGCGCAATTCGCGTTGATGTTATCAGGATGGCGTAGTAAATCCGGTTCGGCGCAGGAGTGGAACAACAGCAAGAGGGTACCCAAGTTCAAGAGGTACCGCCTTCCCTAGGGCTTCACGCCGTAAACACCAGAAGAATCTAGTTACGTACGTTGGTAACCACCTCCCCTCACCAGTTCTCCATCTCTCCTCCACCCTAGTCACGTTACCTTTTTTCAGCGCAATCATTTTCCCTCTCATATGACGCCCTCCTCACAACACTTCTCACGTGACATTCTAGCGCGACCACGCCAACGAGACCGCACAAACAAGCGTCGCTTTTAAAATCGCCAAGAATTTGGTGTTATTCCAACGCCCACCGGATGATGTGACCCAACACGCGCCCGAGTGTGTCGATGCAGCGACGAAGAGTTTAAAAAAAGAAAAAAAAAGTTAAACAAATACTTCGTAAGAGATAAAGCCGCGGCATACGTGGCGATGATTACGCTGCCGCCAACAGTTGGCGTGAAGGAAAAAAAAGAAAAAGGACGCCCAAGCATTCGCTAAGCGCGAGGGAAATACCGAAGGGTGAGGAAAGCAGCTAGCCCCACCGAGTGTGGAGGTGATGGTGATTTCGAGAACGGAACCGTACAGTTTTTTTTTACTTATTTGAAAATGCGCGCTTTGCTACAGCAGTCGCGAGTGGATGACACGGAAACCAAAAAAAAAAAAAACGGCTACCAGACAAGAAAATTCTGAAACACATTACCTACCCTTTTTTTTTTTTACGCCATCACCAACACAAAAATGTGTTACCGACGACAACAGCGACCGCTCTCCTTAAATGCGCGCAGCGTGGTGCGAGAAGGGTAGCAAACCGACAACAGGGATGTACGTAGAGCTTCGTGAAATTGAATGGCGCGAGAAAAAAAAAAGAATCCATGGGCCGTTTCAGAGGATGAATAACTGTAGCCAATCTGGGTAGGACACAACACAGAGGTGATACGTACTACATCATTTTGATGAAAGGTACAGCAGGCGTTTTTTTTTTTTTTTTCATTTAGCGTGTGCTCCTTGAAAGCACTTCCACCTCGACATACTTTGGCCAGGTGTGCAGAGCACGGACTACTTATTTACACATTTGTTTTACTCCATTGTAACTTACCAATTATTATCAGTTTATCATCTTCAAAACTCCTTAGCTTCTACAGCACTCTGCACGATTTTCTTACGAGAGATGAAAAGAACTCCCCGAGAACATGGACGGAGGGGGTATTTCCCAGAGTCGGGCTGGCTGCCTGGCACGGCAGCCGTAGCGGAGGTCCCACCTATGCCGTGTCATGTGAGCAAGCAAGACCAGCAGGAAGTCTTGGCGTGGTGTTCCCTAGGGGAGACGTACCGGCACAGCAGGAACGTCGTTCATCCGATTAGTCACACACCACACGCGCGCGCCACAGAGAAGACGATTCCACCACCGGGGAGAGACGGGAACGAAAAATAGAAATGAGATAATGAAGTGCAGTAACGGCTCGAACGGATGCGATGGAACACAAAGATGAACCGGACCTCTCTTGCGCAATTCTTGCGCCGCCGACTGCAGAACCGATCCATCGGCACGCGCGTTCCTTTAGCCGATGCTTCTGTGCCTCAGGGGAACCAATTAAAAAAAAAACATGCATGCCTTAAATCGAACTTCGCTTCCAAATGCGGTCATAGTTTTTGTACGGCAATAGGTAGCTTTAACAGACGCTAGCGCTCTCCGTCGGGCCGTGCCAGAAGCAGGCTCTGTAGCGGGATGGCGCTTAAGAACTCATGGCGGGCAAGGATACCACATTACACAGACAGATAAAGCGGTACTCCCCCCCAGTGGTCGGCATAGCAAAACATTTTTATGGGGGGCGCCACTTGTTATCCGTTCACTGACATTTCCGGAACAGAAGATGGCTAGCGCCGCGCCTTGATAGTGAAGTATCGTCGAAGGCCTGATAGTACCGGCAGGCCCTTGTGATACGTCGTCAAAACCATACGCTCTAGTATAACAAATACGAGAAAAGTTGAGGTTGCCCGGAAGTTTTGTACTTGTTATCTGTTCACTGATACTTCCGGGAAGATATATTTTCCGCATCTGGCTAGATACGGGAAGTGCATAGAGACGCACCGCCCAAGACCCAATATCGTCGGCAAGGATCTTTGGTGTGTCATTACACCACGTGGTCTAGTTCAGCAAATATCGCAAAAGTTGATGGAACATCAACCATCGTAGTTTGCTGCAATGACTCGTTAATCACGTATCGGCCTTGTGGGCGAAACGTAAAGAACTGAAAAGAAATGTCATACTATATATCCTCAATTGAAGCATTCTAAAGAGAGCCAAGTCGATTGAAGCCTGTAGAAAGAGGCGGGTCTCCGTTTATCATTAGACTAGTCTTATCTCTCCGCTACGCCCAGCGATCTCCAAAGCAATTGCGATCAATCTTTACGTAGTTGCAAGCAAACGTGATACATTAAGCCGTTTAAAGTGGCACTTCGGGATGACTGCACTTACGTAAAGCTACACAAAAAAAGAAAAAAAAAACTGAAATCGACATGAGCCGATATTCCATTAATGAGACGACTGGAAGTTCTGAAGTCAACAAAAATACCGGTTGTAGGTTGATGCTTCAGCGGATACAGGCGTATAAGAAAGCCACAAAGGCCCCTTCCGCCGCTTTCTGAATTTCAGTGATTCACATTTCAACGTTTTAGGGGCTATATTCGTGTGTAGCCTGGCACCAACTTGCTTCAAAAAGCAACTTTGTTGAACTTCTTGATATAAGAAAGCAAATACCCAAACATAACGGCCTAGATTGTATTTGCTCCAGACAATTTCGGAAACTACAAAACACTCGTATATGCTGTATTTGGTGAGACACACTGGCGGGAAGGTTTCATCAAACATGGTATGTGAGTAAATGCACTGACACTACGCCACTTTCACTAGCTCATGCGACACCTTACGCACAAACTCTGACGTCTTGGAAGAACAAGAAAGAAAATGAAGGCAATTCGATTGCAAGAAGCGTCAGGCAGTCTGCGACAGACCACAGGTGCAATCGATCGCGGAGACGAGGGGGGGGGGGGGGGGGCAAAAAATAGGAACCACGTTGGAACAAAAAAGGAGGGGGAGGGGGACCAACTACGTCACACAAATTCAGAATGGCGTGGGCAAGGGGTAGATTGAGATTACGCAAATCCTTTCGACAGCTACCGATAAAACTAACAGGCGATAGTTTCACCAGAAAAAAGGAAAATGATTTCCACGGGGGATGAAGCAAAATCGTGCGGAATTTCGCGCGAAACGTGACCGTGAAGACGCGTTGCACAACGCGACACAAGAAGAAAAACGGGTGGTGTACACGTCGAACGGAGAAATGTCGTTAAGGCATGATGACACTGCACAGGTCAATCACTAGCTCAGAGGCGATGTCCATAACCTCACTGCCGGGTTCGTAGGCCTCTCTGACGAAAGGCACGGCTGTCGCGTCTCGAAGAAACAGGCTACGCAAATCTTGAAGTAAAAACAAGAGGACAAGACAGACGACACACGGGGAACCATGGTACGCGATATCAGAAGAGACCAACTTCCTTAGGCCTAGCGTTGAAGAACTGGGCCAAGCTCACGGGTCCCTTACCTCGTGGGTTATCCGTATGCAGACGAGCTTGGCACGTTGCAACAAAATCCTCGGCGATGCCTCGCTTCTCTCACAGGCACGGTATCCCTTGTTCACCACTCGGTCAGAGGACGGAGATAACCGCCATCGGCCGTATGCTGCGGCGTCCGCGAAATGAGGCACAGCATATTCGTCCACCGTCAAGCCCCCGAACGGCGGGGGAAACCCCACTCGAAGCGGGCGGCGGCAAAGGAGGCTTGGCGCGGCGGCGGCGACTAGGGAGAGGAAACCGGTAGTTTCGCCACACAGCGGCCTGGACCGACCCAGCCAATGAAAACAATGCTAGCGACGCTGCGACCAATGGCAGCACGGCGTTAGTGTCACGTGCCTTGTTTTTTTTATAAAAAGTGGAGGCAACCGGAAGTTTTGAACTGCTCTCGCAAGTACATGGATGGATGACCTCGCCACTCTACTTTTTTTTTTCCTGCTCGTTGTGTTGTCTGTACCCTACTGGCTGGGTATGGTGTGTTTCGTTGCGTGTATATTCTAGCCGCAGCAGCCGCCGGTTTTTTTTCCCCCTTTCTACCACGTTGATTGTCCGTACCCTGCTGCGTATGGTGGAGTAAAATAACAAAAAAAAAAAAAACAGTCAGTTTGCGTGCAGTTCGCGTTCCACTCGTATTGTTCAAAGCGGGCATCATTAAAACGAAAAGCGGTGTTACTTGTCCGGAAAGTCTTGTTGATTTTCTCTTCGACTGGAGAGTCTTATCACGACTGGGAACTGCGAGGCGTGCGAAAGTCGCTGAGCGAGCGGAACGGGAAGGGAGCTTCGCTGCGCAGTTGGAAGTCTTTGTTGGCATGACGATAGTTATAGCGCGATAACAAAACGACGACACAGAGACATCCATACCAACTAGCCCAAGCTGCCACACTTCTTTACTGGCGTGTCCCCGTGTATTTTTATCGAAAAGAGTTTGTTTCTGACAATGCGGCCAGAGAGAAACGCTCTAACCACCTCATTTGGGGTCGCTTACTTTTCCTCAGCCATCGATCCGAACGGTGTGACGGCGGTCGATGCGCTAGAGTTCTCGCGGCCAAAATTAGTCACGGGTTCAGGTGAGTTCACCGCCTTCTCCGAAACCGAAACTGACGCTATTCGTAAGGCCTCGTCAGTGAATGCCTCGTCCGCAGTTCCGACGCCGTAGTTATGAGTTGTTCACGGTTCGAAATCTGCAATAAAGAATAAGCAGTTTTCTCCAAAACCTTCACATGTTGTGCGATTGTGGCAAAAAAAGTCAGCGGCAGTTTACGAAATACACAGCTAGAAACTATTTTTTCCCGGAGATTCATGATCAGATTGTTCTCCTGATCATTTCTCCTGCAGTTCCTCGTAGAACTTAGCAGCCACAGCATTACGAAATAATTTGAGAGCATTGCAAGGTTGATAATTTAACGCTGAACGCTTATGCAATGCACTTGGTGTGTTTCAATTAAAATCAGTGGGCTTATTAAAGCAACAACATTTTCCATATATGGAAAATGTTGTTGCTTTATGACTGAAATATAATGAATAAGTGAAATTAGTGATCCGCGGAAGCCCGCTACCTGGCGATCAGAAGTTAGGAGCTCAAAAGGGGTGGACGTGATTCGATATATATCAGATCGTCGCGATTACAAACGAAACTTTATTCGTGGTTTAGAGATAACACCATTCCAGCGGTGCACTAAAATTTAAAAGCTAAAGACAAAAGAAACGGTCGTCGATGTAAGATCCCTGAATACAATGAATTTAATGGTATTCAAAATCAAACGTCTGAAGATATATATATATACATCAGCTGGCACAACACAAACTTTGCGTCGCCGAAGAACGTAGATCGTAGCTGTATTTAATACTAATTACAGGATAGTTTCCAACACTGTGAGGCTGAAGAACCTCAGCGGTTTAGTCCATAAATCAATACATTGCTGAGCGGCAGAATAAAATAACTCCAAACATGCAAGGAATCGCGAAAAAGTAGTGGTATTTCAATGAATCTCGCAAAATTGATTCAACACTGCCAAAAAAAAGTAATAAAAGGAAGTATCAACAAAAATGAGAACAATAATACTACTATAGCTAATCAGGTTACTGTTATTACTAGTTCAGTTTGTTCTCGCACATTTTATAGTAACAAATATAATCAATCAAGTATTTTAAGAGCTTAATTTTTTCTTCTAAAGAAGGAATTCAGTGACTGCCCGTCAAAGCAACCATATTTCATGACGACATGACCAGAATACAGGGTTATAATCACGCGATATGGTGCAATGGCAGGTGGAAGGACGACCTAGCCTCAGTTCAATAAGAGGTGCTGTATACGTAACGGCGTTCAGCGAAGTATGTATGACGTCATCCCCACTCTGCGCCCTTCGATGTCATGGAAATTCTGTAACGTAGCATCGTCGCGCCTACAGGTAATTCCCCTCGCAAAAGGGGAAAATGATTGAGCTTGTAGTTTGTACGGGACCTATAGGAAAAGGGCACGGTTTCCGGCTGTCCTCGGAAATAGCGCAGCACCTTGCATGTGAATGACCTACAAGATTTGCGAAATAATTTTTTTTAGGGCGGACTGAGGCCGTAATATTCTGAATGGGCCTTTTCGGGTTCCAACGGCTACTCTATAGCCGAAATCGAAACTGGTGGCCAGTGGCCAGTAGAAAATCTCGGGTGCAAGGTATCTCTCGGGATAATTTGCCAATGTTGCCAACCATGGTGCCTAATGGCGCTCCCAAAAAGCACGGCGCGAGTGACGTCACCACCGTTGCGCATGCGCAGATGGTCGTCTGAAAAAAAGACACATTTCTGTCTGCACACTACCCGTCATGAGCAATTTTTAACTAATGTTCTCTCAGACAAATAAAAGACCCGATGTATACACTACATATAAACTGGACCAGCTGGCACTTATGTTTCAGCACGCCTGTACTTTCTGTCCGTTCATACACAACATTGAATGGTTACTCGGTTTCTCATACGGAGGTTGCGGGTTTGATACCAGCCGCGGCAGTCGAATTTAGGTAAAGGCGAAATGTCAGAGGCCCGTGTGTTGTGTTATGTCAATGCACGTTAGGGGAGACTAAATGGTCCAAACTTCTGGAGTCTTCCAGTGCGGCCTGTATCATAATCATAGCATGGTTTAGTCCCGGAAAGTTTCATTAAAAATCACAGCATATCTACGGAGTGAATAATGATGAGTGGGGTGAAGCGGTCGTCTGCCTGTCTGTCTGTTAGGGAGCGCCGGAATCGTTGTAGTTGTTTTTTCCCCTACTGGTAGTGGTGCATACCCACTATGGGGGATAGGCCAAGAATCGAGTGGTTTTAAAAAAATTACTGTTCAAATTTGGAATAATGGAGGTATAACAGAAAGATTACCGATAGCCTAGGAAAGTGTAGTGCTTAATGTAATGCACGCAAATATTTAGATGAAAGAATTTATTCTTAGAATAGAGCAATAATTTGATTTTATACGTATATAATTATGTGGACATGTTAGGATAATGGAACTGGCTAATTAATCAACCTATTAGTTTCATCAATATAGTCCCGGACGGCCGCGCATACTGTCGCATTAGAGAAACCAGAAATGGATGCTCCAAAAGACAAAATGACAGGCACAGATAAGTCCATACTAATACCACTTAAGGGTATTTCTAAAAGGATTTTTCGTAATGTGTTAAACCGCCTGCAGGTCAAAAAGAAATGATCTATTGTTTCCAGTTCATCACAGAACGCGCACAGTGGCGAAGGTGCCTGAGCAGACCTGTGTTTATAGAATAACTAGAATCATCGTGCGCATTGGAGCGCGAGCGGGTTTGTCACGTGGTATTTTTGTATTTCGCGGGCATTTGCAATTAACAGAAAAACACTAATACTTAACAGATATAAAGTTGAAAACTGTCTAGTCAGACGTTTTGCAAACCAATCTACAACTTTCTTATTAATTTTTTATCCGTCCTTGTTCCTTTAAGAGCTAGTTAATTAAACAGATCTAATTAAGCAATACTTGAGAAAACAGAAAAAAATGTCTGACTAACTACAGGCAACGGTGAGCAACATGCATTTGGTCGCGTCGTAATTACGTGTGTCGGCCTATTTTTAAAGTCTGGCTAAATATATCCTGGGCACCCTGCATATGCATGGTAATATGGGGATGATGGTGATACAGCACCAACGGCAACAAGAGAGAAGGCGAGGAGGTTAACCAGGCACATGCCCGGTTTGCTACCCTATGCTGGAGGAAGGGAAAGGTGAGCATAAAGATGAAGAAGAGAGGGGAAAGAGAAGTGAAAGAGACAAAAAAATGTCAGTATATGGGCTCACGCGTACGCAGCGGTGGCACAGAGAGAGAATGCAAACATGGGCGTTAAGTAGACTACGTCATGTTTACTACCCTTCTCATATATAGTGAAATGAAAAGACGGAAGAGAAACAGACCACACACATTTCACAACACAGATGCACAGTGCAGTGTATATCACAGGCGGTCACTCAATTCCATTACCTTAATGAGGCCCTGAAACACCTTTTCAAGTAACCAGGGGTGAATTCACTGGAAGAGCCTAATGCCTCACGAATTCAACGTTACATATTTTTAAAAAAATCCATCTAGTGCGAGTGTAGACACAAAAATTTGTAGCATGCTGCAATTGCATTGTATCTTCTCTCGTCCCGACGAAAGCGCTAGAAGCTAAGCAGGAAGGGATCACAGGGGCAAAGAAAAACGTCACGCGTGCCTTGTGACCTTGAGCACTTTTTGTTTGTTTTTTCTTCTTCGAATGCGCGGCTTTTTCAGTGTGATCGCGTGCGCACGTGTAGACAAGTCGTGGCCTGCCGCGGCAATCTTTGTAACGACTGAGCACGCCATGTTCAAACCAGCCAATGGCTGATAGATCAGCTTTTTACGAGCGATTCTGAAGCGTCTTCCGAGATTTGTTGAAAAAAGAGAAAAAGTTTTTAGCTGACCTTGATAATTTATTGTGAATTCCAGGCCGCATGCGGCACTATATTAATTAACTCGCGTGTTGTCGGGAGTCTCAACTACCGATCGCCAGCGTTTTTTGACCATGCTCAAAGCGTGTTGCAGGGCCTCTTTAAAGAACGTCAGGAGGACTCCATCGTATGACCCCATAACTGATGTACAGAAAATATATCTTCAGACTTTATAAACGCAACGGCGAAATAGCCACCGGAGCATTTACTTAAACTCTTTTAATCCCCCACGCGCTGTCGCATCTGCATGCCTTCTTTCTTCGAGATCAAGAGCCGCAGTTGGATAGGCGCCGCCGATTTTTATGAGAGCATGCGACCTGGCACCGTACATAAACGTGACATAAGCTACTTTCCCACAGGGATCACGGTCCAGGCTTTCGCAGTTGGGATTTCCCTTTTTATGAATGCGCGACGGCGTGCGCTTCGAAGACTGAATTCTGCTATCGATGCCAAGATGGCGGCGAAAAGACAGACGATCAAGCAGACGACGATCGTTGGTACGCTGATAAGCGTGCACTCTTTTGGTAAAAACCATGCATGCATGTCGATCGATTTGTGGGGTTTAACGTCCCAAAACCACCATTTGATTATGAGAGACGCCGTAGTGGAGGACTCCGGAAATTTCGACCACCTGGGGTTCTTTAACGTGCACCCAAATCTGAGTACACGGGCCTACAACATTTCTGCCTCCATCGGAAATGCAGCCGCCGCAGCCGGGAATCGAACCCGCGACCTGCGGGTCAGCAGCCGAGTACCTTAGCCACTAGACCACCACGGCGGGGCCCATGCATGCATGTCACGGGGAGGCGGAATCGGTAAGTACTTCGCTTTGAAATGCTTTGGTTAAACTATGCGAATGATTTATTAGCCCTCTGTCCTCTTGATATGTTCATTTCTTGTCCTCTCATCGGTTATGGAAGAATAAGGTGGTACAATACGATTATTAGAAGTCTGCAGGATCAAACAAATGTGGCACTCAATGACCGAATTTGCATTGAGAAACCAACATTAACCAACGTAGCCGTGGTTAACGTACACTTAAGCCGCCGTTTATATTCACTTTAGCCGATTTTGTTGACAATTATGTGCAAGCTGACGCACCTTCTCAAGGAAGTTCCCTTAGGGCTATATGCAGTGCTTTGGGGCTGTTGTAAGTATATTCGTGACCATCCCCCAGATGGTCGAAATTTAAGGAGCCCTACGGCGTCTCTCATAATCATATGGTGGTTTTGGGACGTTAAACACCACATATCAATATTCGTGACCATCCAAAGAAACACAGTCGAGGCACCGACGTCATCGCTTGTATTTCCACGCAGTAGTCCAGAGAGGACGTACATGAATAACAACCGCAATGCAACAAGTATACGTGTTTTCAGTTGTTCATCAGTTGTTTGTGTTATCGTTTCTTGATCAAATTGTAGAATGGCGTTTGACGCGTGTATGCATTCGACTTTGCTGCATGCCACAGTGATCGCATTTGATTACACAAGCCGCTGTCTGTAAATCCCATGAACGTCGTTTGGATACGAATACAAAACCGAAGACGCCCAACTGAAGCAACATTCCATGGCCTATATAGTATATAGTAGCAACTATTTGCGTGAGTGTTGTCATATAAAAATACAATGTTTTACGCCATCAAGGCCGCCATTTTGTAAGCAATAATAACATATTAGCGCTTTGCATTTGTTCCATTTTGTATCCAGTGGCAGTGGACAAACTGTGGGACGTTTCAGTGCAGCGTCCGTATTGTCACGTGGTATTTGACACCATCCCGATAGGCCGGCTTACCGAATTTTACAAAAAAAAAAAACTATTAAGAAAGTATTGAAATGTGGCTGGTCAATTTCGCCTAACACATTTGCTGCACATATATAGTGCGTTTGTTCAAAAATGCAGAAATGTATGTACCGAGGCTCATCAATATGCTCTGGCCATTCAAAATTTGTCGAAATGGCAATCGACTATTAACTTTTGAAGAGCTATAGAACCATGATTCACACAGTATCGATCACACATTGCGCATTTCTCAATTGACGGGTAGTTGGACTGCTGCATAGCTCTATAAAATATGGGCCACCAAACTTTTATTGAAAAGTGCATTGGCTATTTGAACGCTTGCTGGGGCACCGATGACTAGTGCACAATATCTAAAGACACATCGCGCATGGCTTTAAATACTGTTATGAAAAATATGTAAACATGGGTTGTGTCAAGCTGACGCTTGGACAAGTGGACACGAATAAGTGTTTCTTCTGCGCTGTTGGTATATTCGGTCATGTCCTACCAACTCGCCCATGTTCCCACGCTTCATAAGTTCATTTCTATAGTGCAACGGGCTCTTTTTATGGTACTTTTTCCCCTCACAGTGTTTTGTTAAGTTGTATTGCCCTGGCTGTATGCAAAGCCAGGTACTTGGCAGTGCTCTCTCCTGTCCTTGTTTCCTGCTTTATAGTTACGCTGCAACTGCTGTTGCGCTGTTCGTATATTCAATAGTTTCTAAAATAAGGAAGATAGTCAGTAAACAAGCCGTCCCCACCCCCCTCCCCTCCCCAGGTAAAAAAAAAATCTGGCTACAGGCCTGGCCACCACACGCATTTACGCCTCGGCAACACATGGCGCGCTTTAGTTGAAATAATAATTAAGGAATATGTTGAGATTTCTCGAGTATTTGAGAGGTATTACTTTCGATTGCGTCCGAAGTGTGATCACTGATTCCTACAATGCTGCGAGCTTTTGCGATGCTAAATGCAGAAGTCAGAAGCGCAGTTTGGGTGGAAGAAAATGGCGGTCTATTTGACTCGCTGATGGTATCGCATTGCACTGGAAGCATTCAAAGCACGCAGGTTGAATTACTAAAAGACGGGGAAACCCCTGACGAGCTGGAGTCGAGCTTCTGGGAATGAATAATTGGCTCCCAATCAAATACAGTCGTCTTTCGGCTGCTTCAGCGTAAAATGAATTTTTTTTGTGGCCAAGTCGGTGTCATTTCGTATTCGTGGTTGTTTTATTTTTTTTTTGTTTCAGGAACCTGTCTCCTCCATATATTTTACAGCGCGACGCGCATCCGCATCGGCTGAATTTCTTCGCCGAAAAGCGGATGGCCTGATTGGCTCTGCATGCAGCTCACTTTTCGGACGGTTCTCTAAAAATGACGCTTGGTTGAATGTGTTGAACACCTTCTGCACATACGCACTCAGTTGATAATGTCTGATGTCATCCCTTCGAAATATCCGCCCACCTTGGGACCTGCACAGCTTGTGAAACATGGATGGCTTCCCCCACGGTTGCTGTAAAGTGAATATTCTAACATTCGATTACGATGTATACCGCAGTTTCCAGACTATTCTTGCGGATTACGAAACGCTCATCTGACTGCAAATATTAAGCCTTGTTATTTATTTCCCTGTAGTAATTAAGCCAGCTCGGACTTCAGAAGCAAACCACTGCTTATTGTGTCATCGTAGACGATTAGTTTTATTATGGCGAGAGCCAACGCAAAACATGTACTCGGTCAGCATCTGTGTCAACGTGATTGATGCAGAATTATCATCATCACGCGATAACGTCATAAGACGTGAAAAACGTTTGACGTCAACATGACTTCGCTATGACGCCACATGTGACGTCGTATGATGACGCGATCACGTGTCATCTAATGTCACCGATCTCGGGAGCAGTGCAAGCGCAAAACTTTCGGGAGAACAAGAGGAAGTTATGCCAATGCGTAAAATACCGCGTGACTTCGTTTCTTTCCGCATTTTCAAGCGTTCGCGCTGTTCTTTCCAGCTTTTGCATCAACCCCCCCCCCCCCCCCCTCCACCAGGTTCGTGTCGCAGGTTTCTTTAAAATACGTGCTGCCTATACGCGCGGGGCCCATGAGATCGCCACCTGCAGGCCCCTTTCCAAACGGGAGACGACGCGAACGTAGTGGGATGACGTCACGTAGCTCATTCGGTGCGCGTGCTGCATCTACTTATGGAGCACGCGCACTTGGAACGCGAAACCTGCTAGCGCGACATCGCCTACGCAGCATCGCAGTCACCTCGCCGACACCGCCGGCGTGTTGTGAAGTCCCGTTGTATAAAGACGTGGCGAGCATCTGCAAAGCCTGTTGCTCAATTAAAGAAAGCAAGAGTGCTCGTGCAAACTGAAGCGTCGCTAAGTGGTGCGGGTTATTCCCGCAATCGGTCTGCACGTCCATTAAGGAAGGAAAAAGAAAAATTAGGAAATGAGTTTTGCGCAACGCCACGCCGTGGTCGCGCTGGTCGCACTTCGACGAGGAAGAAAATAATAAAAAAAATGAGTGAAGAGAACATCCGCGTACTTCGATGCAGCTACACTCTAAAAAAATATCGAGTAAAAAGGGTGTATTTTGTCCCACAACAATAATCGTCATCAGGCTTGCGAGCACTTCCTTTCTTGAAAACTCGGCGCTGGCCACTTTCCTACCGAGAATGCAATGTAACCCTGATAATGGACATGTCGATCGTGACCGGGATGTACCGGGTGCAGGGCGATAACGCAAGGATGGAACGCAATATAGATGACGATTATTTTTGTGGGACAAAAAGACACCCTTTTTACTCGCTCTTTTTTTTTTAGAGTGTAGTACACATAAAACTTCGACCGGTTGTCCAAGTTATTCCGGAGCCGCACACCGATAATCATGCGTTTTTGGCGCGCATAACTCTGGGAGGATCACAACCCCCCAAAAATATGTCCTCGCGAAGAGCATGACCCCTAAAGGAATATTATAGCAAGAGGATTGTGCCCAAATAGGAGCCCAAATAAGAACCAGAGGATTATAACCCTAAAGGAGTATAACAGCAGAGGAGTGCAAACCACCCCGCAGGAGTACAAACCGCAAAGAAGTATAATCGCCGGATAATGCGTGACCCCCAGAGTAACCTCTGGGGGAGTATAATCCCTAGATCACTATACACCCTCAGTGGAGTAAAACACCTAAATGAGCGTAACCTCCAGAGGACTATAACCACCGAGGAGCCTAACACAAGGAACACTATATATGACCGCTAGTGGGGTGTAACCACCGATGGAGTATAACTGGGCTTGCAGGCAACGATTCCCGGTTAGAGTCATGCGCACTGGCCAAGACAACGAGAATAAGAAATAAATATGCCACGCAAACTTTGAACAGGATTTGGTGGGGGGGGGGGGGGTATTTTTATTACACGCGAGCACTTCATTTCTGAAACAAATAACAGTATCACACCAAAAATGGATATAGCTCTCAGAGGAACTGCTCCATTCATCATTTGCAATAAACATTGTAGAGTAAATATTTAAAAGTGAATCTTGTGTGCATTTTATAAAGTAAACTAGTCAATCCAGCGTTTTATTATTTTTTTGCTAGTCATGTCCACTATGTCAAGACGTGAAGTCGAAGGTCTATAATTAATAATTAAGCAATACGTCACGGGTGTTTGTGTTTTTAAATTCGGCATTATTTAAAAAAAACAGCACGTAAAGCCTGAAACGATTGATTTCATATAAAAAGCGAACTTATAATGTTTGAAAGCCATCTTTTCAACTTTGACTACGTGTAAGTAAAAAATTGGCATATGCAAAAAGGTTGCTTGTTTTCCTATATCCCCATTTCCAACAAATTTATCAGCTCTGATTTTCACCACTGATGGAAGATTTCGTCTCAGTTAAACACTTCACACACTGTGCCGTCTCCTGAATGGTGGCCATTTTTGGTCGATGCCTTGCACGTAAACAGAGATATGAAAATACGCTAGAAAAGAGACATTTGTCGCGAGTGGATTCATAGAGAGCAAAACACAAGGCATGTGAAAATGATGCCGAAAATTGTGGTAGACGCTGTTGCAATCTTCTATTACACATAACGCACATTTTCATACGGGGCGTTCACCTGCAGCCAGATGCTCTGGGACTTACTTCTTTATACTTTCGCAAGAATGCGTGTTTCGTGCGAAGAAAAAAAAAATATCTAAAGCCTGTTGCATGCATGCCTGTGAACGCGGAGTAAACAGCGGACCTCGCAAGCAAGCGCCACCACCTGGTCAATGCAAATAGAGTTGTTTCTTCATCCTATTTTTGTTTTCCCTTCTTTCGTTATCGCGTATCCACATCTTCTCTTTCTGCGTCACCCTCTTTCCTCCTCACCCTCGCATCACCCCTCCTCGCACTCACTTCTCTTCCCCACCCTTTGCTACGCTCTACTCTACAGGGTCGCGTTACGGTTTACCTTCCAACTCCTCCTTTGCTCTCTCGTCATCTTGACATGTATCATCCTCACCACCATTTCTCTTTCTAGTCCCCTCGCTAAACTATAATAGGCCATACAAAGCTGTGCCGCGCTTTAGCCTCTCTCCTCCTCTATTCCTTCCCCTCACCCTCACGTCGTTTATCCTTCCTCTCAAATCTCTTTCCCGCCTTTCCCTCCCTTCTAAACCACTCTATGCGTGCCTAGGATTCAGAGCCTGAATGTCTGGCGAGACGGAATGTCCAATAGGCTCCTGGACCGGCGAGATTGAATGTTGAACAAGACAAAATGTCCGACCAAGCCGGAGTGTCCAACGACACCGAATGTCCGACCGAGACTGTGCGTCCAGCGAGACGGAATGTTCAATTTAGAGGAGGAGAATGCACCCCAGTTCAAAATTTGTTTTTGTGTGCACATCACCGGTTTTACCTTCCCCTTAATGTTATCTCTTTCTTTCGATTCCTTCCTCTCTCTCTTTTATCTCTTTCTCTTTCTTTTTTTAGGGGCGAAGCTTCTTAAGTTCGAGGCTTGTTCGTTGGCGGCGTTGGCGTGCACCGTAGCCGCGATGACGATGGCGATGACGCTGATGGCGATGAAGATGATAACTATGATGATCACGGACGACTGGCTTTTGTGCAGCATATGACGTCTCGGTGTGCTCTACGATGCATTCCGCATGACTGCAAACAACCACCAGAGGAACGTCCTCGTCTTTGCCAACTTCAGACTAGGCCCGATGCCACAAAAGCAGTAATGATGAAAGCAAAACGAAAATTACAACTTGTACCATACCATCTATGCCCAAAGTACACCGATTTGTCACTCAGAAACATGCGTGTGTGATCATTGTGGCGGGTGACTTACGGTAAAACACCGAACGATCCCACTCACTCCGCGTTTTTCCCGTGTGCTCCACTTAGCCGAGCAAAGTTTTCGCTTAACGCTTTCACTTGCTGCTGTGTACTCATGGTAGTGGGCTTGCCTAATTTCTGTGATGCATACCTACTTGTAGAGCTTTTTTTTTGGCAATACCGCACGAACTATGGCGATCCACGGCAGCTTTGCTGTTAATACGAAATATATATAAAAAAGCACACCTTACTATCTCACCATCCACTTCTGACTTAGGTACGCAATCAAAGTTGAAAAAGATCTTGTGCTGGCTTGTGCTTGACGTCGGACGCTGTTTACCACAGACGATCGCAGGTTGCCTTCGTTTCTCAGAAGTATGGAGCGCGTCGCCGATGCCGCATACAGACGGATAAAAACTGGATTTCCCTGTACACCCTAGCTAAATCGCGACGTGCACCTTTTTCCTTCTCGTGTTTGTCGACCCGCATTGACATTCCTGATATCGGCTCACTGCGTGCGCTCAACTTGGCGTCTGCGCCAACGTCCTCCAAAATTTCACAGAAGCGTATAGCTACCTCCGACGGTTACTTTTCGTAAGTTCTGGTTTCCCGCAGCCTAAGGACAAAAATACCACACTTCTTCAGAATATATAGGAAGGCGTTACAGCTAAGCCACGTTTAAAGGAAAAAAAAATAACTATTTTTCAATAGTCTTGTAGCACGAATTAGCTACATAGCACAGCCCACGCTGGTTCCTCAGACATAGTTTCTCTGCAATTTGACGAAGGAATCTGTCGTGGCTTATGGGATTCGAACTCACCAGTAACCTAGCCAGAAATTTCTGCGGGAAATTGGCGAAACCATACTCTATGTACGTATGTTTCTGTGTGCATTCGTATGTATCTGTGCATACAAGCACCAGAAAAATTGGAAAATTTCGGGGGGGGGGGGAATAAATTGCGCCCATTGGCTATGCCAGTGGTTCGAGTGCTCGGTGATCTGGAGGTCAAGACATCACCACGGTCTTTATGCCTTTGCATTTTGTAGGAGGAATGCCTTGTTATTCGGCAAATAGGTATCTTTAAATATTAAAAACCCGTGAAAAAGAACAGCAATTTGTTAGATAATAAACCTTAATTTTTTTCTGAGATACCCCCAACTTTCAGGGAAGGTAGTAGTGGCACACAGAATGTACGAATGTTTAGCTTTCGTGTCTTATAGTGTGTTCCGACATGTGACGGCTGTCTAAGGGGCCAAGTACAAGTAAAGGGGCCCCCATACGCATCACCGATTCAGTTTTGACTAATAAAATATCGCTAGTTTCACCGCGATACATTCTTTATGGAAACGAAAATAAGCGTCAAAGTCTCACTGTTGAATTTCGCGCCTTAACTTCAGCTTCTGAATGTGAGTGTAACGTCATACTTTCGAAGGTCTTTTGTTTTTGTTTTTTTGTCGTACTTTGAGTCGAATGGCTCATTCTTAACACGAAACATTTTTTTTCTGACATTGTAACTTTTAAGGGTCACTCGTCTCGTCGGTTTAATGGTTAGGATTTTCAACAGCAGTGACGAAGGCCGTGGGATCGAATCCCGGTCCGCTATGGCCGAACTTCGATGGAGGCGAAATTCTCGAAGCCCCTGTGAAAATGTCTAGATCCCTCCACTACGGCATTCCTCATGATCTTATCGTAGATTGGGACCCTAAAACTTCCAACAATTAAGGAAATTTTACGGGTTCTTCAGAGCAGTAATTCGCATTCGCCCAGTAATCGCACGCATCTCGCGAGCGATTACTGGGCGAATCGGTACTGGGCGATTACTGGGCGATTACGGTACAGCGTAAGTACATCCCCTGGATGTACTTACGCTGTACAGAAAGGGGTCTGACGCAACTCTCCCACGGCACGCTTGTGTATGTGTCACGGTCTCGCGACCGTGTATCGCGTGCGTTGCTTCATTTTGTTCGTACACGCTCGTGTGCTTCTTTGTAACCCTTGCACGGCCGCTGAAACACCTAGAAAAAGGCATCAGAGGCGCGCACATGCATACAGTCGCGTTGGTTCCTGACACGCGCGCAGAAGAAGCGCTCTAACCACTCGGCGCGGCAACAACTAGTGTCTTTTTTTTTCTCGTTACTCGTACGCCTCTAGCGACGGGGGTATTCCCCAAGGCCTGCGAGGTAAAGGCACGACGTTCGGCATGACTGGTCTTGACGTCATAGTGGCCCGAGCAACCGCTGCTCCGCTCGGCTGCGCCAGGAATTGAGCGGGCGGCATTGACGAACGCACAGTCGTCGCCGTTGACGTGTAGCTCTGGCGTTCGACATGTCTCCACTGTTTATCCAAGAACGCGTCGTGACGGAAGAAGCGAAAATAAGTCCCGCGGTCCCTCGACGACGAGAGCCAACCCGTGTTTCTTCTCAGTCGATGCCCTCCCTCACTTTCGAAAGCCTCAGTGGTATCGCCACCCTACGCTGCACTTGACATAAGCAAGCTTGAGGCCGCACAAAGCAAGGCAACAAGGTTCACTTTTGATCGATATATGATCGCAATTTCTCTCGTTCATATCAAGCATTCGCTTTATTGTTAGAGTCGCTAGTTCATGGACGCACGCTTGAGCGTATCGTTGCTGCATACTGGGAATGCGCACGGCCACAGTTTCATTCGAGCGCCAACTTCTTTCAGTCACTTCACTAGGCGTGCCACGCGCCGACCACACCCACTTACCCCCGTATTCACAAACGCTCCTCGACTCGACTTTCAACCTTCACTTGACAGAGTTGCGCACTGCGCCGCTGCTCGGCTGAAAATGACGCTGCGTTACTCAAGAATAGCAACAAATTATCACTGATATGCAGAGACTTTCCCAGCCTATAGATGGCGCTCCCATCGGCTTTCTCAAGTGACGGTGGAGCGTTGAGTGACGGGGCGTTCTAAAATACGGGGGTGAATATTCTTCTTCTTCAGCCATTTGTCAATTCTTTTAAGCACTCTTTTAGATGCGGAGCATCTTATACTCGCGCCTTGTAGTGCGCCGTCCGCGCCGTCCGCGCCGTCCACACCGCTTCTCGAACATTCGACAGCTGACGCGCGCGCATGCGCCGTCGCGCCGTCGCCCACTCTTCCACCATCTGTGCATCCCTTCCTCCTCTACACACCGCGCGCGCTTCACTCCTCCACCATCTGTGCACCCTTCCTCCTCTACACACCGCGTTCGACATCTACAATTCTCCTGATTCTCCAGTGGACGCGCATGTAGCGTCGCGCTTCGAGAACATTCAACAGCTGACAGTGCATGCGCCGTCGTGCTGTATATATACTCAAGGTCGGCGCTCGCTCGCTCAGTTGCCGCTCGTCGGTTGGTTTGTACGGCGCGTCGACGTCCAAGGTCGCGGTGAAATGAATTCCAACGAATCCACAAACACAATGATCGACGTCCCTTCGACCAGCGCCGCCCTTTCGCATACGTGTGTACGTGTTCACTCATTTAACACCCCCTCCTACAACCACGTTAACCAATTTAGCCATCGACCCAAGTAAGTCGCAATTTAACACCCCATTTCACAACCACGTTAACCAATTTAGCCATCGACCCAAGTAAGTCGCACTTTAACACCCCGTTAACCAATTATATGCTCCGCATCCTCCTCAGTGTTCCCCCGAGGGAAGCTGCGGGCATTTTTTTTCCAAGCGTTGTGGGCATTTGGAATAGATTAGATGGTTCCATGCGAGAGAAACCACATGAACAGTTTGTGGAAGAATTGCCGAACCGCGTAATGTGTCACTTTTACTATGCTTTTTATGACTGTTGTTTACTAACTCATGTACCTACTACTGCTATGTCTCGTCTATTGAGACAACAGTACTTGTAAATAAATAAAAATAAATAACAATAAAGCTTCCTCCTTGCTGTGCCTCAGAGATATGAGGCATTGCAAGATCTTTGCATCTCATGCAGTTTTCTGCTGCGTCCGAGATGCGCGCCCCCCTTTGAACAAGCGGCGGTATCGTGCGATCAGGTCATCGGATCATCATGTGTCCCAAGTTCGGCGATCTTGTCATGATGGCGTTGTGTGAGTCACGTTACTTTTCATAGGTGGACTGCGCGCATCCGCTAAAGCACACTTGAGCATTTCCACTAACAACCTTATCCTGCCTAACCTGACCCCAACCAACCTCAATCTAGTATCAGTCGCCGGTTCCGGACGTGCCAGCCAGGGAGCGCATCCGCCACCGATGTGGGAGGTACTGGGTTCGATTCCCAGAGCCAATGTACGCCGTAAATTTTTACACCCTCAAGGGTGTATTTTTTGTCTCATAAGCAAAATCCATTAGGGTGTTTAGAAACACCCTAAAAGCGTAGGGTGTAAGAAGACATTACACCCTACACTGCCAAAATTTTTGCACCCTTAAGGGTGTTTTTGTCCCATGGGCAGCACCATTTTAGAGTGTTTAGAAACACCCTGAAAACATAGAGTGTAAGGAGACGTTACATCCTACTTTTATAGGTGTTTATGAACACCCCTAAACTATAGTTGTTATATCAAGCTACATCTGTGCGAGTGGGGTGTAACACATAAAACACCCTTGAAACGATGACAGTTACATGTATAAGCATACTTGATCAAATGAAGCGCATTTAACGGGACAACAAAAAGAGAGACACATAGGAGGAAACGAGTCACCCTCTAAGTCTCCTCTTTTGTTGTCCTTTTCATGGCACTCCACTAATCAAATATGCATCACCAACTGGCCCAAGCCTCAACTGTTCTATAGAACAGTGGAGACACACAGGACGAATCGTTTCTTCCTGTGTGTCTCTCCTTTTGTTGTCCCGTTAATTGTGCTTCATTTGATTAAGTATGCTTATACATGTACCTGTCATCGATTCAAGGGTGTTTTTATGTGTTACACCTCACTCGCACAGATGCAGCTTGATCTAAAAGCCATAGTTTAGGGGTGTTCATAAACACCTATAAAAGTAGGATGTAACGTCTCATTACACTCTATGTTTTCAGGGTGTTTCTAAACACTCTAAAATGGTGCTGCCCATGGGACAAAAACACCCTTAAGGGTGCAAAAATTTTTGCAGTGTAGTCTCAGACGCGTTTTTTTTTCTTGTGTAGGTTATAGGTGTATTCCAAGGATTGGCATTCGGCAATGTATTGTTATGTACTCATCTCGACAGGCGCGCCCTCCAAATCTTCAAGAATCGAGATCTAACATATAGACACACCGTTATTGTGGTGAAAATGTAGGATGTGTATACGTGTGGTTTATTGAAGCAGTGGGCTACACGTCTAAAACAAAATGCAACTGGCATATAGCCTTTGCAGCTGTCACATAACGCCTCTTCAACACCCCCCTCACAAATTTTTTTTCTCCAATTTTGCTTGCGTATGCTCGTATATACACGGACACTACAAGTGCACGAATGAACATACATGAAGTGTGATTGAATCCTGCCACCCGGCGCAAAAAAATTCTGGCTACATCCTTGCTGCTGCCTTTGCCTGGCCACTACCTCTCACATGAATACACCAATTTACCCTCGGCCCTCCATCCTCAGATTCGGCGAAGCAACTGCCCACGGTGGCGGTAAGACCTGTGACGCAGCGGATGATGCGAATAATTCTTAGGTCCGGACAGGTCACCATTGGTATCTGAACTTTGCTACGTTTACTCTGGAAAGGTATCTAGTGGGGACAGTCTATAGCTGTGCTATTCGAGGAACTTTAGGGTGATAAATTGGATGTAACAAGGCTCAGTGAAGTAAAGAGGACAGATGAGGCTTATAAACTTGCTGAAGAAAGGCCAAAGGGGGTGGGGTCGAAAGTTAGGTGGGGCAGATGAGATTAAGAAGTTTGCGGATACAGCGTGGCAGCAGCAGGCGCAGGAGCCACCATAACCAGGTCCATTAAAGAAACATGGGAGTGGCCTTTATCCTGCAGTGGGCGTAGTCTGGGTTATGATGATGTATATATGAGGGTGTCAACATAAATATTATTTATGCGTACAGACGCGTTAACTGTTGAAGGGAGCACCAGTGTGTCCAGCATGTTTACATTTCTATATCTTACAGAAGGACGGTGGCTTTGATTTGCATAGCCCCGACGCGGTGGTCTAGTGACTAAGGTACTCGGCTGCTGACCCGCAGGTCGCGGGTTCGAATCCCGGCTGCGGCGGCTGCATTTCCGATGGAGGCGGAAATGGTGTAGGCCCGTGTGCTCAGATTTGGGTGCACGTTAAAGAACCCCAGGTGGTCGAAATTTCCGGAGCCCTCCACTACGGCGTCTCTCATAATCATATGGTGGTTTTGGGACGTTAAACCCCACATATCAATCAATTTGATTTGCGTAACGCGACTGGTGGTTGCGAATTCTGATTCATCTTGACATATTAGTGACGTGCATGATGATTGTTTCCTCATCTACTTGCTGTCAGAAGGCCAGCAACATTGATGGTGTTTATTTGAGTGTTTTCTTTGAGAGTAGACCGTACTGCACATGATATAGTTGTACACACACCACGGTCATGTACCAACACCTGAAGTTGCAGGCCGAAAGTATGCTCTATGGCCACTTGCAGCCTCTTCATCGCCTTCTTGCTGCCTATGTGAAAAGCTAGACGGCCCATTCTCATGACGGAAGGCCGGACCTTGTACGAATACGTGTGCCGGTAATGGACAACACGACGCTTTCACTGGTGCGTGGCAAGACGAGGATGCTATCGGCCGCCACCGTGCTGTGCCGGTGTGTGAACATAGCGCGTTTGTTCGCGTATAATTCTGACATGTTGGTCGCCAAGGAGCCACGTACAGGTAAGTACCTACATGTGGCTTCCTGAAAAAGGAGAGGAACATTTTGAAGAAAAAAAATTATCGCAAGTGACACAAACAAGCGAAAAATTGTTCTATTTCGGTAATGTAACCACAGTGTCCAGCATGGCACTACAGATGCAGCCAGGCTGTGCAAGATTTCGCAATTGCGCCATAAAAAGTACAATGTTTCACGGACTTAACAGTGTTGTCAACGTTCCCGTAAAATAGTATGCATCCACCATAAATGCATATTCAGCGGGACAACACGTATACAGTTTAGCGGGCCTTTCTTGAGTGTTATTTCAGAGTCTGTTACTGTGAATGATGCGAGTGTAAAAATAAATAAATTGTTTCTGCGACATGCGGCCGGATTGTCGAATTTGTCCCGATAAAAGATTTCCCCCTTTCTCGAGATCTTCAGGTTTCAAGTGACAGAGCGAAAACACAACTAAGGGGACATAATGGCAGACGGCAGAATTCTCCAACAAGCTCAGTCACTCACTCCGCTAAATCTTATTCCTGGAGCAAACGTAGGAAAGTAATCGTTCTGTGACCCATCATCGCCGAAAGAGCGGTGAAGGCAGACGCGTACTACATTCGACGATGCTCGGTATACGCGCCTATAATGATCGTACGACTCCAATTTGCCGTTCCTGGGCCATTTACATAACTTGTCCAGGGAGTGAGCAGGGCTTGTTAATGAAGGGAACGAGGGTCGGTGCCGGCCAGAAGATCTTGGGTTGAGATATACCTATACTGTCACAAACCAGTCGTGAAAGTGAAACGGCTGCAGACTACATATGTCGGTGTGCGTCAGAACAATGGTACAGTTTACGTCAACACGTTCTTTCATCCTGTGTGGCTCCGCTATTTGGAGCAAGATGGGCGAGTAGATGGGGCTATGGCTGATTGAAAGATCGCAGTGAACGGACTTCGAATACACAAATGCGAAACGTTGCAGAAACACATAAAATTGGAGAAGCAAAAGAAACCCGTTTGTGTAGCACAAAGACACAAAGAAATTTATATGGATCTCCCTGATCAGAAAGAAAGCCTCTTAGTTGTCCATAATCACATCCTGGTTCAGGGTTCGAACCTGGGACCAGCGTCTTTCCGGGGCAGTCGCTCCACCTATTGAGCTCACCAGGAATCTATAGCAATCTGGCATGCAGCGCCAGGGCGGATTCAAACAGGCCGGACTGACAGGCGAGACCTTTCGTCCTCGTGGCAGTACAAGTTTCAAGAACGGCTGAACACCCGCTGTTGTGGTCAAGCTCGATTGGCGATCCGACGAAGGTCGTGGGATTGAATCCTGGCAACGGCTCTGGTACGGAAAACTCCATCAATTACTATTACGATCGGCTGAACATCTCTACGGCTGATCATCTATGTGAACCAGCGTGGAATATTTTTTCGTGGGAGGCACGTCCATGTATCTTGACCAGAGGTGCGCAGTCTGAAAGGGCAGTTCTATGTTGTGCACACATGCTCAGTGTTTTACGGAGATAACATTTCGGGAGGGGTATGTACATATTGTAGCTATCTGCCACTCCCTGGCAACGTACGTTTCCGACAATCACTGACTAGTCCGACTTGATATACCGTTTCGTTATCTTGAACAGCACATCGTAAAGGAATGATGAGGTGACCTCTCAATGACGTCAGTGCATATCTTCACCGAAGGGACATAGACACTGAAGAGAGACGATGAATTGATCAACACAGATAAATAATGCCCCGAAAGCTCTATTGTAATTAGTTTCTTCGCCATAGGTTTTTTAATAGAAGAGAAAGTCAAGGTCAAAGAACCAATAAATTCTTGTGTAATTTTGCGCCGAAATCTTCGCACGTGACATCAGGGATATCAAACCGAGTTTTTTTTCGTATTTTGGCGACGTTGGTTCAACTAAATATTCTGGAGCTTAATTGGTATGCTACACATCTGGCGCCCGTTGAGGTTAATGTACGACGTACTCACCGGTTAGGACTCGCGTAGGCTCTAGTGCACGCCGTTAAAATGTATGGCGTCACGGCAATGGGTGGTGGAACTTCAAGGTGACGTTTTGTTTTTGAGCCTTTTCTCCCGTACCAAGCGTCTTATCGGTGTGGTCCAAATACGAGGAAAACTGTTTTTTTTCTATCAAGCGTCCCTTTAACATATTCCGGCGGCGTAGCTTGAACGCTAGGCTAAGCTGTCGTGCAGAGACCAGACGCCACCGACACACGACAGCGGGAGGCCACGCCACTCGCCACGTGCCCGGAAGACCAGCTTATGGCTGTCTGGCTGGCCGAGGACGTCGCCAGGATTCAAGGCCTGCCCACCACCCGAGGAACGGGGGAACGGTCCGTCACTCGGAGCGTTTTCACAAAGAACTGAGAGCATCGTCGAGTTGCCGTTCAGCCGCAGAAGCGTTTCATCGGTGCCGATGACAAACGCATTGTCCGTCAGAAACCTAAGTAGATGAGTTCTGTGGTAATCCTTTTATTTTGACTTGGCTGTACAGCTTCTTTACTATGCCCTCCCGAAGTGTTGTTTCTGCAAAATGCGTGATTGCCATAACTCATGACAATAAAGATAATTTTAAAATTGTCGTTGTCGTTTTTAATTACAGACCTCTTTATGTTTAAATATTTTGCATTTTTTACTTTCATTCCTGTGAGGAGTAACAGGTTACAAGCCGACTTTTCAGGCCAGGCTCTCCTTCTTTCTCCTCAATAAACATATTCTTCGTGTTTTTTCATTTAACTTTCACCTCTTAGAAGTACTTTTTGTTGGGCTAGTTGGTTCGTCATACTGAGGGGTAATTCTAGACGCCTAAAGCACCACAGGAAGAAATAATCACAGAGAAAGAGCGTCTTTCTCTGTGATTATTTCTTCCTGTGGTGCTTTCGGCATATAGAATTACCCCTCAGTTTCACCTCTTAGATAGTGCTTAAGTAGTCCATTCTCTCGCCCGTGTTACGGTTATGACAAAATTGGACGGAATTTACTCTAACGGCATTTAGTCTGACGACATTTACTCCGGACAGGTTTACCCCGACTTGACGCAACAATTATTGACTTGACGCAACAACGACTTGACGCAACAAAGCGAGAAAGACATTTTGACACCTTATACATGCATCGTATGCACTGTCCACAAAAGAGTAAACTGCTCACAACCAAGAATTCATCCGGCTTTCGGAACATTTTTGTGTTAGAATTGCACAGCGAAGTTAAGCGAGAGAAAGAGAGAGAGGAGATTGTAATATATTTTTATTGAAAGTTACCCCTCTAAAGGCGGAAATGAGAGCCATCTCATGCAAGAAAGAGTGCATCAAACTAATGATGACAGTGGATAGTCGGAAACCAGTTACAACTGTTACCGAGTAGATGACATATTTATACATATAATGTAATCCTTAGTACAAAGCGTTATCATCGTACGTGCAGTGGCCGATTTACTCTTTTCGCGAAGGGCGCTTCGCTGCTGCCATTCGAGGACAGTACCCCTAAGGGACTTCTTCTGTTCAGTTCCTGGTATGATAGTGTCGATGTATAGTTCTTACCTTATTAAGTTACCGTAGTCACTCGCGCACTGTGCCGACACTATAAATATTATGCTGCAGGGTTCAAAGATATGCTGTTCAAGATTCAAAGATTGTGGCTCACATTAAGTTGTCGTAAGGGCCGTAGGTGTGCGCATAAGGATAGTGGAAAAGAGCCCCCTGCCCCACCCGGACAAATTACTATAATGGGGGGGGGGGGCAAAGTATGTCTCATGCTTTACTTGTCCCGTCCTTGTTTAAAAATCAGCGTTATGAACACGTAGATATATATATATAATATATATATATATATATATATATATATATATATATAGATATATATATATATTATATATATATATATATATTATATATATATATATATATATACTTATATATATCTATCGGCCAGTATCGAAACCGCGACGTGTGAGTCCGGGTTGAAGGCATCGTCAGGAGACGTACGAGTGTCCTCTTGCCTTGCCTCATGGAAATATTTCATGTCGTTATGTAACTATGTCCGAAATAACCTATCCTGACCTTAGGTTCAGCAGCCGAGCACTGTGTGACCGCTGCACGAAGGCCCCTGATGTTGCATTCCAGGAGTTGCTCACGTCTTATCGTTGCTCCAGGAAAGCCGAGGACCAAAGGCAGGCCTTTGTGAGTAGCACGACATTATTATTACACTGAATTATTGTTGAGCACGTTGTCATTTGGCCTCGACCAACCTGGCCAGGCTGGGTTAAAGGGGTCCATGAAAGGGTTTTTTTTTTCACATTCCGTTTTATGTTAGACCCCTAGTGGAGCAAATCGTTGGCACCACAGTTCAATTGAAACACCCATTATTAACGGAGATACGAGTTGTAAAAAAGTACCCTCCTCCTCCGCTCCGCCTTTCACCCTAAACTGCCCTCAACTCTTCCTTCGAGCGCTCGGGGCTAAGCTCCGCCTTCACGGCGCCTGCGTCACGATGTGGCGCGAGACCACATACGCATAAATGCCGCCGCCGATACGATACCAGTAATCTGTGCGTCGCGTTTCACAGCCAATCAGATCAGCTGAAAACGATGACGTCAGTAGGGCAGAAGCGTGTCGCTTGGTGCATGGGCGGTTGAAAACGCGTTTGGCCGAGTCGCAGCGATCCGGGATCAATTCGCAGCTTTAAAGTGCTGTAATAAATTACACATGCAGTTCACGCAGAGAGCTCAAATCAGTGTCTAAATCACCGTTTTGGACTTAGTCTACCGGCCTAATGTGTTTGCGAAAAATTGTCAAAACCGTTTCAGCGTCCCTTTAAAACTTTGCCCCACCGTGACGGGAAACCCTGCGCACGCCCTCTACGGTAGAAAACGTCAACACTTATTTTCTTCATATGCCAACCAAACAGTTGAGTTAACTGTCCGCCATCATGTTTTCATTCGCAATCGATTACAACGTTTTAAAACTAATTGGTATACAGGTTATCTAAAGTGCAACTCGCAAATTGTTTTTTTTTCAATCCTATAAAACGGGGGTGGAATTTTTCAGGACCCCAATAAAAGTTTTCATCCATCTATCCTCCTTCCGAAGATAAAGTTTTAGCTGTTGGATATAATGTGATGATGCCTTAACCTGCGGCGTAGCAAATTTCGCTGCCCTTCCACGTACGCTCGGCGTAAACAGCCGGCCTCTAAAATTAGCCTCGGTCATCTCTTCGTGAAGCCATAAGCGAGAAAATGAGAGACAGAAAAAAAAGGCCCCGAGGCTGATTATAATCTGCGCGGGAAAGAAAATAATTGTCGTACGATTACTTGTGAGCGTCCATGGGGCGACCTTCGGTGAGCAGCAATCTCTTCTTGTTTCCCTCTCTTGACAACCCATATTTTTATTTATTATTTATTTACGATTTATTCAATATTGATTAGTTATGCCGGCTCGTAAGGTCAAGAATTCAGCGACCATCGCCACATGATAGTCGCGCAACCTTTCCGACCACATTCACCGGCGGCCATAGATGTTTATCTGCGTGGAGCCGCCATCTTGAGAGTGGGGACATGAGATATATCAGCCGTAGCCGCTTGCGCACGCGGCGTTTGACAGAACCCGAAGGAAAATTGGTCCGACTATCTATGAGTTGGGAGCCACGATCGGTTCGTGTCATATTCTAGAAACAGCACTTCGTCGCCACCTGTCGGGGCTGTTGCCTGGATTTTATTTCGGACTATCCTACGTGCACGTTCATGCGTGTGTTTGTATGTGTGCGCGTATACATATATGCATAGTTGTACAAACTAAATATTTCAGAAAAATTGGGCATCCCACCTCCTATTACCCCCAGGGAGTTAACCTTCTTAACTGCATGGTGAACGAAAAATTGAAGTACGAAAGGATTGCACCTAGACACAGCGCACACTATCAACTGAAAATTTATTGGGACAAACAGACATATATAGGCGCTTACGCAAGCACATGTAGAATACATGATTACATGAGCAGACAGATTTTCTTAATGACGCGCTTCCAGAAAAGCTGCCTCAGCGGCGAGTAAGATGACCGAGGTTTTCAAGACATGAATCACCATGCTTTGTTGATAAAATACGCCTCTTCGATTTGCCGCGCTACCCTATCGTCAAGTTTAGATTTCACTGTAGTATCAACGAACGAGGGTACGCAGCCGCATTCACTACAATGCAAAGGAAGGTTAGAGCACGATTGTCCTTCTAAAGAAGCGTTGTGATCTATAACACCATTATTTAAACAACGCCCCGTCTATCCAACATAACGCTTCCCACAAGAAAGCGGAATGTCGTACACCACAGCGACGGAGCAATCGACCTCTTTCGCCCTCTGCTTAACCTGGTAAAAACCCTTGCCTTCCTCCTCACCATCGACCTTATTCTCTACACCGCCACGCAAATGCTACATTGCGTTTGCGTGGCGGTGTAGCGTGCTGAAAAGGAAGCACTGCATCTGTACCTCACTCCCACTCTTTTTAAACGGTGTGAGATACCATGTAGTTACGGAGTGGTGGCAACAGGCAGTCCCTTTAAGTACCTACCACGCTGAGAACCTCTTGCCTGCGCTTTGACGTCCTGCAAGACCCTTTCGGCCAGCCTAGCAGAATGGTACTCAAAAACCTTGACAGCTTGAGCCTGTCCAGTTGCTTCTCGAAGTTTCCCTCCATCCTGTGCGGGCAAGACTTCTTCAGCGTGGCCTTCAAACATGTCGTTGCGACAGCATTTTTCCCAACTTTAGAGTGCCCGGAACGAAAATCAAGGGCAGGCCTCTCGTTTCTTGGAGCATACATTCAACAAGTACAACACCCATTGAAAAACACCTTCAGATCCCGAAGCTGAATGCACTTGTCCTCAGGAAGCTCAAAGGTGAGCTGCAGACCCACTCCAACGTCCTTGAAAATCTTGAGCACGTTCACGTGCGATTGCACACGCGCGTTAGAATTTACAAACACTCGATAATCGTCCACATATCGAAACAGTTTTAACAACAATGCCATCCAGGGCCAAATACAGGTCACGATCAACTGACCTTAAAGAATTGTTTCGCTCAGCAAAGGTGCAACGCTCGACGCAATACAGGCACCCGACCTTTGAGTATGTACGTCTCCTTTTCTTCCAATAATAGCTGAGGACAGGTACACAGTCAAAAGCTCCGAAAACGAAGCCACAGACACACCACACCTGTCCTGAAGATTCAGTTCGTCGTTGTTAACTTTGATACACTCCTTCACCGGCTTCAACAACCCATTCCGTGCGTGACGAAGAGCGGAAAAGGTCCTGTACGTCCACGCTGGACCCTGACAAAGACTGCGGGGCAGCATTCATTAGAAAACGGATCACTTCCTCACAGTTCATGAACCGAAATAGATCCACCAAACACAAGGAAGACAAAGTTTTTTGTAGGTACGCGGAAATCTCATGCTACCACGCACAGCGCTGGGAAACTATGAGGCGGAACGGTACGTCCGGCTTAATTGTGGGTCTTCACTGTGAAGAAAATTTAAAGCAGCGGACCTTTTCCTTTTTTTCACTGCGGCACACAGCTTATCCAAATGTAGCTCATGCAACACAGCCACCTTCCGTTTTTTATTACCTTCAGCCGGCTTCTTATCTGTTCCCTTATGATTCTTCTCGATGGCCCGCGAGACCTTGTCCAGGAACAAGCACTCGGGCATGAAAGCGAAAGAACACTCCCTGGCCGCCCCCAATGGTCTAAGGTGTTCTTGAGTGAGCTGGTTTACAAGCCAGCTATCGTCAAGCTTCAAACCTGGCTTTCCTTTGCTGATCGTAGTGACAGCCACACACTCGGCGACGCAGCGAGCCCTTTTAGCTTCAGGAGCCCATCAGCAACACAGCGTCCCAGTGCCAAAGATTCAGCTGGTTGCAACCATGTTTCAAAGGAAAACTTAAGCACCTTCCTCTCCTTATCATGGATATGATATGTGAGGTTTAACGTCCCCAAAACCACCATATGATTATGAGAGACGCCGTAGTGGAGGGCTCAGGAAATTTCGACCACCTCGGTGCCGCAGCCGGAATTTGATCCCGCAACCTGCGGGTCAGAAGTCGAGTACCTTATGCACTAGACCACCACGACGGGGCCACCCTATCATCCAAATTAAGTTGCGCCACCCAAGGTTACCACCTTTCCTGGGAATGCAGCGAACTTCTTCGTCGGTAGTGTCGGACGTATCGTGTTCCACAAGAATTCCGTCACTATCGGCTTCATTTTGCCATTCCTTGTACCATAGGCCTTTGCCGTACAATTCGCAGTACGCACGTAGGCAGTCCTCGTAGATCTTTAGAAGTACTTGTTGCTGGGCTAGTTGGTTCGTTATACTGAGGGAAACTTCTAGACGCTTAAAAACACCACAAGAAAGACACACTGAGAAAGAGCTTCGATGCTCTTTCTCTGTGTGTCTTTCTTCTTGTGGTGTTTTTACACGTCTATAAGTTTCCCTCGTAGATCCAGTTTGTTCCAATAAATTGTCAGTTGGTAGCGTGTGCTGTGCATAGGTATCTTCCTTTTGTACTTTTCACGAACCTAACTTAAGATGAATTACCGACTCGCCCAGCAGTCTGTGCTTCTCAGGGAATAAGTGCCTGTGATAAGTACCTATAAAATGGGTATATGCACTGAGAAGCTAGAACACGTTGTCTGATCAAGCAAGAATTGCACCACCCAAGCGCTCCGTACACACGGTTAACCAAACAAATGAAAACATGCAGCCTTTGGCGTTTATCGCGGAACTGAGATCTACGGAAGTGTCTCCTATTTATCTGTTGCAGCTTTTGATATCACTCTCACTACACTTCGGTGATGTTAGTTTATAAATGAACATTAATGCTGCGGCGTGTGTCATCACAATCTATATATGCTATATGCTGACAAAAGCTACAGACGAACTAGTATTGCAAGGGCAGAGATTTTACGAAGTTCAGTACGCTAGCATTGCTTTTTCATCGTCGTTTCTGCACATTCACTCACTAACGCGTGGACTCACTGGCCACTACATGTTTCGATCTTCCAGTCATATACAGCTTCGATATATGAAATGACTATTACAACAGATCAAAGGCTACGCAGCCACATCCATCCATCCATCGATGGAACTTTTCGTCTGCTTCGTGGCCACTGCCACCCTTCGCGATCCGCTTGAATGCGAATCACGCCGCATCTAGATTGTGACGTCACGAGGTCGATGTATACGCAGACACAAAACGAGGCCGAAAGGAAACACCTCACGCGTACCAGCAACTCACATATATAAACAAGGAAAGCGAACAGATCTACAGAAGCAAGAAAACAAGCGTCGCGTACGGTAAGTACGCATGCGCACTTTCATTCAAGCGTCACGTGTTGTCTGCCTCCGCGATCGACGCGCCCCTCGCAATAAACAAGGTCCTTTGCACGAATGGAGGAATGAACCGAAGGGAGAAAGGTTGCGTCATGCCGCTGCAGCGTCGCCACATGAAACACTCGGGGAAGCAACATTACATGTGCCCTCATACGATTTCCGAGCGTCGAAAGGTCATGTCCTGGCCTACCGTGTTTACGCGCATACTATCGGCGCTGGATGGAGCGTTATCTGGACCATGATCGGGACGTCGTGCTATGGTGGATGGCATGGGTTTCGGCAGGATTTTGTTTTGGGGGGTGCAAACCCACTTTGCATCATGGAGGGAGTGGGGACTCTGGCATGGCTTTGGAGTGGGGGACGGAAGGAAGGATTGATTGATATGTGGGGTTTAACGTCCCAAAACCACTATATGATTATGAGAGACGCCGTAGTGGAGGGCTCCGGAAATTTAGACCACCTGGGGTTCTTTAACGTGCACCCAAATCTGAGCACACGGGCCTACAACATTTCCGCCTCCATCGGAAATGCAGCCGCCGCAGCCGGGATTCGAACCCGCGCCCTGCGGGTCAGCAGCCGAGTACCTTAGCCACTAGACCACCGCGGCGGGGCACGGAAGGAAGGACAGCGATGTTAACCAGTCTAGGAGGACTTGGAGTGAGGGGATCAAGTGCTCTATTTCGCACCCCCCCCCCTGCCGACGCCCATGATAGAAGGAAGTCGACACATACATATCTTGTAACGAGATGGTGAGTCTGGCTCGTTGGTAGACTTAAGCACAGATAGAAAATTTTTTCGAGAAGGAAAAAACAGATGCTTGGTCTAGTTATTGATTTGAAATCAACAAATTTGCACAGCGCAAGACCACTAGTAGTTACGGCGTAACTACGGAAGGAAGAGACATGTACAGGAATGAGCGCTCTTTCCTGTCCATGTCTCTTCCTTCCGTATACAGTTACGCCGTAATTGTCTTGCGCTGAGTAAATATGAGTGGGGAGGGGGGGAGGTTCAACCATAATTTGTTCGTGCGTGCGCCTGTATGTGCCTGTATTTTGCACACGAAAAATTTAGGGAAAAAATTACTATTGGGAAGGGGGTGTTGACGCCCTCTCCTACTGACTGTGCCAGTGTTGGTAAACGTTCGCGTTAAAAACTTCGCTTGAAGCTCCGTGGAAACAGGCACAAAAATGGGACTAAGTAGAGGCAATACACAACACAACTGACGTGTTACCTCCACTTGAAGCCCCCTTTTTTGCGCTGTTTACATGCAATAAAATGTGCCAACCGGCCTTTGAAGACACCGATCTGCAGTTTTAAGCGCATCGAAAACCGGTGTGCCTCAAACGAAATTTCATTCCCGGAGAACGGGGTGTCGAACTCACCTCGGGCCACAGTCGCGGAATTCCCGCAAGGGTCACGTTAGGGAAGAATGTAAGGACGGAAAAGGGTGTTTTCGTTCTCACATATTGTCAACAAACACACCATTGAAAATAATACGGGTCACTTCTGAAGAACATCTAAAGTTATAGGATTCTATCCGACAATGCGACAATACCGATCGCCAGAAACTGGACGTCGATTCTGAAACACTGTTTTTGTTTCACGGCTACGCTTCAATACACGGTGACCACATGGACTGCCTCACGAAAACAATGCTTTATATCAGTATGGCATGTGTAGCTCAGCTCACCCATGCTACAGAGGTAGGCACAGAGCCACGCCTGCGGCTGAAACAATATCGAACTTTGCAAAAAGATGTCACGAAGTCGTCACGTGGGGCAACGAGGTGCGTCAACTTATGAAATTCTGCGCGGCAGAAGAGCAGAATGGCACCTTAATGTGAGCGGGTGGTTGAAAGCGGTCAACTCATTACAAAGGACTGACATATAATTTACAATACTCGTCATCTTCAGTTACAACATCGGCAAAGCGTGCAGCTACTCACGTGACATCACGAGGTGCAATCAACTCCGGAAACTTCGACCACCCGGGGTTCTTTAGCGTGCGCCTAAGTCTAAGCACACGGGCCTCAAGCATTTTCGCCGTAATCGAAACTGCGGCCGCCACGGCCGGAATTTGATCCCGCGACCTGCGGGTCAGCAGGCACTCCACTAGACCACCAGGGTGGGTGACGGCGGTAAAGAAGCTAAACCGGACTTGCTTTCGGCCCGCGGTTCTTGGCCGACCCCAATTAGCAGGCGATTGTCAGAAATGTGAGAACATCATCATCTACCATATATTATCTCAAGCGCTAGATATAACACGTGACCTAAGTGGACGGCGACCATGAAAAGAGGGCGTCCGAGAAAATGGTGCACTCCGCTTCTAAACACTCTGCCGCGCACTACTGCAAGATTTAGCTGAGATGCTCCGTACAGTGTCTGCTATCCGCAGGATGCGTTTTCTCATCAAGCCCGTGGTGTTTCCCGGCCAATATAAGCCGTATCCGTAAGCAATGTGCATTTTGAGCTAGTATGAAAAATCGCAATTTCTTGTTTAGCGCACCAAGACAATTAGGGGACGAAGAAATATTTCAACACACAAGCGATAACTTCCAAATAAATTGTTATTGTTTGGACACATGTTTTTAATGCTAACCGCGAACAATGACCGGCACGCTTCCCTAATCCCGAAACCCCAATGTCAGAGCTTACAAAAAGAAAAGCATTAGTTAAACTGAAAATTGGAAACTAACTTTCTACAGCTCTAGATAGCACGATTCTAATGATCAACCTTGCCCGATCCTCAACATAGAAGCACGCACTAAACAAGAACACTATAGTATGCACTACATTTTGATTCGGGCGTAAAATCAGTTTACTTTTTCGTTGCAGTTTGGCCCAATCAGCGTTGACCATATCTACTGTTGTTGCTGACGTCACCGGAAGGAAGCGACGGGACCGACTTCGTCGTTTCCAAGACAGAAAAATCCCTGGGATGGCGCAACTTGCGCCGAGAGCCAGTGACGTCGACGAAAAACGCTCCAATGAGGCGCCACGCGAGCGCGTACGTCTTCTCATCGTTGCGCGAAAAGGCCAGAGCGACGCAGGAGGCGGAGGCCAATGCGACGAGCGCCAGGAACGCCATCTGGCAGCGGCAGAGCGTAGCCGCGCGGCTGGACCTTCGCGGTGGTCGACGCGGCCGTTGCATCACCTCCGAGCTCGGTAGCCAACGATGCGATGACGAGCCTGTGAGTGCGTCTGCATGTGCGATTGACCGTTGAAAAGTACAATACGAGTAGAAAGAAAGCACATGATGACAGTGAAAGCCACGGCATATCCCGTAGATGTGCCGACACGGACTAACTTGAGAGAAACCCGAGACCTCGCAATGGTGTCCCCCTTATTTTTTTTTCTTTTTTTTTGGGGGGGGGGAGGTCTGGGTGGGGGACGCTGAACTGTGAAGTAATAGCTTCGTAATCTTGCGGGCGTAGTGATGCGATGGTAGACTGGCTAAAGAAATCTTAGACAAATCACACTGGTGCGCCCAGGCGCTACCTAGACGCGAAAGTTCCATTTCCATCTCGATTATTATTCCATAATTCTTTCCAGCTGGAAAGACTTGCGGTTGGATAATTCAGCTAGAAGTGAATGAACATGCGGCTCATATTCGGCAATATTCCAGCAATAGATATTCACTGAATTCGAGCTGGAATTATAGCACATGCAGTGTTCTAGAAGGATTATATGTTGTTTTTTTTTAATTCTAGCTCCCCACAATTAAATTGCTATATAGCTGAATTATTGAAACGATAATTTTCCAGCTGGAGATATTTTAAGACGAAAGGTTCAATAATCTAGCATTTTTTTAAATACCATAAATCGTGAAGATACTATGATAAGTGGAAGAATACATTTCACAGAGCTTTAGCATGTTATAGCACATTGATCTGTAAAATTGGGATAAGCAAAAAACAGATGTATGCTTTAAGGGACAAGGAAGGCGAAGTAACGATCAATATGAATAGAATAGTTAAAATAGCGTAGGAATTTTACATGGATCTGTACCGTAGCCGTCACAACGACGACCATAATGTAAGAACTAGAAGTAACTCAGATGAAAAGCCCACCAGTAATGACAGAAAAAGTAAAAAAAAATTCTTCATTTGAAAAGAATCTGCAAAACTCGCAAGCCTGCGATTTGGCATGAATAGCGCAAACGCGCAAATGAACGTACCCAGGAAATTTCATTGAGATCCATTAAGAAGGCAAGCGGGTAAAGGGGAGACAAAGCGAGGTGGGCAGGTGAGATTAGGAAGTTAGCGGGTAAAAGAGGCACCAGCAAGCACAGGACCAAGTTGACTGACGGTACATGGGAGAGGCCTTTGTCCTGCAGTGGACACAGCCGGGCTTATGATGATGACATTTGTGAATGCGTAAGCTGATGAAATGATTAAGATAGATGGCTAGGTGGAATCGTACAGCTTTTTTTTTCGTTATACATCCCACCTGTTTCGTTGGTTGCAACGGCTTGGGCTGTCACTTTCCCTCCACGGCCAGTGCCACTTCTGGGGTGTTTGTCCTCGTCGTCGCAAGGTGCAGGCAGCCCAGGAGCTGACGGAAGCGTAGACAAGGGCTGCGTGAAGACAGGCTGATCTCCTTGCATCACTTTTGGTACCACTTTTCGCAGGCACCTTAGGTTTTTCCTCATCGATGGCTCATACCTACTACGCGGGAATTCGCAGGCGGGTGCACAGTCGAATTGGTTTCCTAAGTAAGGCACCATCCGGTTTATGGCCTATCCGCCGAAGTGGGCCACGCCGAGCGTTTCAGCGCGCGGAGCATAACGAAGCCACGAATCAACACGTTTTTTTATTATTAACAGCGAATCTGTTTTTGATTGAACCTTTCATGCCGTATAGCCGGTAGTGGGACTAATTATCCGTAGAAAAACGGGTCAATTCCACATAAGGACATATGCCACTGCCCCACTACACACTATTTCCAGAACTCACCACTACATCCACTACGGCTCCCCCGCTCCTCTTACTTCATTCAACCCCACTGCGCGCCACCAGCTTCGCTGTTTCATCAGCGTCCGTCAAGCGAAGCTGTCTGGACTATTTAGGAGCTGAGTTCCTTAGGCTCACAAACCGCCGTCGAAGCTCCTTGGCAAAGTGCCAACTGTGACGTCTCCGCCTCCCACGGGAAGATAAATTAGCTTTATGAGCGCTCGAACACGGCGTCTGCACGATGCGCGAGATTACGAACGCACGCGAAACGGAGGCAGGTTAGTCCTCCTATTTCTTCCTCTCTGCCCTTTCTCATCAAACCGGCGAGCGCACGATCCAGCCATTGGGAGCAGCAGACGCTATCCAGGCGAGCAGCGAAAAAAAAATCACAGCATATTCACGGACCGAATTATGATGAGTGGGGCGAAGCGTCCGTAATTCCGTCCGTGCTTCCGTCCGTCCGTTCGTTCTTGCTTGCGTCCGCCCATGCGTCCGTACGCGCGGTCGTGCGTCAGTCGATCCATCCGTCCCAGCGTCCACCCCTGCGTTCGTCCATGCATCCGTCCGTCCACACGTGCTTCCATCCGCCCGTCTGCTTGTCTATCTATCCGTGCTTCCATCCGCCCGTCTGCTTGTCTATCTATCCGTGCGTTCGTCCATCCATACATCTGCATCTTTTCATCATATATATAGAGAGAATAAAACATTAATTTGCCAACGAGGAAGGAATGTCGGTTAGTGGGCTCCTAAGTCCGGGATCCCATTGGCACGGGCCGCTGTCCTCGCTCGTCTCACGAGGGCCTCTTGAGTCTTCGGATCCGAGCTGGACAGAGCTGCCTCCCACCCTACAGTGTTATGTTGTGCTCTGGGTTGTAGAGGTGGATTGTGTGGGCATTCCCATACCATGCATGTGGTACAGGGTGGCTGTTTTAGTGGCGCAGAACCTGCACTGTGGTGCGTATGTGTCGGGATCTATCTTGGACAGTATGCATAGATTGGGGTAAGACAAGGTCTGCAGGTGACGTCACGCTACCCGAGATTCTTTACTGAGCTTTGGCCCGGGGGGGCGGAAGTCTCCGTCTTTCGATTGTTTGATGTTCTAGAATATATGTCCATGTTAGGAGCGGGTCCATACGCATAGCCGAGGGTGGGTGCGATATGCCGGGGTCGGAGGTCCCGAAGAATAATTCACGGGCCGAGGCATGGGCGAGCTCATTGCCTCTAACTCCGCAGTGGCCGGGTATCCATATCAGCTGTTTCCATTCGCTCTCTGAGCGCCAGGACAAGAGTTGTGTAAGAACTCGATGCGCAAAGGGGCCAATGTATGTTCATCATAGAGAAGTACCCGCCATCCAGCGGACATTCCAAGGCCGAAACGAGAGGTGACTACCTACAATTACATACATCGCGGACGCACATCGCGGACTCACGCTGCTGAGTGTCTAGCATACATGACCTCAGGGCAGCTGGACCTGGACAACGAAGTGCCACTCCTCTTCCAGGAAGTTGCGCCTGGTGCAGGTTCTGAGCGCCACGTCCTCGCTCGCTGCCATGACCACCGGAGCGGAGGTGTCCTTCAGATACAGCCTGAACGGACTCGTCAGGCTCAGGCCACAGAGGGTCGAGGCGACCGCGGCACTGTATGTACTGCGAGGAATTCCGTTGCTGACCGCTTTTTCCATGAAAGCCGTGCTGCAACATTACGTCGGGAGACTCATACATGTCATTTCCAGGGCCAATCAAAGCGAATTTGCCGAGGACCTCCCAGCGGGCGTCGTGTTCCTGGACAATAGCGTCTACACGCCGTACCACAGAAGTGAGTCGCCTTACCGGAAAGTTGCCTACAGAAAGCTGCACATGGAGCCGCCTGTCATCGTCGCCGTCGTTTCCAGTTCTATGGAGCGGCTCGCACGCAGATGCAACCTCAGCAGCGTATTCCTCATCGCCCTGGACTACAGCAACGTGGTGAGACTGCTCAGCATCTTCCAGCACAACTCGGCACTCGAGACATTTTGGTATGTGGCGGTGCAAATCCTGACGGACCTTCTGCAGTTTGACTACGTTAAGAGATTCGATATAGGGATCGGCAGGACCGACGAGACGACAGCCCTTCGAACCTGCTTTCTATCCATAAACGCCACCCTTTCTCCGGTTTGGACCATGATGTCGAGGCACCTGATAATCGCAGGAAGCAACACCTTTTCCTCCAAAGGAAAGCCAGACCCAGTAGCAGCGCTCTTCCAAGCAGTCAAGAAGGTTTTCAAAAACGAGAGCAATTACCTGGAGAACGATCCGACGGTGGAAAGACTGCGAGGGTCTCTGGACCCCGTTGCGGTCGTCACTGGCACTAAGTTCGTCAGTAATGACGTCAGCGTGTTCCACACTTCGCAGCCGGTGACGTCTGGCGCCAGTTTCCTTGTGAACTACATCAACGTGCGAGCCCAGGTTCGGCGCCGGTCGCAGTTCTCTCCACCAGACTTCGCCTGGGACCTCTCGTCGATGCTGGAGTTCAAGACCAGAACTTTCTACATGGCTGAACACGACTACGTCTTCATCCCCACCGGGTTGCAGACACGCCACGTCTTTTACACCGCGAGAGGAAACAACTCTTGGCGACTTTTAACTACAGGACGCTCGGAGCAATAATAGCTCGGGAACTGGGCAAGACTGTCGCCCCTGTAGCCAGACAGGGCGGCGATGTCAACCACCTCTGGAGTCCAGAAGCAGTACGCAGTTAAGCGTCTTACATAAGCTGCTACACGTCATTCGATGCAGTGAGAAAGTTACCAGGGTTCGAGCTTCAACAGTTCTTGTGGCTCACGAGTGCGCGCATAGATTACGCGGCCCTTCAGAAAGGCTACTTCACGCTTCAAGGCAGAAACGCCACCTGGAAGTCCGTAAAGCAGGATTTCTTCTGGAGGTTCTGTCTCGCCGCATGTGACTCATGGAACAGAACTGCGCTCAGAAGCCAAGAGAAGTGCCACAGGCCCTTGTACTTCATGCCAGAGTTTGCTAGTGTCGTACATGGTGTCCAAGCGTCGGTGGTACGCATAGAGTGACAAATAGACAGCGCATGCGCAGTGCGGATCGATGTAGTTGACACAATATAATGAGGTGCAATTTAAGCAGAGACTTTTGAGACCAAGTACGTCTTGCTTAACTACACACAACTCGCACAACACACTACTCCCAACGTATGTCAACGGCAAGAATGCACATTTCTCTGTCTTCACTGCATTTGCCAGCCTTGAAGCGTGCTACTGTGTATCATAGCATATGCCTATGCTGTTCAGAAGTTATCGCTGCTGACTTACCGAGTTTTTTAGACTCATTTTTGACATTTGGATGGCACATCTCATTAGGTGTACTAATATAAATTAGGGTTAGATTGTTGCACCACTGAATGAAAGTCAGCCACACGTCTCATGTGTTTCTGTATATTGTATATATAAGCACAACCACTTGTTTGTTTCTTCCACTTTCTTTGTGTTGATAAGATGTCGCTGGTCATTTGTAAAATGCACACATGCACTATAGTAGCCTGGGGGGTGTTTGCATGCCCTTTAATTTGTTCTCGCCTCATGGTGCCTCCTCGTCCTGCGGGCCGGCTTCATCTCAGGGGCAGGCAGAAATCGGCGTAGTTAGCGTAGTTCCCACCATGCGGGAGATGGCGCTGGATTACGGCAGTGGCGCCGCCTCGTTGTTAGGCCGACTCATAAAGAGCAGAGCTGTTGCTTTTTTGGAGCTTGGTGCGTCTCGTCGACGGTCGTCTCTCATGGGCATAGGTGTGTGGTGGCTGTCCCTCTGATTCTCTAAGGGGGTTGCCAGGTGTGCACATACATTTACTCTGTTGAACCTGTCCCATCATTGTGAAATGTGAAGCAACACTGTTCACACTTATGAGAACGTCCCTGCGAAGATCGTGGCTCACCTCCCACAGACTGCTGTGGAAGTGAAGTGTCGCCGATTCCGCATTTGTGATACATTGCGTGTTACAATCGCATTCCAGTGATCTCTGGCGTATTACTTTAGTTATGCATATGATCTGGCCAGCCGGCTTGCTGTTGTGCAAAAGGCACTAATGTCTATGTGCTTGTTGCGTTACAGTGTGTTCTGTGTTTGCTGTTCCCCGAGCATGTCCGAGACTACATACTGTAATGGAGTGATGTTGCTCGTGCTACGTAAACCGCGTTCGAGCTATAAGCCAGTTAAATAAAAAAAATAGTAATAAGTTATCCAAGTTACCTAAATATTACTGATTTGTAACACATGAATAACAAACCATTGCCAAAACCTGTAAGGCAACGCTTGTTCAGAAATATGTTAATATTCTTAACGCTCCCGCACCCAAGCCTGCAGAACATGCAAGAAATGAAACCGACAAGAGGTTACCGCTTTAGAGATCGCTTTTATTGACAAGCAACTATGTATCAAGGCCGCTCCTTTGTACACTTTGAAAATAATTAAGGAAGGCTTATGTACATTGAGTTTTTGTCCCATGAGCTACCTTTCAACATTAGGAGCACCGTCGTTTTCCTCACCGCTAGGTTGGCTGGTGCCGTAATGACTCCTGGCCACACCGTGGCCAAACACACACAAACACCCCCTTTTCCCCACTGTACAACACCACCTTTGTGTATATTTCTTTTTGGCATGAACAGTGAACGGGTCTCTCGTTGCATAGACAGCCTTTCAAGAACACCTGCGTGACGACACTTTTAATAGCCGCTGCAATCCTACGCAAGTCATGTCACAATCATCTCACTAGAATTGCTAACAAGGAAGGCCTTGCACTGGCTCAAACGAATATCACTTTCATAACGCACAAAATGACGATATTAAAAAGGAAAGAGAAAAACTGACGCGAGATGTAAACATTACACATGTACAATTGGGGAAAGCAAAAACAACAACTGTTAGCTTTACAACAAAAAACCACAATATCTAAGACCTTTGTGACAAGTCGCTTGAAAAACCAGCTCGCACGACTTGTTGAATGTCTTCATAAAGAACTCTTTTCAATGTGTCAGAAGAATCTCTGCTGTGCTTGGAACACCCGCTCTGTATGCAAACAAGGTGCAGCAAAAAAGAACAATCAAATAAAAAAGAAAACAAAGAAAGTATCTAAGTTATCTATAAGTACATTTAAAAAGAGTAAAAGACAAATGTCCCATTTTTACAATTTTTATAACAGAACACTTCTCTTGTGTAAGAAAAAAGCTGTTAAAAAGTCATGTTTCAAAAGAAACACTGACCTTGTCCAATAAAACAGTAATTCACCACAGGAAGCTATTGACGAAAAACAGAAATAATCCTTACATCAGATTTAAAGAAACACTGGCTAGTTATAGGCAATGTCCCAAAGATGCCATGAATGGGGAAGCTGAGAGCCAAGTCACAAGCAGCTGTTCACTCGGTCCTTGTGCCGTCTCGTTTCTCTCATGTAATCCAGCGTTCTAAAACAAAACACCCAACCCTCGTGTGTGCGGGATCCGGGTGCCCCTCCTGGGGGGCGTACTGAAGCCCAGACCTCGCGCGTCCCCCTATCTTCCCTTCCCCCCCGGTCTCCAGGATCAGGCAGGATGAGAGAATTCTCCCTCTCGAAATTACAATTTCGTGTTTGTGTGTGCAATTTGCGGGCGGCAGTGTTAATATTCCTCGTGCATGTGCAAACTCCATGAGAGCTTCAGTTTCAAAAACAACGGCAGCATAAGCAAAAAGAAAAACGGACAAAAATAAAAATGTGCTAGGAACTTTCCAAATCGTGGTGGTGACGACAAGCATTCGTTTCCGTATCCTCATGGCAGTGAGTGTTGTTAATAAGCAAGCTTGCAGGGCAGTATATTTTGGGACTCTTTCATTTACTTTTTTTGCTTTCTAGACATTTCCTATCAGCCACAACACCGGCATTTGGACGATGATGATCTGAAAATGGCACAACTGCCAGTACCTCTAAGGTGTGCTCTGGTGCTTCTCGATTGAAGAAGGCTCTAGGCATTCAAACTTTGAATAATGTTGACAGTATGGACAACCGCTAACACTGCAGGCCAGATGTAAGTTGTTCACTAATGATGGATGGTTATGCATTAATCACAGTGCACAAGATCTTAATATGTGGCTAAAATTGATAGTTTTGTGAGACATAGATTAAAAACCAACGGCAGAAATTCGCATTATGGTCAAACTTGAAACCCTTCCCGATTGGTCTATTGTGTAATCAAGATGGACGAGAATCTCATTCTGAGCAGCACAGCTGCCCTGAAACAATGCTTTCATTTGACAAACAACAACACAAGACATTCGCAAACAGCGGCACTGCACACACGAGTGTTCGGCCCAGCAAACAAAAAGCAGTCATTTTTCTCAGCACTAATGGAGTGAAGGAATGTGTTCTTTTTTACAGGCAAATGAGAGAAGCTGCAGACAGAAAAGCCCACAAACTTAATGAAAAACCAAGACGCCGTTCATTCTACACATAACGAGAAATCCATTGCGACGCACTCTCATTTATCAAGAGTCAACGATGCGCCGTGCTCGTTGCACGACTGACCCTGCCGTGTCTGCCAGGAGAGGAGATAGGGGGGGGGGGGGGGATCAGGGCGACCCTCCCGTCCCCGTGCGGTCCAGTTGGATGTTCTATTCTCCGTAGACCATCCAGCGCCGCAGTGTTCTTATGGTTGACTTCTGGGCACTACCAGGACGACGCGAATGCTCTGAGTCGGGCCATCAAGAGAACCGTTTGCACAGATGACCTGTAGAAAACAAGGGCTGCTTCTTGCCGTCTGACAACGATGTCTACAAACTTCGCACGTCTTCTTCTCATTTCCTAAAACTGACAAGTCACACGATGCGTCAGTGTTCTTTCATTCGCTGTCTCACTGCCGCGTGCAACGTCGTTGGGCCCGTCTTTCTCGGTGGCTTCTGCCTTCTCGATTTGCGCGGTCAGCCAGGAGCGTTACGGGCTGCCACCGTGGGTGACGTGACTGAAGGCGGTGCACTCGACTGATCAGAGGGGCGGATACTGCTGTGGCCGGTCTTCGAGCCGGTCGTAGTCGAGGTGGAACTCCTTGGCGACCTTCCGCCAGTTGACTGGGTCGAAGAAAAAGTATGTCCCACGCTCGTACGTCGACGTCTTTTCCGTTGGTGAGATGCCCGCTCGCGTGATCCAGACCCGCTCGTCCTTGTGGAAACGCCAGTCCCGGTTGTACCTGTCGTATTCGTACAGAATGTCGCACGCACATGATGTTTGTGATCCTTTAGGAAGACGTGCAATTCGTAAATGTGCTAAGAGCCAGCACTATGTAGTTCTACCGTGGGGTAGAATTGAAACGAGTGCCGCCTTGGCATTGAAGCCCAGTGCCAATTCCCAGTTACTGTTGCTACTTCCACAAGTTTCCTACGCGATACTAGAAGAAGTTCAGCGCTATATTAGCAAGAATTGCAGATACAATAGGGTAACTGCGGTCAATAAATGTTTGAAGAGACTTTGCCCTGGCTTTATACCACTTTGCGGCTTTTGCAATATAATCTGTATTCAACAAAATACAAATTCATATGGATGCAGAAACTCAATATTGTTCACCATATGTTGTGCAGGTATTCCTACTTTAGAGGCTTTCTCACTGCCTTGATGCATTCAGAATCATGTGATTCCTTAGCGATTAGGCCAATAATGTGCTGCATTACATAGTGGACACATTGCAATATATTCTAAACTGGTTCTGAGGATATGTATGATTAAATCTACGCAGTTTTTTTTTTATATATCAAGGTTTATGAACTTCTGTGTTTTGAATGAGCACAGCTTAATCTTAGATATCTGTCCCCCGATTCGTTTTGGACAAATGAAGCCCATCCGCTTCACGTAAAGACTAAAATGATTAAAATTGTCAGATTGTTGAAGGCATTCCCGGAGTGCTGAAAACTTTTAACAGCACTCTTTTTCTTGCTTTGTTTTTATTGTTAATAATAACCCGTTAAGCTAGCCTTCTCATGAGGAATTAACAACACAGAAGACGAGACTCTCTTAAATAAAATATCTGCTTAAATGGAGCAACTGCCTTTAATAGGACTGGTTTTGTACTTGAATTCTGCACCCTCGTTTTTATCTCTGAGCAAACGAAACTCCCGTTATATGAAACACATTTTCCTGGTCCCTTAAGGTTTAATTTAACACGAGTCGTTTATAAACTTCATTAAGCTAACTTGACTTTGTATATGCTTAAAATCTTTTTAAACAGAAAAAAACTTGCTTGGTAGAACTGAAATATTCAATAACATTTAAAAAAGCACATTTTGACAGGAAGACTCCTGAAAATATCAAAACCCTTAAGGGATCAACATCTTGGAAAATCATGACAATTATACACTTCTAGTTAACATAGCTACATGGCCACAAAATTACGAGCCTACAAAATTACACAGGTGGGTTTCGCGAAGAGTGAACAGAACAACACACTTACAACTCGGCAGCAGAAAGCAGCTGTAACAGGTCGCCCCCAAACATGTAGAATATGAAGAAGAGCAGGTCTTCACCATATCGATTCAGCTTGATGCCCGCTAGTTTGTCCCGGATGCTCTGGTTGATGATGTACTCTGAAGGAACGTGGTAGTCTGTGCCAAGGGAGGATGGAAATAGATGGGCAGTATTAACAACTGTATCTAACACAACTCACACATGCTCTGTAGAAAAACAGCACACAAAAATACAGAAGAAAAAGAGAGCATGGATTGACTGCGCTGCACTCACAAGTGAAAGTTCACTGGAAGAAAATGTGAACTTACAAAGCACGAATCGTGCATGTCAAGTGAGGTCAACATTATCAAATGAATACAGACCGACAGGCTAGCTCAACTTGCGACTTTGTAAGAACATATCTCACACGAGGTAATTATAGCATTAAATACTGTATCCAGGCAAACTCAAGTGACACACTCCATCACAAAAAAGAAAAGTGTACAAAGCTAGACTTAGAGAGGAATAATGACATGCCCAATGCTGTCAAGACATGTCTATCAGGTATCTGTCCATCGCAACAACATTAAATAACAGCATATGTCGTAATGTAGAGTAGCAATGTTGTACTATGCATGCAGGAGACGATTCGATATGAGAGACTGCACTGTGCCTCTAATGAAATGGATGTTGATTAGAAAAATACGTGGTACCTTGCTTATAAGAGACATCTCATATAAAAGACAGGAATTGCTACCCGACGCGTGTCTCTTATAAAGGTGCACAACTTGTGTTTTATTTGCTACACATCGAGCTTAACTTTTATTTTGATAGCAATCATATGGACACTTTTGCCTTATTTTTGCTGTCGCCATTGCCATAGATGTCATGTCCCAGATATGTTTATGCATGTATATATATGAATATAAAAGGCCCAAAGAAAAAAAAAATCCTATGGCATCCCACCGGAGCTAGTGACACCTCGCTCCTGAATGCGCTGCATTACCGTATATACTCGTGTAAGGGCCGCACTTTTTTTTTTTCTTGAAAATTTTGCTAGGTGCGGCCCTTACACGAATCAGGCCGCTGACACCTCACCAAAGGCCTGTACTGTTTATGCAACAGTAGCAGAGTGCAAGAGAGTCACAAATTACATGCCAGGAATGTTTTTATTCAGATTCCATTTCGCTGTCGCTGTCCTCATTCTCGGAGGAGCTTGCCTCGGCGTCCATGTCTTCCCAGAGACGGTCATCTTCGGTGCCGTTCATGCAGTTAGAAATACCTGTTATCTTGAAGCTTTTCGTAACTACTTCTACTTACATGACACGCCATGCATTCAAAATCCATTCACACACCTGTTGGAGCGACGCCCTCTTCAGCCGTCCTGTAGGGGTCTTCTCATGAACGCCTCCAGCCATCCATTCAGCGTAACATCGGCGAAATTTTACTTTAAGAGGACGGTTACCCGTCCTGTAAAGGTCTTCTTATGGATGCCTCCAGCCATCCATTCAAAGTAACATCGGCGAAATTCTACTTTGAGTGGACGGTTACCCGTCCTGTAAAGGTCTTCTCATGGATGCCTCCAGCCATCCATTCAGAGTAACATCGGCAAAATTCTACTTTGAGTGGACGGTTACCCGTCTTGTAAAGGTCTTCTCATGGATGCCTCCAGCCATCCATTCAGAGTAACATCGGCGAAATTCCCCTTTGAGTGGACGGTTAACGCATACGCCGAGCAGCTGCAGCACACTCGTCAGGCCTCCGGGAATAATGGCCAAGTCCGTACGAGTTGTGGCAAGTCGGTTCTTGACGCAGCAGGTCAAGTGGTCCCTGAAAATCTCCAATAGAAGGAGGGCTTTCCGTTGTAACAGCCCTCCAGGTCTGTTTGCCCAGATGGTCCTAATCCACTCAACAACCAGTTCATCAGACATCCAGCCCTTCTATTGAGCACGTACGATTCCCTGAGGGAACATCTCTTTTGGGAGAGTCACGACGTACGGCGGAAGCTTTCTGCCGTCTGCCGTGATGCGCAACATCACAGTGCACCTTTGACGTTCTGCACCGGTTGTGCACACAGACACACTTTTCGCACTTTTCAAATCTACTGTGGTGCTTTCCGGTGCATCGAGCCACACAGGTGTCTGGTCCGCATTCCCAATTTGGGACAGGTAGTATTCATGCTCCCACCCGAGAGCATTCACGAAGCGATGAAACTTTATAACATGGTCTTCGTAATCGCATGGCAGTTTGTGGCAAATCGTTGTTCGGCGACGAGTAAAAAGCAGGTTACGGTTCATAAACTGCGTAGTCCAGCCCTAACTTGCCTTGAATTGTGCCTGGGGTATTTCCATGTGGCGAGCGATGTTGAGGGCTTTGATGTGTATCATGTCGGTCGATTCGGCGTAGCCGTCCCTTCGTGTGTCGACGACGTTGTTGAGAAGCTCGCTTTTGAGTTGTGGGTACTTGCACTTTTTCCCGCGAAACGCCTTTGGGTTCCTGTTAGTAGCGGCGAGGGCATCTTTTTGCTTCATCCAGTAACGCACGCGCTTCTCATCGTCGTCGTACTTCCGTCCAGCTTCTCCCGTTCCGTGCTCCTCGGCATAGTCAATCACTTGCAGTTTAAATGCTGCAGTGAATGATCTCAGATTCTGGCCCATTGTTCGTCACTTGCGTTGGCTTCTGCAGGGCTCACTACTACCAACAAAGTGACACCTATCTGAAGTCACGCTGCCAGGAACGATGCCAACAAAGAGGCCGCACAAGGCAAATATGGCGGCGTGCTCTCAATTGCGTTAGCCACTGTAACTGCAGAAGTAGAATAAAAGCAGAAAAGCTTGCAGCCCCATCTGGCTGTAAATAAACTAACTACACTTTTCTGGCGGGACTTTTTCAACTTTATTTCATTTTTTTTCGAAATTTCCGCTTTTAAAGTTGGGGTGCGGCCCTCACACGAGTTTATACGGTCGCGCTGCTCATGCTATCCATCTCACTAATGGCCCTCAGTATATACACCTATAATACGAACACCTGCCGAACAGCTGCAACGGAATGCTAGTCACGCTGAAGCAAGGCGGGCTTGCATACGTGCCCAGACGCAGGAAGAACATGCTGCTGCACGCGCGAGAAACGGTGCAGCTCAACACACACATTCGACTGCGTTTGCTATATTTCGTATAGTTCCTAAGTGCCCTAGCCTTACTTTGTATAACAGTCCGATGTGTTGCTATTGCATTTATTGCTTCAGCCTTGTTGCGAAACTGTATTTATTCTGATACCCGGTTGGTGAAAATGTTTCATTTTTTCCCTTGCAAAAGCCAGTGCTGTTCATAGTCACCAATATTTTAAAAACACTTGTTATAATTCAAAGTTGAATTTCAATATTTAACAATACTTCGAAGTTGAAAACTTATTTGAATTCTCCCACTGTTTAGTTCCGTGTATTTTGTTCAATTTTATGCAGTCTCGGCAGGTTTTTGCCGCCCACACTGCATCATGTTCTGCATTATAATTACGTATACACCAAAACCTCGATATAACAAACCTTGACATAACGAACTATTGGTTATAAAAAAGTGAGTGAGGAATGGTTCTGTCATAGATACAGTGCTGCAAATATATATCTGCAACAAATTTTAGAATATAAAGAAGTATTGTCGTGGCAGGTGTGACTTTGTTACAATGAGTTTTAAGTGTATATAAATAAAGGTCACAAAAAAACATAATTCAGAAGAAATGTTTTTGCAGCGAGAGACTGGGGCACCTGCAACACCTCGCTCCGCAGCACACCATGCCACAACTCTGCCACAAAGCATACATTCTTTCGCATACTAATGATGAGCTATAGCCTAGAGGTGCTTCAGCATGTTCACTATAACACGCGAGACGGCGTGACGGGTGCGCTTTAAAGCCGTCGCCAAGTTTTGTTTTGCAAGAGTTGAGGTGCGCACGTCCAACCTGTCTTTGCCCTACAAGAAGAGGTCACCCATGCTTGCATGCTTGTGTAGACATGGGAGGAGAGGTTTGTATGCCTTGTGCTTTCACCACAAAGTTTCCATGAAAGCAACAGGCCGCACGAAGGTCACTTCGCTCGCTGCGGCGGCTGCGTTTGCGAAAAGAGTGAGCTGCTAGCAAGAAGAGCCAAAGTAGGGCCTACGTGGTTGCGCAGTGTCAACGCTTGTAGTTCACTGCTCAAACACCAAGTAACAACCACGACACTTAGTGTGGGCTGATACTGCATAGACTTGTTCACTCTTTTCATGAGCACTTGTTGTGCTTGAGCTGCGTGCCACAAGTGTCAAGCTGCTTGCCAATCTTACTGTGATATTCCAATTTGTTGCTACTGCATTTAATGCTATGGCCTTGTGGCAAAACTGACTTTCTGTATGTTGCAGGCATTTTTGTTAAATTAGTCCCAAAAGTGACAAAGCTGCACCAGCAGAACCATGTTCTTGCAGTGGAGCTACTTATTTTATTGAACAAAGCATTATAAAATAAAAAAAAGACAAAAAACCCAAGAGGCACCATTGCTGTACAGTATCCATTCCAAGTTTGCCTTATGCATGAATTTAAACATAGCTGGTTCCAGCATGGTCACTAAAAGGTGGCAAGCATGCCCCAGTTATCACAGTACTCGGACAAGTTTAACTAGTGCGAACAATGTGCATAATTAGGTCAAAAAGCGCACAAAACATTAAGCTCCTGGCATCGTGTACCTGCCCGACTTCTCTCACTGCCTTCCGAATTATTTCAGAGGCGGCTGAGCATAAGTCCCGCTGAATGTCCAGCAAAGTGAACAGGATTTTTAAAACCCCTTCATGTTCATCCTGGGAATCAAGAGCAACTGCACAAACACACAATATGCACATGCACACACACATACACACAGTAAGCACTGAAGTTCCTCACTCACCGATGTCCTGCGGCCTGCAAGGCTGTTCTGCCCAGGGACCTCCGAACACAGGATACAGGTTTCTAGGCAGAAAATCAGAAAAACAGTTCTTTTAAGTTAACCAATCCAAATGTACTGCATTCGTAGGAGAACTGCTAAGACGGCGACTCAATATTACGGCACTTTGTGGAGTCTCCTCAAACACAGTAGGGCATCATGTGGCCACATTGTGTTCAACTCCAAAATGCGTTCACTAATGTGCAATTCTGAAATGAAGATTGAAGAAAAACAATGATCAATTCAGACTGATAAATTATTCTGTAAGAACTCACCACGATAGATGATGATGATAATAATCATTGGTGTCTAACATCCCAAAACCACCATATGATTATGAGAGACGCCATAGTAAAAGGTTCCAGAAATTTGGATCACCTGGGCTTCTTTAACATGCACAGGCTGAAATTCGATCTTGTAGGTCAGCAGCTAAGTGCCTTAGTAACTAAACCACCCTGGCGGGTAAAGACTGAATTTGATTCTGACTCGATTACCTATTTTATTTGTACCTTTCTTGATTTTTCACTCACAGACAATGCTGATTTTTTGCTCACAACTAGCGATGCCTACACCGTAATTCTACGCAACAAGCTCTTCAACACTATTATCTGGCGATGGAGTCCATAACAAAGCAAGCACATAATGTAAATAAGTGCGTTTTACTTCATAGTCCGTGCAAATTTTTGGCAGTAACGTAATTGCGAATGAGTTGGCTTCACACCTTCGTTTACCATCAAGTCCACTCAGCAAAACGATTATTTCCTGACTGGTACATAGCTATATTACTCTGAAAAACTCAAATTAGTCACTATCATCAATACTGCAGCACATTTCACCAGCAACTCCTGCCGCTGATATGTTTTCAAGATTGCACTATGCAAACATGGAACTTAACTGCACCATATATGGAGTAATAAAGTCAACTTGCTAAAGCAGTACCGTATTTACTCGAATCTAATGCGCACCTTTTTTCCGGTTAAGCGAGTTCATAAATCGCATGCGCGTTAGAATCGAGTACGAAACAAAAAAAAATGAATACGGTCATTCTATTGCCATCGACATTTCCAAAATGGCCACCACCTACGTGCGTCGGCATGGCACGTCAGCCATTTCCGCCTATGTGTTTCCCATGTGCGGCACTTCGTACATGTGCTGAGGAGTTTGTCATCTTGTACTGCATTAGCATCGACGGCATGGAAGGGCCGACTCGAAAAACTCGACGAGTGCACCACTATGCCGCTTTTAAAAGAAAAGTCATTGCGTGTGCCGTAACGGATGGAAATCGGGCCACATCGCGGTCGTTCGGAGAAACGTGCGTGCGGGACCGGCGGAAACAAAAGCAGAAGATTGTCGACGGCAAAGATTCACGCAAAGGCTTCATTGGACCACAGCAGGGTCGGTTTCCGCAAATTGAAGAGCTGCTCGGCGAGTATGTGATTGAGCAGTGAGCGGCACAGCGGCCCGTGACGACAGAACTGCTCTAAGTGCAGGCTATGCAGTTAGCCTTAGAAAAAGGGCTAATGCGGAGCCAGTTTAAAGTGAGCAGGTGCTGGCTAACTAACTTTATGAAGAGGAAAGGCTTTTCCCTCCGAAGGTGAACGGGCATATGCGAAAAGTTTCCGAAGGAGTACGATGAAAACCTTCCCAGTTTTCAGAGGTTCGTTCTAAACTTGCGGCACAACAACGGCTACCTGCTTCGGCAAATCGGGAATGCCGATCAGACGCCTCTTTACTTCGACATGCCTGGCACCACAACCGTCGAGAAGAAGGGGGCGAAGTAAGTTCGCGTGCTGACATCGGGCCACGGAAAAACTAGAGTGACGGCAATGCTCCGTTGCACATCAGATAGGCACAAGCTTCCCCCATACCTCATATTTAAACGGAAGACGCTCCCGAAAGGAGTCGTTTTCCCGAGTGGTGTGATCATGCGGGCCATGGAGAAAAATGGGTGCGCGTTGCAATCGATGTCTTACTTTTTTTTTTTCGTCGTGGAAACCGGGTGCGCGTTACAATCGAGGGTGCAGTAGAATCGAGTAAATACGGCAGATCCTTGAATGATAAAGCCGCGTGTGGGGTGCACATTCAAGTTAATCGAGCACCATACCCACACAGGCAGTACTAGAAAGCCCAAATGGAAATGACGAAAGCCAAATGGAGACGTACTCGGGAGAGTTGAGGTTGAGCCCTAACGTCGTGAGGTCGCTCCCCAAGGCCAGTGAGACAAGGTTGGGATCCGTCTCAGCCGCTCTGATGAATGTCAAGAGCCCCACCATGCCGTACTGGTCCGTGACCATGCCCGCAGGGATGTTCGTTACCGTCCCTGTGAGAAGCACACGTTATGCATCACTATTCAATGTTAACACATGCACATAGCAGAGACAAAGAAGGGTGGCATTTGGGACCAGTCGTTAAAAGCAAAAGGTTGTCAGCTGTGCCTCTGCTATAAATTTTGGTCTCTCATTAAATATTTGTGAGATGTGTACCTTTACATTCGCGTTTTCCATGCAGAGAGCATGTGAGTACAATTTGACTAAATTATATACATTTTACATGTGATGGGGACGGTTAGAAGAGAAACGCTGTAGTAGAGAAAAGGAAAAGACGACAAAGTTCCCATTTCGTGTGCATGGCGGGCATGGCCAACTTGGACTGGCAATGACTGGACACAGCGGTCTCCCACGATGTGCATACAGTAATACCTCATTAACTCGAGCTCATATATCACACAACAAAAAAAAAAACCCGGCTAAGTCGAAATTTTCCACAGCACCTAACATTTTTCTATACGTCCCATGTAAATTTTCACCTTTATCTCGAAGTATCTTTGGGTCAGATTGGAAATAACTCGAAATCTTTACTAGGAGTGAAATGAAAATTCTACAGCCGGACCATTTCACAAGATTTGTGCAATGCTGCCCCGCCTGAACTACATCGATTTTTTTTCTTATTTAGCCGCCTCTGCCACTATGTTGATGCTTTCCGCGAATGTGAAGTGTGCGTAGTCTCAGCCCGGCGACATATCAACTTTGTCAAGCAGCCCTGTGGCACGTCATGTGACACATGCGCTGTGCAGGGAGGCCCTCTGCTTACACTTGGCATAGTTTGTCTCGTTCACTTTATGCAGTGCACATGACATTTCCCGAGGTATAATTTCCATGCGTCTGCGCAAACCACACGATACGAATTTTTCGCTGACTGTGAGGAGCAGCAACTTAGCGTGAGTGCAGCAAGCATGGCATACGCCACAAGAGTCGAAAGAGCCTTCTACCGAAAGAGTCTTCTCGACAGAATTTTGTTGTCTTATGAAAACAGCAAAGGCTATGAAATTGACCTACTGGGAGCAGTACACCTTCTCGGCAGCGCTTGGCAGCAAATTCGTGCTGCGGCTATCGCCAACTCCTTTGCGCATGCTAGGTTTGCACGTGCCGCCAGTTTGCCAGAAGCAGAGATGCTGTGGACAGATGACTTTACAGACTGTGAGAAACTTTTTCAAGAGGTCATCAAGCTTACAGGTAACAGTACCACCGAAAACGATGCAACCTTTCTGGAGTACATGCTGTGTAAGGAGGATTTGGTAGTGACCGGAGAAATGACAGACGCCGAAGAAGACGGCAATGACAAACCATCTCGAAAGATGTCGACATCTTCCGAGATGAAAAATTTGCTTGCGCTTGCTTTCAAATAAGATCGAGCGCAGCAGAGGGGAACATCGACTGATGCGATGTGTCAAGCAGCTGGAAGCCGCCTTCCTTGGCCTGAGTACGACTGCAAAGCATACGAGCATTGGGCAGTTTTTCTCTGCTAAATAAAATGCAGGGCGAAACCCAGCCGGTTAAAGTATCTTGTATATTATTTTTTTCTTTTTTAAACCTGCATGAGAAGAGGGGTTAGAAACTGCCGCTGAAGAGCCGGTAAGTAGCAGTGGTTTTTCTGAAAAATGCTCTCAATTTTCCCAGCGATTAGCGCAACTTTGTTTATCTCAAAAATCCGTTTATTTCGAAATTTATCCTGGTTTTTATGACTTCGGGTTAATGAGGTATTACTGGACACATTTTTATATCTTCCCGACACACATGCTTTTTTATTTAGACGCCAAAGAAGACGGCAATGACAAACTATCTCGAAAGATGACATCTTCCGAGATAAAAAATTTGCTTGCGCTTGCTTTTAAATAAGATCGAGCGCAGCAGAGGGGAACATCGACTGATGCGATGTGTCAAGCAGCTCGAAGCCGCCTTCCTTGGCCTGAGTACGACTGCAAAGCATACGAGCATTAGGCAGTTTTTCTCTGCTAAATAAAATGCAGGGCGAAACCCAGCCGGTTAAAGTCTCTTGTATATTATTTTTTTTCTTTTTTAAGCCTGCATGAGAAGAGAGGTTAGAAACTGCCGCTGAAGAGCCGGTAAGTAGCAGTGTTTTTTCTGAAAAAATGCTCAATTTTCCCGGTGATTAGCACAACTTTGTTTATCAAATCCATTTAGAAATTTTTCTTGGTTTTTATGACTTCGAGTTAATGAGGTATTACTGGAGACATTTTTATATCTTCCCGACACACATGCTTTTTTATTGACATTCCCTGTCGTCTCATTTTGAAACATCTTCATGTTATGGATCTACGACTAGCTTAACTGACCTGCAACTTAGATGAGTGATCCTTGTATTGTCGAGCTATTTCTACTTGGAAATAAAACAATTTTTTAATTTTGCACCGTTTCTTTTCAGTCTAACAAAAGAGGACATAGGGAGGCTTAGAACTGCAACTGAGAGGGATACAGAACATATCTGTTTTTTTTTTTTTAAGAAGGAAAGAAAGGTGAGGACACAGTAACAAGAAAAGGAAAAGAAAGAAGAAAATTAGAAGTATGGCTCAAGACGTAAACCTGGAGCGCGCGCCCATCACTGTAATTTAGCGTGCATTCATATTAGAGAAAATGCTGCAAACTTATGTTGTATCTGACCATAGGAATGACTGGCTGGGCTCCTTGCAGGTACTGAATGCGGACCTGTGCGTGCACCGAAAAACCTAATGAAAGTATCGGCAGGTCTCAAGAGCTACACCTACAGACTCGCAATAATTCAAACTCTGATAATTAATACTTTCGGTTAATTCAAACAAAATTCAATTTTTTGGGTTGGCCCTTCATTCTTTCAATGCATTTAAAAGCCTCTTATTTCAAACTCCCTCATTTGGTTAATTCATTCCTTTTGTGGTTCCTATACCAGAAAATATCTCCTGCTTCCCCACTACTATTTAAAAATTTGTGAGCTCATATAATCCTAAATGTCTAAAAATGAGAAATAAGCATCTGACGACTTAAAAGAAAAAAAGGCTTTGCAAGTAAACGATTGTTTGAAATGAAACACATGCATGGTAAACCATGATGCTTCTAAACTAGTATAGAGAGCTTTATGCTGAAGGCACATATAGCAAAGAAGCAGTGGGCAATTGACAATTTCTTTAAAAGGTCTGATTAGCAGTAAATGGCCGTAAACTTGTGGCCGTTACATCTCTGCTTTCAGTTCATTGCATGCAGTTAAGGCATAAAAACACTATAAAAAATTTTAAATGTGATAAAATCAATGCCTAGTCATAATGTGTGGTGTCACCTCACCCACAGTCATATATCTGAGAACTTCTGATAATTCGAACCTAATTCAGAGGTCACTTCAAGTTTGAATTAATGAGAGTCGACTGTATTTCAAACGTGGCTGCAGGGATTTCATCGCTTGAGTGAGAAAAAAAAAGAGCACTTGAATGAGTCTTCTCAAACTGCCCCACTATTCGGTCTTTGGCTGTACAAGAAAATGGCTGCTTACCATCTTTTGATGTCTGGATGCCTCTCTTGACCGGCTGTGACGTCACCTTGTCGCTAGAGAAACCACTGCCATCTTTCGAGGACTCGCTGGTGGCATTACTCGTCTGAAAAGCGACATTTCGTCACTCGAATAAGTATGCTAAGAATGTGAAAACGTAAAAGTTGTTTTATATTGTATGTGCTTATACATCCACTATTAAACGCATAAAAACAGGGTGCTAGCATGCGCGCCATTACACATAAGGAGCAGTGCCTTTTAACTCACCTGTTTACTTAAGCTGTCTTGACTGTTTTCCTGACCTTCAAGGGATAAAAAGAAAAGAATAAAAATTAAGAGAAACTCATAACTGCAACCATACTCTTGCAGTGCACTGACACAAGGAAAATTATTAAAAAACAAACCGCTTTAAAGAAGCGACATCCTTACGCTTAGTAGTTTTGACGAGAACCGCAGAATCTGTTAGCAGCATGAAGTTACAGAATAATGAAAACGCAGCTTCTGCATTTTTCTGACTTAAATTTCTTGATATACAATAGTACTGGTTTTGAAATCTGGGTGTCTAAACTAGCGGCATGCATCAGCAAATACTTGTTGCTGAACTTATTGGTACATGTTAACTGGAATACAAAAGCCACCAGATTGTGGTATTTTTTGTCAGATGAGAATAATCGCAATGTTCCTTCTATAAAATTTTGCAAATGCACAATAGAAAACGCTGTTTGGAAATGGTTACCTTACTATTTGAGAACTATTCGAATAGTATTAAATTTAGACTTGATTTGGCATCTTCACCATTTAAATCCTATTCAATCCGGTTCTAACTATCGCTCTTCGCAAGCCCCCCCCCCCCCCCCCCCTCGTAAGAAAGACATTTTCCAAGAAGAGGCAAAACTTAGCGAGTTTTTTGGCTAGTCATTGACCGGATCAACAGCTCACAGCTAAGTGAACCGATTCATTATCATCAACCAGTCAACGTGAACTCACCTTGAGAGCCCGGTAATGCGGGGAAGTCCTCATTGTGAATGTGGAACTCGTTGGAGTCGTTGTTGGGCTGCTTCACCATACCGACTGCATGTCAGAGAAAAAAGTGAAATACCCTATTCAGGTCAACTCTACTCTACTCGACAGTCTGAAGTTTACTACAGACCTTTATGACTACGCATTTCACACTTTTACGGAAACCAACGAAAATTGTCAAAGGTTCCCTAACGACATTAGCACATAAAAAAACACTGTACACCAACTATGTGAAATGACCATACAGTATATTTAATAAAATCAAAAGCACCCACAGATAAAAGCATGTAGTATGGTTGATATAAAGTGGTCCCTGTTATCAAATGATATACATTTACAGATAAAGCAACTTAATGAAATTAATACCAAGGAAAAACAAAAACAGAAAAGCAGCTTCTTGAGTCTTTAGTCGATTTTTGCTATGCTCTAGTATTCTAGTGTACAAGAAGAAACATTTTTTTTAAGGGAGTGCCGGTACAGCATTTTTGCATACTTAATTTATGCCAGACACCTCGAACTTAGAGAAAAAGTACTGTAGAATTCTCGAGTGCCCTAAATAATTTAGCACAAAGGCTTTTCTACATATAGCTTCAGCGTAATTTCTTGAGATTGTACTGTGCTGTGGCATCACAGCCTAAAAGACGATTAGCCAGTGAAAACACCAAAACGCCTCTATGAACTGCTCTAACAAGACCAGTTGTGATGTACCAACGCAGTACACTAATGTGCCAAAACACGTAAAACTAAAATTAGCCGCAGAAGCGCCCCTAAGTTTAAATTATTGACGATGCTCAACAGTCGTTTACCAAAGTCACCTAGGTTCTAAACCTCAGCTTAGCACAGGAAATTAGCAGAACATCATGTCAGTATTCTTTGAACTAGAACAACATCTTAGAGGGCCCCTCACCAACCTGCATTCAAAAACGAATAAATGGTTTTCTCCTTGCCTTCGCTACCCTTCCTACAGGAGATACCTCCTTCTCGCCATTTATTTCTTAAAGGCACGTGTACAGCGTAAGCGCTGAGCATTGAACATATTCAGATTTTGTACTTGTTGACTACGCGTTGCTGGCTCCACTTGCAGAATCGAAAACGCACAAAATGAAACTAAATCAGTTGGTCGCGCACGATAGTCGTACAAGACAAGGAAAAACCGACAGGTAGCTGCACGGCAAATAGGCCGAGGAGACAATTCACGTTTTACAGTAAGTGTATATGGACCATCGAAAGCATGTAATCTATAGACGTTACAGGAATCGCTAGAAAGACGAGAAACGTTATGCAAGGATAATGCGCCCGTTTTTCGTATTTTCAGAGACTGGTGAGGAGGCCCTTTAATATAATGCGAGTGAGGTAAAAGAAGCACTTATTCACTGGTTCACTAACTGAAGACGATCAGTAAAAATTTAATTAAAAGATTGCATTAAGGTACACTACATGCCAAAATCATACAATAATGGGGCAGACCACATAGGGCACAATGAGGCAGACCTTGGGTTCTGCAATGTGGACATTAATCTAATTGCACAAATGGTCGTGGATCAACCCACTGACCCAGAGGTCGTGGGATTGAATCTCGGCTGCGATGTGTGACACTGAACAATCAGTATTTTACACCGCAGCTGTTCACCTCCCTATACCTAGTAAACTTTCAACATCAAAACCAAAGTAACAACGCTGCTCAAGGCATGATATACCAATTGACCAGAACTTACAGAGTTTGCCGTATGCTGCCCTCCCTGCCATGGGATTGCTGTTCAAGGACTGCGCTGACCCTTCTTGGGAACCCCGGTTCGTCAGTGACGGAAACTCGGAGAGGTCCAACGCTGTTAAAAAAAAAAAAGGAGCATGGTCTGGTCCATTTGCAGCATGCCATTTGCCAAATGCACAGACTACCTTCCGTACAGCTTCGCAACAAAATAGACCTTCTTTGCCGAGGAAAGTTTCAGTTAAAAACAGCAATGTAAAACACAGCATGCCTTGCCAGTAAGACTGTACTTTATTTTAGCATTCCTTTTAGAATGGCCGTAAAAAGATTTGCCCATTTCCAAAATTAACAATTATTACATTAACTACTGCATAGGTGTATATTCATTGGTCTATTTAGAATCTTCCTGTATGAAACAACTGCTTGACTAGGGAGTTGCGTTTCAGATCTTATACGACAGAAGTCAGTCAGGCACTTCACTGGCCGATCAGTAAGGCTTCTGTATCTTGGAATTAGTGATGGCAACATTGATAATAGCATTTTAATCAATCTCTCAATAGCATTCACATGCCCTAGAGTCAGCAGGTCAATGAATGCAAGTATTAATCAATCGACTGCTCGATTATGAGCCGTGTATATAAGCCAATAAATCAATCAGTATCAGTTACAGTTCTGTCATGGATACATTACAAAACAGCTGGCCATGAATTAGCTAATTATAGAGTGAACAAATAAGTAAATAACCAGTGCACATGGCTGATTTAGAACTGAGGCATATCAGCCACTCAATCAATCTATGAATCAATCAATTACCCATCGGCCAGCCAATTCAGTGATGGACACCATAATGAGGCTGACTAGGAATGAGCTAGTGAATGACCGTACCAATCAGCTCCAAGCAATAGATCAGAATTTTAGGAAGTGCTATCACCCCCTGTAAAATCGTTTGTACCTCGTAGTGCACACATGCCTCGAGGATAGGCCGCATTTAGGTTCTACAGCCACCGAGCGGAAAATGGCACTAGGCTCCTGCGGGTATGGGTAACCGCGGTCCGGGGGAGAGGCTAGGCCGGTGCACGAAGGAGAAAGTCTCTGTTTGACACTTGGCGGCGATCGTGGATGGACGTCTCTTGCGGGGGTTCACAATCCATGACACTGACGGTCGTCTTCTGTGGATCCCTTGTCGTGACTCGAACATTGGCGATGCCGCATTCGCGGTACCTTGTGTTGGCTGTTATGTTGTTTGCGTTTTGCAATGAAATATTTTATAAGGTTTTTTGGCGTTTCACTAGGGGCGTATTTGACCAGGCTGGAGATATTATAGATGTAAAAGCAAGTGAATAAATCTGCATTTGCTTGTCTGCGTTGCCCGATCGCGTCTGCTGTCTCTGTTTCATGAGCGTACCTCATCTTGAAACCCCATAAACTGAACCCATTACTCTGCCAATAAACCGGTGACAAATACCTGGGTTAGAGTTGAACAGCTGGCTCTGAAGACTGTTCCCCATGAGTGACTGTGATGAAGGGAAGTTACGAGAACTGTGCGACATGCCAAAGCTTGATATGCCACCCCCCGATGCTGGGACATTGTTCCTGTTGCATGGAAAGAACACATGGTTAGCCTTGCCGACCACATTGCTCCTCTACACTACCAAATGGACTGCACTGCAGTCGCTCAGAAATGCAACACCGCTGAATGCAGCGTCAACTTACAGATGAACTCCTGTTATCATGTGGAACATTTAATATTAGATGAGCAACGTTACAGACCCCACCAGTCAGCATCACATGATCTTGGCAGTGCAAACGAAGTGGTATGTGGATAAAAACATACAGCAAGGAATAATGATCACTCAGCAATAGTGTTATTTTTCTGTTTTCACACCTAACGTGGAAACACACGTTTTATCCTAGACATTATCAGTAGACGTTCGTTACACATCATATTTGGTGAGAAACTGATGCAACCATATATAGTCTAGTTAAGATCTAGGGTATTACATGCCACAACCACAATACAATTGTTCAGTATACCATAATTAGCAGTGCCTAATTACCTTGACCACGTTAACACACCTTAGTGTGCAGCTAAATCTTTTTCTCGCTTCGACATCACTGATATGCAGCTGCTGTGGCCAGGAATCAAACCAGTTGTTTGTGCTTGTCAATGAAAGACAATTGTCATTAAACCATGGTGGGCATAAACATATGTAATTAATATCATTATTATGATTACAGTCTCACCTCCATAGTGAACTCTGGTCCGTGTACCTGTGGGAAGAGAAAGCAGCGACATACCAGGTAAGACAAAAGCGAGCAATAGAGCAAACGACGAATCCTCAGGCCAGAAAAAGCAGCAGATTTCCGTCAAGAACTTACCCTGTCCTGGGGGGTGCTCCCAATCCAACTAACCGATTGATGTCGGGGCCAACTTGCCGCTGTCCGGGCAACGCTCTCGACCCGATTGTCAGCATATTTCGGCTGCAAGAGACAGCAAACAGCGGAGTGACAACATGATACAAATGCAATTGACCCTGCAAACAAATCCCAAATAATTGGAATCAGAGCAAAGAGTTCCCATACTGCGCGACGCCATTCTTGTCAGCATTGTCCTCCATGCCCAGTTGACCAAAACTACCCAGCTGCTGAGTCATGTACGGCTGATAGCTCTGATAATGACCCAATCCAACTGCTTTCCAAACACACTGTAACCCCCTAGAACACTAGCAATCAAAGGTTATCAATCAAGGAATGTCTTGTCCAAATGTTGGCTTCACTGTGTGGGGGTGCTTGTACCCCGTGCATTTCTGCTTCATGGCAACTGTGCTTTCTTCGAACCGACTTCACCAAGGGGCCACTAATGTCGGCATGTTTACAGTAGTCGCTATGTGAGGGATGGCGCTGTGTTATCCCGGTGGCGCTGCGCTCGCGGTGAGGTTGCGCAGGCCCATGATGAACAACGCAGATGCTCTCTGGGGCAGGGCGCTGCTCGTTGGCGATCATCTCTCGTGGAGAGGCCTATTGTGATGAATTACACGGCGTGTGCACATGCACTCTCGTAGTGAGCTAAACATCGGTGTTGCATGCTGTATTCACGGTACATTGTGTGCGTATTATTTGTTGTGTTACATAAGCTATTCGTCGGATTCTGCTGGCAGGCTCACTTTTGTAAAAAAAGTGCTAGAAAATGACCCCTTTTTTGTCGAACTGCAGTGTAAGCTGCGTCTGGTGTTTTTTGAGCAGCTGAGAGACCAACCGATCAAGCATTCCTTGCTTGACAACTCACTACTTCAAGCCTCCATCTTCCCACTCATTTAGAGAAACACTTGGCACATATACACCTTTGAACAAAAACGAAATGCAACCACGGGCAAAAACCGACAGTCAAGTCCAGGCACACGAGTATTTTCTACACCACCAGCCCCGTGCACACGAACCTGTTTGGTGATGCCTGCTGTGGCGGCGGCAGAGATGCTGGTGGGAAACCAGACAGACTTGTTGGCGGAGGCCTCGCCACCGACGGAGGGAACTGAGAGAGTGTGCCCCCGAGAGTGCCTCGCAGGCCCAGGTCCCCAAATGACGACGAGCTGGTCGCCTTGTCGGCACCGAACATGTCGGGAAAGGGTGCCCCCCGGGAACCCCCACCTCCAGGCAGCACTCCCGGCTGCTGCTGCTGGGAGACCGACGGGAAAAAGGGGACTGCACCGAATTGGGGGAAGAGGGGGGTAGGAGGAGTTGAGACAGTGCATAGAGTGGCTGCTGTCTACTCGGCTACCCATTTAGCCATCTATGGTGGCTACTGGAACATTGCCCCAACTCGCCACAGGTTCAGGAGAGCAGCATGCATCTTGAACTGCCAAAACCAGGCGACGATAGATAAGAGGGTTGGTGGGAAGTAATGGAGAGTTAGCAAAAGAGTTAAACCTTTTGAAAAACACTCCACACAGCAAATGGCAGTCAAGAAGAGCACAGACAAGAAAACGCAGCAGCGAGCAGTGCGAGAGTTTGCAGAAAGTGATGCACGGAAATACAGAAGGAGCTGTAACCAAGGAGACACCACACCGATGGAAGATCTTCATGCAACCACAGTAAACCGTCCCCAAGTCGCCCCAGAATTTTGGGTGGACAGGAGAGTGTCATCGAGAGAACAACCTTCGTGAGAGTCTATAGACAGGGGGAGAAGAGGCGGTAGGTGCTGCCACACAGCAGGCACGGAGTCAACTACAAATGGTCCTGTGCATAAAGTCGCACTGTTACATGACTGCAGTTTTCTGGAAGTGTAAAATCTCGGCATTGGTTCCAACTGTTTTGCTGCATATCCCCAAGAGATAGGGCCCCTTGAAAGTTTATCTCAGCACTGCGGGCATGCACCCATAACAAGTTTTCTGCCGCCTGACAATGATTCCCCAGCACATTGGTATTCCCACTCCTGTGCAACCAATGCATTGCGCAAGCAAGATGCCACCAGATGGGACAAATGCGAGAAGCTTCAAGTTACAGAGAGTGTGGCAGCATTTATCGTGCACCAAGTAAGTAGTGGAAGCAACTCAGTGAAAGAGAAGGCCGCGAAAGTATGCCATCAAGCAAAAGCAACATTCATAAACAGCAAGTGAATAGAATTACACAAACACTAATAATAAGACCTCTAAAAGGAGAGGGGTATATAGAATGCATGCACTCACTGATAACACATATGCACAGTGACACCATTAACATAGAGGAGAAAAGAAAAAAAACCTTGACCGTGTTCACCACACTTCATATGACAACAAACAATTTCTCAGCCTTTAAACTGTGCCTTATAAACTGGCCACAGCAGATGGTATAGGCTTACTGACAACTTTGTTTACTAACCTGAAACTTTGAGCTTCATGGTTTAGTATAGTGAAGTAAATGAACGACACCTTTTACACACAACAAAGACGGTGGTTCGCTGTTGCCCATGACATGGCACTACACTCATACTTGTAAAACTTGTGTCTCCAGTCTAATCTTCGAACACCCTTGACTTTTGTTGGTGCTACTCATTCACTGATATGATAGATAAATTCCAGAGAAGAAAGTTCTCATGGGGTTCAAGAATTCTAAAAACAGATCCCAAGACAAAAAGGTGAAAGATACACCACTCATAAAGTGTCCATGCTAAGACAAGTGGGCTTTTGCGATAAGATTACCATAAAAGTACACAAGGCACAGCACATTAGATATCATCATATCCTTTTGATAGAAAAAAAAAAGTGAACTGTGCTGCTATATTTATCATCTCACACCTCCTTTTCCTCTTCCTCACCCTTGCATCCTTCCTCCTCACACTCACTTCCCTTTCTTACCCTTTGCCAGACTAATTTATGGATGGTTATGCTATGCTATGCAATGAGTTTGCAGGAACAATTCTGCAGCTGCAAGCACTGGATGAGGCTGACTGGTGAAACAAGGCAGTGGCCCTGTCCCTGCTGCGAGCATAGTCAGGTTGTTGATGATAATGACCATATGCTAGGAGCTGCTTGGCGCACATTCAACGTCTGTGGTGCATAAACTCTACTACGCAAGGCTGTGCGTGCTTTAGCCTCTCTCCTCCTCCTTTCCTTCCTACTCATGCTCTTATCACTCCTCACCCTTCTCCCTTTACCATTGATATACTACTGCAAGCATACTAGGAACTGCTTGGCACATATCCGGACTGTTGTGCATTAACTATATTACACGAGGCTACAAACACGTCAATTTCAATTCAATGGCAGTAACAAAAAAAAAAAAGGACTATGGCTTTTCAACAGAAACAGATATAAACAATTTTTTTTGTGCACCAAAATAACTTCTTCCTGTTTGCAAACAGCACATCACAGCATGCACTGTGCACTCTATCCCCTCTCATGGAGCAGGTGCTGGTTAGCAAGAAATTTCCGCCAGTGGGGCCATTCTGCATAGCAGCGCTGCGTGTGTTGGCATGCCTTCGACAAAATTTTCTGCGAATGGCTATTTTTCAAAGTAACAGGTTTTAAAGGGAGGGCCACTGCCTATAATGCATGACCCTGTTAGGTTAGCATGTAATGCTTTGCTCGTTCTAGATGGCAGTCATAAAAAATCTCCGAAAGCAAACGTTCTGCATGGTTACAATGACTGGTGCTGAAAAATACTTGAATGGCATCTATATGAACATGCTCAATTTTCATAGCGACATGTGCGGTTTTAAACGAGGTACAGCCTTGGCAGCAGCATGGTTTCGAGCTTGTGTACGCGAGGTGCCGGATAAGATTCCAACTCACTACACCAAATTCTGGTCAGAGATGACTAAAAAAGGAAAACAAATTTTACCATGCGTTAGGCTGAGGTGTACAAATTCCCGTGAATATTAAAGTGGAGTTCTCCCCAACAACGTTCCTAATAACCCACTTGAAAATTTATACAATTTAAAATCTGATAACTTGTTTATATACATAATCTTTTGTGCAGCTACCCCTGCTGCATCTGATGCCTAAAACGTGTTTGCATACTTACTTGGCCTCTTTAAACCTGAAACACAAACTTGCAATGAGCATTGTGACTTCAAAGATCAAACTACAAAAGTGCCACGTTTATGAGAAACAATCTCCACTGTTTCCATTAAGACGTATGAGGCCTCCGATAAAACAAGCTATACCTTTATTGGGTTGGTATTCATCATGGCGAAGAGCATATGCAGCTTTTGCGATGCTAAAACATACTAATACCTGATGGGTAGTTAAATCGTTCAGCCCAAAACATCATGCACTTTTTTTTCTGCACACAGCACGAACGCTCAGATGTATACAATCACGCATGATCGCATCAAATGCATTTTTGCCTTGACCAAAATGTTGCAAGGGGATGTTCCGGTGACAACCGGTCACAGCCACTAGCCCACAACGAGTGCCAATGTTTTCGCAAACAAGACGCGTCGTTAATGACATAGCACACACCCTCACGCAATATTCTAAGTTCACCGTCGGTAAAGGTGAACCAATATTGTCGATGCCTTTCAACACAATACACGTCACAATAAAGGCTGCACACTTTTTCAGACGATGCCTCTGTTCCTTGTACAGGCAGCCACGTGTGTTCCCTTCTCCAAGATGTACAGCCAGCCAGCGTGGCAAGTTTTTCATTATACAGTTTACCACACAACCGGATGTTTTCTGACACATACCACACCAAAACTTGCAACAGTAAGATGAAGTTTAAGCTTTCAAAAAAAAAAATCTTGCCTCAAGCCCTGCGTGAGTATACCACACTGAGCCACCAGCAAGGGTGTGTTGCCAATCACTGCCCTGCTTGCGTACTGGTGACATCATGCTGCGACATGCCCGAGGAGATGTCAATTCTCAATGTGTGTATGTTTTTAGAATTTCAAAGCTGGAACTTTATATATATATACATATAAAAATTTCAAAAGCTAACGTCATTTCAAAGGGTAGTGACATGCCTTAAAACCCTTGACCAAGAAGTCCCAAACAAGTGCACTGTTGTCATTATTCTGACACCTTTTATAAAGTTCATGGCTTCAAATAAGACATAAAACAAAGCAGGGCAAAATGTCATTCGTGAGTGAACCTTCAGTTTTTCTCACAGAGAAAGAGTTCGCGTTTCTAGACAGCTGATAAGCTTCGCGTTTATTTGAACGTTGTTTCACACATTTTATGCTCTGTACGGTAAGGTGCGTAGGTTTGACATGGCTCAGATGGCCTTGTTACGCATGCGCTGCTGATTCATTAGTTGGGGTGTGAGCAGTTCTTCAATAAACATTCAGTTTTAAGTACAGCGCTTGTCCTGTGCGGTTTTTCACTGGTTTAATCTTCCTGCTACTACGAAGCAACTCGCCCAGAAAGTTACACTACTGTACACAATAATGAATGTAGCAAACAAACGAAACATGAAAATGCTCAGCCACTGTTCATTATATTCAAATCATACGAGCTTTGCTTCAATTGTTGAGGTGCCTGTCTCACAAAGCACATTTGGTCCTCAGGAGAAATGTCAGCAAACACTTCTACAGAAGTTCCACAAGAACATGACAATGAACAAAACTGCTCCAGCTCAATTTAGGGAACAATGTGAAAATTTGGGGAGTGACATTGGAGACACAACTCACTGAGCGAGCTTCCAGTAGGTTGGCCATATCCAAATGGTTGTGATGGCGACGATGTCATAATCTGCAGGAAAACGAAACGACGTCCATTCATATTAATTCTGAATAGTTCAGACAACAGAGGAGTGGATGATTAGAACGTGACAATTCATTAGAAGCCTGCATGCAGAATCAAGAGTGATTGAATGAGTTTATGCAGAAAACAGCTGCAACAAAGATGACACAGAACAGAAGTTACAAAACGACATGCTTTTTATGACGAGTCAAAAAAAAAAAAAAAAACATTTCTCCAAACTTCCCAAGGCACTAAGAAAGTTCATTGGAGTAAACGCAATCACAAGGATTCCTTATTCACTTGGCACTTCCAATTATGGGTTCACTCGGAATTTTTTTTCACAATCATTTCCAAGTTTATTATGTATGTGCATGGTATATGGTGAAATTATACAAACACTGTAGGAGTCCCCAAAGTGAGTGACGTCAGTGTGTGCCGAGTGAAAAAGTAAGTGCTTGCAGTGACAAGTGGTTCTGGTCAGTCATTTTTTTATGTTTGGTGGTGCGGCTAGCAACTGCTTCAATGATACAGCTTAAAGTACTGAGCACTGAACACTAGCGACAGCCGTGTTTTGTCAAACAAAATATGCGCATGTTGAAAGTCTCCCCTGCAACAGCCAGTATTTTAAGATTACTGCAAATATCAAATGAGTATTAAGTCATCTAGCAGGTAAGCATAGCTACATTGAAACTAATTTACATTCTGGAAAAAACTGAAAAAATGATACAGAATAATAATCCATCTAAACCTACTAATCAAACATGCACAGATTTCATCGTTAATTTCATTAGGGGCTGAACTTTGCAGCTGCAGCCGATTCCCTAGTACACTGCACTGCACAACTTCAACCTCTTTTTTAAAGCCTCAGCTAAAAATTTTAACACTGCAATTACAATGAGATGCATTTATTTACAAGTGATTGGCTGAAGCGTTGGCGTGCAAACACCAAGCAGCTTCAAAAAAAAAAAGAAAAAAAGGTGCGCTTTTTTTTTCTGCTCTTCCAACCTCATGATAGCATGACGACATTAAAATATCTTCAAAATGCCAAAACCGTTTTATGCAATATCGCATGAAGCAAGGGGTCATTTTGCAATGCCTTGATGCATTTGTGTCAAATGTAAATTGGCCCCCAGATCAATAATCCCTTTACTCAAGTATGATCTTGTTGCTATACGCTGTGAAGCCTCTGGAGGCTACTTGTGTAAACACTAATGTTGGTATGATAGTACCATTCCGTGTTTGTTTAACAAGCTTAAAATGCAGGGATGAGAAATTTAAACCAGCAGTGAGCCAATGCCAATGAGATCTGGTACTGTACTGACACCAATTAAAATTCACCAGTGTACCAAATTACTGGGATACTAATGCCAGCCAGATCTGCTAAAAGAACATTCTTTTAAAATCCCAGATATTTTCCCTGCGACCTGTTTAATACAGCTGCATGATCGCAGCCTTTTTTTTTTTACTAGAAAAAAAGTGTAGTTCCAAGTTACCTTCAGTTCTTCAATTAATACACAAATATACAAAAAATTATATACCCGAGTTTCTAGTGCCAAAAACCACGATGATTACGAAGTACATTGTAGCGTCTCTTAGTATTGGTTGTTATCCCCTGGTATTCTTTAACGCTCCCTTGACTCTAAGCGCACAAGTATTCCTACACTTCGTCCAATAAAATGTGGTCACTGTAGTCTGGAATCGAACCCATGTCCTTGTGTGTAGCAGCACGACACCATAGCTGCCAAGTGACCACGGCACAATGAGGCAAATATAACAAACATGTTTATCATTTTTGAGCGTTTCAGATAAAAATTTTATAAATGCAAAATGTCCACTTACATCAGCCCAACTGTATGAGAAGACATTGTGCTCCAAACTGTCCTACGCTATCTCCATCAGCCCAAGTTTGAATTTTCTTTAAGGGAACATCGTGAAAAATGGTACTGAAGGAAATGACGGACGACACACACAGCTAACAACTGTTTTATGCTTCAGACTGAGAATGGATATCTATTGTTATGGGACTTGTAAACAAGGTTGAACAGATGTTTATACACAGGGGATGGACATCAACTGCGTGCCGGTACTGCGTGTTGTTGTTCTCTTCTCCCTTCGGTCGTTGTTGTCGCTGCTGTTGGTTCACTAGATTGAACCCACTATAACTGCTCCCCTCGCAGCTGAAGCCCTCTGGGCGAGAAATCAGCTAGGCAGTCGCTTAGGAAACGGGTTTAGGTGGGCTACATGCGTAACTTTGGTTTTGGATGACTGTCTCCTATTTGCAGTCGGGCGTGCAATTTGATAATTCACCTTACTAAGTAAGAGATTCAGTTACGACACAGTCCAACATAGTAAGTGAGTAGCTTCTGGCACAGTCCATGTCTACACACAGGAGTCCACAACCACACTAAGTTGCCAGGATCGTATTGTGATCTTGACTGTTTTTGAGAAGCCAAAGTTCGCAATCTAGCTAGTCACCAAGCCTTCTTCACCCCGAATAGCTTCACTGCGATGCAACCATTGTAATGACTAGAAAAAAGAAAATCGTATCCAACGTGTATTTTGCTGGACAAGCGTAAAGAAGGAAGAACGAACCATATCCAGTCATCTCATGTTGCATGATGTTCTAACATATGTGACGAACAAAACCACTTCGTCTCAGTTTTTTGTGGTCTGAGCTTACGTGCATGGATGTCACATTCACAAGAGTTCTGTTCATGTGACAAGTCAAGCCATTGGTCTGAGGGTGACAAGGGGTTGAATGTTGCAGATTGGAGGCATACAGATGCAGAACTTCTTCAAACACATCAGCTGTGAAGTGACAGCCACAGTTGCTAATTACCGGCACGAGGGGTACCATGACAAAGTATTATGTAATGCAGCATAAACTGCGACACTCCGCCTGCAGTTGCAGAGGGTATCATTGCCATCTTGCACAACTGAGTCAGGTTATCGGAGTACAGGCTTCTTGTAAAGATGCGAATAAGCCGCCCTCCTCGGAACTTGGAATTCTCGATGCATCTCTCCTGTTGAGGTTGGTGGTAGTCCCACAAGGCGACGACTATGACGAAGGCCAAGGGATGAAAATTTTGTTGCAAAGAACTCGGGGTACCCAGCGCCTCCACCACTTTGTTGCAGGACTTGTGGACGAGGTTCAACAGAGCTTTATTTACAGGAGACAGACGTCCCCAAGTGCGTGCCAGTACTGCACATTGTTCCCTTCACCCTTCTGTTGTTGTCGCTGCTGTCGGTTCACGAGATGGAGAACACTGTCACAATATATACCATAAAATCCCACGCAGGCACCCCCTTCATATTTAGGGAGATTTGAAATATGAGGGTGCTCCCCCAAACTCCCCTCTATTCCAATCATTCTCAGTGTTTCATTCACCATTTTATTTTAAGCTCAAGAACGACGAATGAAAACAATGAATGCATGCATATTCAAAGAAGCATTTAATCAAAAGTCCCGGGTGTACGTTTATTATTCCTAGCAGCCCTTCTGCCACCATAAATTTTGATCTGATTGAGCAAGGGTTGCCCTCCAATAATTGGCAGATTTTTCTGTACCATGGGGGGGGGGGGGGGGGCACTTGCTCAGGATTTTACGCTGTGCGCTTGTGACAAAAACTCGGTGAAGAACGAAACATTTACACAATCACACACATACACACAAACTTTTCTGAGGGGGTGACGGTTGCAAGTAGAATTGTTAGCTTTGGTAACTGGTGGTTCTTGTGAAGGTGTGTGAATATTTTAGTATCATCCCTGAAAAGTTAAAGCATGAAAGTTTTGAAAGAGGGAGGGGAGGTAAGAACATCCTCAACTAACAGACCGGTTGTTATGGCATCGTGTATGTGTAAAACACAAATTCTCCATTATTGAGTGAGATTTTTGTCAAGTTTGCAGGGCTTAGGGTCAATGCAAGAGGTCTCTCTACAGAAACTATATATGAAAATGTTCCAACTATTTCACATCCAGCATTCCTTTTTAAAAGCCCGTGACGACACTTCCGAAGCTATGCAGCTAACATTAAACACTGCAGAATACCATGAAAGCATTCGACAAGCGCTATGATGGTGCACTAAAATTGAGATTATATGCCTATCGGCATACTTTCTAAACCGTCTAGTATTTGAAACATCATGCACATTATTCAAGCTAGCAGCACAGGTCTAATCAAAAGTAGTTTGAGACGTATACAACACATTTTGAACACATTGCTTTAAATGCATTACTTCAATGTGATAATATGCACACACACAGAGAAAAAAATAAATAAATAAAGGAGCTCTTTCGCTATTACAAATATGGGGACAAGTTAAGTATGGCAGTAATTTTATTGCTACTTCTACTATTTTTCAGTTTTTTTCAACCACACTGCTTCTTCAATGCTGGCATAAGGAGCTTGTCTATGTGTTTAGAAGTGCAACACCTCATTTGCTACAGGCAACAACGTTCATGTGTGAAACAATAAACGCCAGCTATAAAATGTGGCATGATTAGCTCAAATTGCCATATTAGAAACTGCTGATCGTCATTATGCCCATTGTCAAGAGAGCATCAGTTACTGAAAAATGGTGCACACAAACACGCATGCAACCAGTCCTCTTCAGAGGCCCACATCCCTGTGTTTCCCTACACTGGGTTTTTCGCGAACAATGTCACTACCACTGAGATCTGTAACTTATAAAAGCTTCTCTTAAAACTTCAAACTTTCTCAACGGGACACTAAAGAGAACCAAGGAATTGGTTTGCATTGACAAACTGTACTTCGAGACCTCTATTGCTGCATGTTTCATTGCTACTGAAAAAATTTCACTTCATTGCTACTGGAAAAAATCAAGGTTGAAGTGTCACATTTAAATTTCGCGCCGAAATCTCCACGCGTGACGTCAAAATCTTCAAAATGTATTGTTGGTATTTTCGCGTCATTGGCTCAACAGCATTTTCTGAAATTTCATATGCTAGGTCTACGGCACCCATTGATGACAATGCACTTCATTTTCATCCATTGAACCCTACACAGGACTCGGTAGCCGCCTTCAAAATGTGTGATGTCATGGTGTATGGTGCGGGAATCTTAAGGTGGCATCTGCACTCACTTTTTCTTTTCGTGTATTTTCTCGAGATTGTGAAATCATACTTTACCAAAACACGAAAAATTGTTTCGCTCTTTAGTGTCCCTTCAAGAGTGGAATGCGACAGTGCTATCGGGCCTGTTCGCTGTTTTGTCCATGCAGTGAGAAAAAAATGCATGTGTGTGTGACACTGGCTGTTGCAAACCAAGGCGTTCACTGCAAGCACAGACAAAGAGAAATGTCCACTACTTCATAATTAATTTCGTGTATTAGGGAAACACCCACTACATCAATATTATTTTGTGAATAAGCAAAGTGTCCACTATGCCACACTTTATCACTTTTTTAATTAGCTGCACACTGTTGGTGATGCTATGGCTCATGATGATTTACTGAGCCCTTTGTGATTGGTGGGCAGCTTGCTCCACCCACTTGTTATGCATTCTAAATTACATGATGCAATGTGCTATTCAACGCTTCTGCCGTGCAATGCTACATTTGCTAACATGACTATTCAAGGTAATTACTGCATATTGTTGTCTTTTGAAGCATTTTTATGCAATAGCACCACTCTGTGATAAAACACTTGACTGCCATGCACAATGCCAAGGGTTTGGTTCCAGCCTAAACCATGACATTTATCATTTGCATCCATTGGGAGTTGTCCCTTAAAGACAACATCCATGACACCAGGTTTTCTGCGACATCGACTCCTTAACGCTATCACATAAACACACTAACAGGACATTTTCCTGTTAGTTACTCAAGTGTAAGGCAAGATGTATTTGGATTGAGTTCAAAAGCAATCAGAATGGTAAGTGCCCACACTGGCCCACCCTATCATATTCACTGCAGCTGCACATGACAGCTTCTATTGTGATTGATTCATGTTGATAACTCACATGACATCGAAGCCGCCATGCTTAAGTATCAGCACAATGGGAAGCTAGGTTTCTGGCTAACGGGGGTTTTGTAAGTACATTCCATGTAGGTTCCACGGTTGTTCAAGCACATAGGCTAACAATTTCTTTGCTACACTTTGATCACAGTGAAGAAAAACTAACTAATAACAATACCTAGAGTTCTATGCCCGAAAACCACTTCTTACATCCCAAAACCACAATATGATTATAAGAGACGCTGAAGTGAAGGCCTCCAGAAGTTTTGACCATCTGATAATCTTTAATGTGCATGGATACTGCACACTACACGGGCCTCTACAATTACAAAAACTAACTGCACCAGCAAATGCATGCCGTTGATGTCGCCACAGTACCTATTGGTGAATGTGTGTTTGAAGAAAGTAGAGATCACAAGAGAGAGAGCTTGCACATGGCAAGCAGCAAAAGAACATTTTGCCTGACTAGGACATGCTTTTCCCGAGTTAATTAAACCTTTGCTTTCATTGAACCTCTACTCTACTGGCAAAGTCATGTTTATTCAACATTTTACGATGCCGAGAAATCCAAGACTCTCTGACCCAAGCGACCCAACGAAAGGACTTGGCCCCTGAAGAAGACGGAGCACATCAAAAGCAAATGAACGACTCAGCCAGCTCTGCACACGCCCCAACGAAACCAGGCAAGACAACTAACCAAACCAGGTTAATTTTCCTCATCGAATCTTCGTGTGGTGCATGATGGGCTAAAGGTGTGCCGAAATGAAGGGACGCCTTTTTTATCGGAGTCATTAAACCTTTGTTCGTTTTCACTCTACTGACAAAGTCACCTTTATTCAAAAGCTATGTTGTGCCAATACACAAAAAAACTCTGTCTATAGCACCACCTGCAATCTATCAAGTTATATGATCTGACTTGCAACCCGACATCACACGCATATAGAGCGCAGAAAGTTGACACAAGTATGGCCACTGCTGCGGCACAGTTTAGAGCACACTGCATGTTTAACGCAGAGGTTGCGGGTTCGTATTCCTGAGGTTGCTTTATTGTCCCCTTTTGTTTCTTAGCACAATAATCATGAGCCCATTTCATTAAGAACTAGAATCGGCACCACCTATGCTTTCCTTGGCTCTCATCTGTTTGTTACGTGGTCATGTCTAAAGAAATAGGCGAGCCTTTCGATCATTCCAATTGCAAAAAAAAAAAAAAAAGCAGTTTCGATCAGAGCACCCCTTCGATACCAGGCAATCTGTACACAACGTGGTCAAAAATGCCAATCAGGAATGTCTAGTTAATACAGCTGCATTAAAAAAAAAAAACATTCCCTGCTTTTGATAGCTAAGGTGCTTGAGGAAATCTATATCTTTACTAAGAGTTGCAGCTGTCACAGAGTGCCAGGACAAACTTAGTACAGCAGACAAGCCGAAGTTTCGAGATTCGCTCGTATGAACCGGTATTTCGCGTTATCCCAACTTTCGATCACGCAGGAACATGCCGCGTCATTGCTACATCCAAGGTTTTTACAATCATTGGCGGTTCGCAGGTTGCGGTAGTTTCGCAGTTTTCGAAACATTCCCGCGAATTTACGCTAAAAAACGAGTGCGCTGCGACGTCTGAACACACAACACACCTCCAGTTCGGGAGTACAACGAACTTAAACGCGTGCAAGGTGCGTTTCGTGCCGATTGACAGGCTAACGAGGAAAACCAATTACAAGCTAGCCACTAACCGGTTTCTCGGAAAGTTTAGAAACCAATCGCCAAGCCCAACAGCTGGTTAAAACCTAGGCAGACACCGACATGTCGGAATGCTTTCGCAGACGAACACTGTGGGGTCCGAGGGCGCGCTAGCGAAAACACTACGCTACTTTCGCAAAAGCCAGCAGTTGCGACAGTTTAGGAGGGCAGTTTAGAGATCAAATTTTGAGAAACTTCAGTGGCAACGCGTGATCGGACACAGCTTGAAGAAACAGGTCTTCACAAAAGGACCCACTAGGCTCCGTCAAAACAATGGGACGGCTACCATCTTGCGATGGGCATTTTTGAAGCGAACAAAACCTCAGTCGAGCAAGTTTTTCCGAGTTCACGTAGGTGTTCAAATCACGGTATCGGGAAGATGTATCGGTTTTTTTTTTTTACAGTCGTCGAGTTATAAGAGCGGCGTAAGTGAACTCAGCTGGTAAGCCCATCCGTCTCGTACGGGGAGGGCGGGCAACTTGCAGAAAGAGTTCGCGATCACTTCCGCGAATGTTGGCCAGGTGTTAGCTACTCCTTCCGATGCGGCCAGCCTGGTCGGGGGGCAACAAACAACGCCGAGGTCACAAGGCGTAGGGTGCTTAACCAAACCCCCCATCTGCAGCACAAGCAGCGAACCACATCTCACGTAGTCGTGGGACAAAAAAAAAAAAAAACACTACGCGCGCTTGAGGACTTTCGAAGCACGTAACGAGAAGTGTTTTCGTCTCGTTATCAACGCTGGCGTGGAACATACGGCGCCCGTTCCCCGAGGAAGAGCGCACCCGAAAACGTAGCTGCCGACCTGTTTATTGGAAAGTCGGCTACGCGGAACACTTCGAAATGAACTTAACGGGGGAGCCGTGTTTTTTCTAAACGCGAGCCCCAGCACGTGCGGCCACGCCACTATACGAACACCCACGTGTTTCCCGATCCCAGGTTGGCCCGTTAAAAGCCAGAAATGACGGGGCCACTTTTCTTGACAAGCACTCAACCCCCCGCTCACTGCGACCGCCACGGCAAGCGTCAGTGCTGTAAGAAGCAATAGGCGAGTCGGGTAGCCCGTCTCAGAGCACTGGGGAAACTTCGACGGGGCTCTTATCAAAGGCGGGCAAAAAACAATAAAGTGAGGTAGTCACCTGATGAGGCAATCCGTGTTAACTTATCCTAAACAAACGCTACCAGTCCGGTCTATTTTGTACACTTTTTTGGGCCACAGCACGGTTCACTCACACAACACCAACTCGGGTAACAAACATGGCGATTTGAAACTACTGTCGCCCTCTGAAGGAAAAGCGGTGAAACTTAAAGTCGTGCGTTTGTGGTTTCCGTAATGGCAGCGTGTATTTTATGTTCAATATTTCGACATTTTTAGAACTAAAAAAATATTTTAAGCGCGTACTGTTTTAATTTTTATAATTGATTATGTGTGGTAGTAACACCACTTTAGGCCTGCGTTTGTCAAAAAATAATTAACCTAGGTTTTGTAAAAATTATTTATTAAACACAATAAAAAAAATTGATTTTTAAACTATTTATTTGTCTTCTACAACAAAAACAACTAAATACTAACAAGACAAACAAAAAGTAAAGGTTGTTGGCTTATTGAATTAAACGGTATCAACGTGAGGTTTTAATACATCAATAATAAAATTTATAAAAGTTTTAATAAAGAAAATTAGAGGTCTTATTGAACAATACCTACTTCTGAACAATGCGGCAACTACGCCTTTAGAATAAGCGGCGTTGCTCCGTCCGTCTGCTCGGGCGTGCTGTCATGCTGGCGGTTGGTGCGGGAGTGTGTTCGGCTGTGATGCGGTGTTGTGCTGCGAGGCGAGGCGGTGGATAACAAAAAAAAGTTGTGGCCCTGCGAAAGTTATGTCTCTGGGAATCGCGTCCCAGCAATTCGCTTTTCAAGCGAAAAGAGCAACTCAAGCGCTGAGGACTCCGAGACGAACCGCGTGAGTGCCGAGCCCTCCAACAATCTCCCCAGGATCAGTTTCAGCGATGGATGTGTGTGTCTCGCCGCCTGCGCTGCCCGGAGACACCGCTGAGTCGAACGAACTGCTCGCGCCGTGCACCGACATCAACACGACCAACGTGGGACGGGGCTCACCGCTCTAACACAGGTACGAGAGACCCAGCACACAAACCTCACCCGCCTCCACTACAAAAACAAAAACGGAAAAAACTTGCCCCGAAAAGCTACCTCCCGTGGGGTCACACAGGCTTCGGATTGGTACGGGAGGTCTTGGGCCCCTGCCAACAACTACGGAAGGTGTCTTAAAGCGGAATTGCTGCTTAAACGCCACACTTCGGCCCTAACACGATTGCTTTCTGACGCGAACACTGCAACACAGTGTCAGCTCTCGAAACACTGCTTGTACCAACAACTTTGTAGGGGTGTCGCTGCCTAAAATGGAAACACTGGCTTGTTGCTTTCGTACCCTGGCTCCGCAACTGTGTTCATCTCGTGTTAAACGGAACATCTTTGTTGGTTCAGGCTCCGTCGAACGAAAATCTACTTTAAAGCAGTGGGGGGAGGTCATTTTTTCTTTCTTTTCTCGGGCCTTACCGACAAGTTTGCAAGGGTATGCGCAGTGACACCCAGTATCGTACGTTTTGTGCCCTGCGCGTTTTGTGCTTGATCAGTATCAAGCGTTCTTCGATCTCAATTCGGTGGCGTTCGAGGGAAGAAAGAAGAAAAAAGCCTTCGGAGGTGTAGAAACGCCGTCTTTCGTAGTTTACTTCTTCCGGCGACTCCCCTGGTTTTTTTCTTCATTTTTGTCTCTACCCGGTGATTACGAGCTCTATTTCTTGGCATTCGTGTCACGGCAGATGTCTTAATCACTTTTGTTTACGAACTGAACGAAAACGAGGTACTAACAACGACTGTCAGACCGATCCCAGCATCTGTAGGCAGCAGCAAAGCAGCACTGAGATCGACACGCGCTTTTTCTTTTTACCCTCTCCCACAATACGGACTCTGTTGTTGGCGGTGTGCTTTAGTGCGTGCGTGTGTATTCGCTGCATAACAAGTTAAGAAATCGACGTGGGGGGGGGGGGGGGGGGGGTCCCGCTTGTGCGCTACTCGGCCTGGGTCGGGTTTGGCTCGTTAAGCCTAGCCCGCCCTGAAGTGGGATTTGCCGGGCGCAGTTGCTTCTCGGGAGGAGTTTTGTTTCTGTTATTATTGCCACCCCCACTCTCTCTCCGAAAAAAGCCGGCAGGTTTTCGGAACTTGAAGGAGTAAACGGCGGCAAACCCCCATAGGCGCCACGATATCGCAGTTTCTGCACAGCCCCTCGCACACACACTTACGAAGCCGCCCCACCAAAGGTTGACACATTGCAAGACCGCTTTCGCGACTGTCTCTCCAGTGAAGGATCTGAACGACAGGCCCGCTTGTTCACTCGGAGAAGGGTTGACCTCCGTCTCTGCCGAAAGGGAACTGTTTCTTTGGTTAGCTCGGCTATGGTCGTTGGTTGATTTTAGTAAAGTTGCGTTTGGTTAAAGAGGGAGAGAAGGGGCTTTTTTCGAAGGTTTGTTTTTAAGAGGCGAGATAGAAATAGAGAATCGGGGGAAACATTCGGTCAGTCGCCGGTTGGAAGAGAGAGACTAAAATAAATAAATGATAAACGTTGCAAGGGGCGTTTTGGCGGACCCGTGGCCAGGAGGGTGAAGGCAGCGGGAACGAAACCATGCTGCTGGAAGTCTGCGCTTTTTTTTTTTTTTTTGTCGGCTGGCCGGACCCTCGGCTCGAACTCTGTGTTTTAGTTTATATTTAGCTCCCGGGAGAGGACGGAGTGGGGTAAGGGTAGATGCTTTTGGCAAAGGCGGAGAGAGAGGGGGTGATCGCGGCGAGTAGACGTACTACAGGCCGCCCGCCTTGCCAGCCAACTGCACCGGTCTCTTGCTAGCTGCTGTCGACGGTCCCATTGCGGGCCAGGCTGGGGCTCCTGCCGGCAGGCGGTGGGTTGTGCCACCGCAGCATGCGAAAGAGCTCTCTTCGCACTACCCTCCTCACCGCCGCCACTGACTGGAAAAAGAGCGAGCCGGAACACCCTTAGGTGGAGAGGAGGGGTTCAGACTCGAGGCTTGCTTGTCGTAACGTTTTCTCTTCGTCTGCAGCGTTTTTTAAGCGCAGGGTCACGGGGAGTAAAAAATTTGTCCTTTTTATTCCCAGAGTAATACTGGGTCTAAATGAAGGTTTATTGGTGAAAAAATTCCTTTTTTTGGGGGGGGAGGGGGGAGTAGTAAGGCAGCAGAGAACCTTTTTCGGAGTAATATGGGATGCAGAAGAAGGGTGTTTGTTAGCAAAAAAAACTTTTGTTTTGAGTAATATGGGATGAAAAAAAGGGTGATTTAGCTAAAGAAGACATTTTTTTTTTCCACTAATACAGAATGCAAAGAAGTGTATTGCTAGTGAAAAAAAATTTTTGCAGCTATTTTTGCCTTTTTTCACTTTCTTTTTCTTCTCCATCTCTTGGAATCTTGCTTGGCTAGACGCGGTCTGGTGAACGGGACATTTTGGAAACCTTCGCAGATCTAAAAAGAAAGAAAAAGGCCATTCAGCTGGCATGGGACAAAAATTGTGGTGCACCCCCTCCGAAGTATACGGGGAGTAAGAGGGTTGCAAGAGTGCTCGGCTTTTCTGGGTCTCTGTTCGCTTCTTAAAAGAAGAATAAACGAAAGCAAGCGCCTGTGGTGACGTACACTTGACTGGCTGTGACGTAAGATAGTGATGTCTTGCGGTGACGTTTTTTTTTTT
>WOVY01012036.1:0-63369 GCA_013436015.1 Rhipicephalus annulatus | reverse complement strand
TCTAGGGCAGTAGATCTATCGTCTCAGCTGCTCTATTGTGTATTTCCGATTGATAGCTGCTCTTTATTTGCTATCTCACTGGGGAGTGGATGAGGCTGAAGTAAGGAACGTCATGGTAACGCAATGGCTGCGTTGTGCCACTAGGCATGTGGGTTTGATTCCTAGTCATGGAAGCCAAATAACGACTGTAATCAAATGCAAGAACAACTGTGTACAAATATTTAAGTGCCTATTGAAGAACCACAGATGGTCAAAATTTATCTAGAGTCCTCTATACAGTGGGCTTCATAATTGTGCCATCATTTAGGCACAGAAAACTTCAAAATCCAGTTTTTTTTTTTGTTGTTGGTCCCATCGTAGGTCTCGCTGGGCGGGTCTCGTGAAAAGCTCGGCAACAAACCCTCTCGGGCAGGTGCTGTAGTATAAAGGACTCCATGCCGACAACAAACACTATGCCAAGCGCGTAGTTTCCAGAAGTAGCAAGGGGCAAGCGTGCACGTGGGCAGGGGAGGGCTCCGACTCGGGCCCAAAGCGGCCGTCTCCGTCTGATAAGCCAGTGACAATGTGGCGCGCTGTTTCCCTCGTCTGCCACACTTCCCGCATTGTCTGCTTCTTCTCTCCCCCTCGCCCCAACCCTCTGTTGCACCCACTCTGGCCTGCACGCGGCGACAGGTCATTGTTCACCTGGTGGGGCCCCAGCCTGCTGGGTCGGTGCCGTGATACTTTTTAGCCCGCCTTCGCGCCCCACACCTCGGTCATGTTCTCCTCAGTTAATGATGCAGCAGACGATTACGCTCATTTGAAGTTGCGGGCGGTAGATAAATAGTGCCTTGCCCAAAGCATCATGGGGAATCGCCAGTGTTTTGATTACGCCTGGCATTTGCCACCTCTGCGTTTCTCTAGGATGCCAACGTTTTCAGTTCTGTAGTCAGCCGCAAACATTTGCCGGACGTGGGACCTGGGGCAAGGAAATTCAATTTTCGTTGAACCGGGGCATGGGAGTATAGCTTTAGTCTAACAGTACCAATCTGCAATAGCTTTCAGTGATCAAGAAAATAATTTATAGCACTTGAACTGCCATTTATTAACGGAGGCGTAATTTCTTGTTTGCCTTGGAAACCGTGTCTTGTTAACATTCAACACAACACAAGTAAATTTAAAATATTCATGAACCCGTGAAAGCATGCTGTGGGTCTCGACGAGGCGAGCGCCTCACCATGCTCTTGGAGTGAACGGACACAGCAGACGCGGTCGGTACAAACCAACAACATTGATTTATTTAACTATTTACAACGGCGATATTGTCCGCCGAATCGGTACATCAAACCATTATAAAACGCTAAGTCATCTATATACAAAATTACCAAACACTCAAACAACATACATACAGTAACACACCAAACACAATAACATGGACAGACACCATAACACACCCAAGGTGGCGTCGCCAACGCTTGACTTACCACGTGGGCACCCCGGCGCGAAGCCCGCGGTGCTGAGCACCGGGGACCCCACGCTACAGACAACCGTTCGCGGCAGCCGTCACGCGCAGTAGAGGCTCGCTCAACTCTCGCCCGCCACCAGGGCCTGCCTTCCGCCAGGGTCACCGCCGGCGCTACCACTCTACTAACAGTGGTACTCAACGCGAACACAATGCCACCTATCGCCCGGCGGTGGTCACCCGAAAAAATGCGGCCTTGGGGACGAGACACGTGCGCCACACGGTGCAAACTTTACAGGTGGGTGTCGGCACCCCCACAATGCTTACTATGAAGAGAAGTGGGCGTGATTAACCTTGCGCACAAGAAAAGGAGGATACTGGATGAGTGCGTCGTCCTGTGTTCCTCTTGTATGTTGTGTTAATCGTGCCTGCATTGTGAACCAATACCAACTTGTCCAACTTTTTATTATACCATGATTACTAGTAATACTGGTTCTAGGTCTTTGAACTTTTCAGTCTAGGAAGCTGTCTTTCACAGTTCCTCTCTCCATTTTTTTTTATAGAAAATGAAGAATAATTGATTGAACGAGTTAGGGGGTACTTCGATTCTTACTGTCGCTCTCTCAAGAGACGGCAGGCTGGCTGACGTTGCTCACCCGATGTTGCAATCCTTTGACTGCTTTTGTGTCTTTTTGTAGGCTGCACACACTAGCATTCCTTTAATCTTACTCTTCACAGCAGCCATGCTTGCAACCTGTGGACAACATGTATAATTTGCAAAGTTACCCAAGGAGTAATAATGTCTAATTATGAGGTGCTGCATAAAAGCAGTACATCTCAAGCATGTATCATTCTTGTTTGAAAGTAAGTTTGTAATAATGCAAAGTGCACTTTTGGCATCGTCATTTATGATGACGTTGGGCACTCTAAACCAGGTAATGCTGCAACTCGCACAATGGAAGTGACTCTTTAGAAACGGTCATGTCATGTTTTGTATCAATACACTAAAAAACAATAAATGAATAAACAAAGCACATTTCTGTCAAAACAAGCCGAAAATGGCCACATATTTGTGTAAGTGCTTATTTTAGCATGGTGATGACGCAATATAATCAAGTGCTTCTTTTTTTTTAGAATGATAGGACTGTTGGGATATAAGAACTGACTTTAGAACAGTTTGTGTCACTAGTATTTCATTGCATCTGAAGAAGCTGAAGTTCAGTTGGATAGCTGCAGGAAGAGAACATGCAAACTTTTCATACATTGACAGTGCTGCGTTCTGCCATTTACCTCAATGATTAGGGATGCATTGGATAACAAATATCAGCATTGTTTGCCAGTTGTTGCTGCAGATGAGGGCCTGGCTATGCAAACTTTTCACACATTGGCAGTGCTTGCATTCTGCCATTTACCTCAAAGATTAGCAATGCATTGGATAATGAATATCAGCATTGTTTGCCAGTTGTTGCTGTAAATGAGGGCCTGGCTATGTAAAGTTTTCACACATTGGCAGTGCTTGCATTCTGCCATTTACCTCAATGTTTAGTGATACATTGGATAATGAATATCAGCATTGTTTGCCAGTTGTTGCAGTATATGAGAGCCTGGCTATGGAATAGCTTCGATGAATGTGCACTACATCTCGTGTGCTAAGGATATCTTTATCTTAGACGACAGCAGCATTAGCAGTCCTAGGGAAGTCTTTGCATTTTTAACATTGTGTGATAGACATGAGGCTGGAGCTAGAAATATGCCTGACCAAACTCCTAGTAGAAGGAGTAGCACTGAAGTTATTTTTGTTAGTTTATTTGTATCGTTGTTTAGTCTTTAATGTGCCACATAGTATATGGGGGACAAAATAGTTCTCAGAGAAGCCATCACATTATGCTGCACACTGTACATTGCATGAGGGAAGAGCTCTCAGAACAGTCAAGCCTGTCTGGACATTGTGCACCAAAATGGGAGGCGAGTAAGTGGTTCCACGTGTGCCAATTATCATTAGTGGCTAGCGCAATAGCAATGCTTTGGGCAACGCTCGGACGGCAGCTAAGGGTGATCACGTGATGTTGTTTTGAAGGGGGTAGTAGAACGTAGAATGTCCTTTTCAATATTTTTAACTTTCTTGCACTTATAAAAGTGCATGCCCTCTTGGTCTTCAACAACTGTATGAGCACTGTTTCATGTCACTGTAAAAAAAAAAAAAAACAGAGAGAGAGAGAGACAGTGTTGCACATGAAAATTGTTGGATTGGACAGCAAAGCTGTAAATGCATGACTGTATGTGATTGGCTGACAGTCACGTGCATTATCATCATCATTTATCATAGTTATTCTATTTAGTCTATTGCATCCAGGAAGAGAAAATAATATTTGAGCATTCCATTGTAATGTGAGACTAATGTCATAGTTAAGCTAGTGAAAATCTGGGGAAAAACAAAAATAATAAAACTTGCATTACATTCAATTAAATAAAATACCATTTGACTATCATCGTTGGGCTCATTTATTTCTTTCTTCAATACTTCCTTTGGTCACATGACCTGCATCGTTACTACTACTACTACTACTAACTACTACTACTACTACTACTACTACTACTACTAATTACTACTGCTACTACAACTACTACTACTACTACTAGACTAAGACAGCTTTGCTGTAAGAAAACCTTTTGTAGCAGATCCAGTAGGTAGTGTGGGTTATATCTGCATGGAGATTACACTTGCCTATATCAGCCCTGTGACATTCTACAAGGTGGAGAAAAGTACACAAAAAGGAAGTTCACCGCAAGGTTGCTTAGCATTTCTCAAAACGATCGGGGGCTTCCTTTTAATCATTGTGCTGCTGTAGGATGGGTGACCATTTTCCTTCTGGCCTTCCCATTGCCGAAGAAAATCCGCTTTGCAGATATAATAGGGCCCACTATCCTTTTCATCTCCATAACCAAAAACGGATGCACATCTGTCTCCTTTAAAATTTTTTGGGGGGATGCGCAACAGTGAACGGGAATGCATTGCAGGAAAGGCGCAGCCTTCGTGAAGATCACGGCAGAAGCCGCTGGCAACTGCAGAGCCAGCGGCAACAGTAGCAGCCGCATCGGTGTCTGCCAGAGGCCAAACATCGCTGCACCGCTGCTCTTTCTCCACACCCCGCTCGCTGGTGGGCTTCAGCTCCCCCTTCTCTCTGCTTCTTCCTCCCGTGCTTGCACCCATCCCTTGCTCTCATAGGGGGGAGAGTATGATCGGCTAAAATTAGAATACCTCCCATGCCCCTTCGTTTTCTCTGGGGCGCCGTATCGTGCACGCTCTTGCCCCGGCTTCTCGGAGCGCGCACGCACACACACACACACACTGCTCCTTCCTCTTCTCTTAGCGAAGCAGCCTCGTGCAAACATAGGGCCACCTTCTCGCGTTGCTAGATGGGCCTGCTATTCCGAGGATGATGAAATGCTCCCTGGCGCCGCCACCCACTGTCGCGTGTGGCCGACTCCGTCAAGGCGGGCTGCTTTGACGATTCAGGAAGGAAGGATTGTAGGGAGATTGGGGGGGTGGGGGCTAGGGTAGTGAAGGAAGAGGTTATATTCTTTGTGTAATCAGTCCACCCCCTCTTCATTTGGTTCGCTTGTTTCCTTCTCTTTGCTATTTGCCTTTTGTCGTCGATTGGTCTGTTGCCTCGTGGAGGATGTACGGGGGATCAGGAAGTTGTTGTCGGGGCCTGGGTTGATGGTTTGTTTTAGGCGAATGCGTTCTTGAAGGGGTCGTTGACGAGGAGGTTGATTCGGGTGTTGGGCTCGGTTGCTATTTTTTGATTGCGTGTTCTGCGGGGAATCGCGTTTGCATGCGGGCGAACAAGGAGGAGGCTCATGCTGCTGTTCTGGGGGCCATGTGCGCATAGTGCCCGTGTGATGGACAAGCACACTCGACTAGTACCAGAACGAAACAAGAGGCGGGCATACTCGTGTAATGAGGCTTCAATTGCCTTCGAAGCAGTGCGTCGAAATTCACAAATGCTACTAATATTGTCTTTGCAAGAGTTGCTTGGTAAGGTTAATTCAAGCTACCATAACATGATAAAAAAATTGACGTTTTGGCTAGCGCATTGTAATATCGGCACTGCAAACAGTTGAGCATTTCTCGTGCAGTGTGGTGTACCTAACTGCAGCTTAACACACATCTCCCAAGTACTGGTTAACCAACTTGTGTTGCCGGGTCATGTTGATGCCATGCATTAATTTCATTTCCAGCTTATCTTATCACCACTGCAAAACACAGCCCTGTCCCAATAATCTCGAATTAATCGTTCCAAATGCCAGCTGATCTAGTTTTCAATTTCATCATCATCATGATTGTCGTCATCAGCCTGACTACGCCCACTGCAGAGCAAAGGCCTCTCCCATGTTCTGTCATTCAACCCCGTCCTGTTCTTTCAATTTATTCAGCCTGAAATGTCAAACCTCAGGGTAAAGCAGTTTGGACATCTGTGGAAGGTTTAATTAATGCATTGGACAGAAATGAAATGAAGCTATTACACTCCACATTGACGGAATAGGTGTTTATTCATATAATACATACCATGGGCATTATATATTTAAAGATTCTATATTTTTAAGGATTCTATTACCATTAAGCTTTAATGAAGCCTCTATACTATTGTTAAAGTGATTGGAAGTAAGCTCACTATTGTAAGCTTTTGACTGCTGCTTGATGCTATTTATGGTCCTCATGCCATTAATGCCACATATTAGCATAACCAGATATCACTTGGCTATCCATTAATTGTAATTAAATCAAATCACACTTGCTGAAAGTAGGAATAAATCTTCCTTTCGATCTGTAGGATGCATGGTTACAAAGCAGCTCCTTGCGTTATAAGCTGGATTATGATGATCATTTACATGCTGGACACTGTGCGGTTTTCATTTTCAACTGTTTCATGACTGCAGTAAGAAAGCAAAGGGGGATGCTTGTCAGTGCATGTGGATCATATGATGAAAACAAAGGCATTCATCAACATTAGGGATTGACAGTTTTCATTTAAGACAGAGGACAGCATATTTTTCTTCTTTGCATTTTCAAGCAGTGCTGTTTTTCTGAATGACATGATTATACAAATGACCATGTATTTAAATTATTTCTAGTGATTGCGTATGCAATATGAGTGGGCCTTTGAACTTGTTTTATGAAGAAATAAAGCAGCTATAAATGTTTATTTTGTTACTGAAATTACCTGCTATTAAGTATTCTGTAATTAATTCTAACACTTATACTTTCTTTTATTTTGTTCTCCAGAACCTTGGTATGAAATCACGTAAGTTTCACACGTTCATAGACAATCGGTCCTAATGCATCTGGCAGAGGTTTACAGATTAGTAATGTGCCTAAGCACTTACTGGTTTCTGTACCACGGAACGTGTACCATCATTTCTTGTGTGCAGGCGTGCATCGACGACAACATGGGGATGGTGGAGTTCCTCGTGGAGCATGGCTGCGACCTCAACCTTGGCGACAACGAGGGCTGGACGCCACTCCATGCTACGGCCTCCTGTGGCTTTGTCAGCGTGGCCAGGTGAGTACTCCTGCCTTGGCTTCTGTTGGAAAGTGTGTGCAAGCCAAATGACGTGTCTGTGTGTTGTCTGTGCCATTGCTCGCCATGAAGCGATGAGTTTAAATCTAAACATTTCGCTGGGAATCTGTCTTCCTGGACAGAAGATTTAGAAAGTTGAAATGGCTCCAGCTTAGTTCGTCGAGAGCACGACACAGTCATTCCCCGAGGAAGTAACCCAATAGGTCCCGAAATGTCGGACTCACTACGAACTTGGCTGGAGCCATTTCAACTTCCTAAACGATGAGTTTGCATTGTTGTCTGCTTGCATGTTGATATGGTTTAAAATAACAGAGGGCTGTGCTAGTATGACCATTCTTTCTTTTTAAAGGGACACTAAAGTCAAATAACAATTTACGTCAGAGTGACAGCTCAATGTATGAAATTGTCTAAAATACGAGTATTATCAACAGCAGTGCACTGCTTACCGAGAAATCAAGCTAAATGCTTGACGAGTAGAAGATTGGCAGAATGAGCCCGATGACATCAGAGTTACCACCTACAGTTATTCATTAGTGGTCAAACTAGATGTACTAAATAACAAACCTTCTCAGCATCAAGAGACGTAATAAATCCTGCTTGTTCGTTTCTGTTTGATTCATGGAAAAAAGAAGCGCTGTATGTGGCTATGGGGAATGGAGCGAGTGGTTCAAAAGTTCAATTTTCGCCTGGATAAATCGGACAAGTCATGCCATCTAGTGAGGCCCAGTTGAACCGAGCACGCCTGCCATCTTGGAGGCCATGACAGGAAATTGCTCAATGGCTGTTGTTGCTGCTGTGGATCCCGCTAGTTATGCTCTGTTAGTAAAAGTGTTGGCGGCCGCACAGTAAAGCCGGGAAATGTTGTGCACGGCAACAATGACGCGAGTCGGTCCGCTTCTTGAGGCAGGAAATTTGAGGTGCATTAACGCGACACGGACCACTAAAATTTGGTTTTATTTTTTCTAAAATAAGCTCTTCCTTGGCACAAAAGAGGTTTCCCGACTGCTATTTCAGCAATGAACATCGGCTCAATATTTGCCTATAGTGTCCCTTTAAAGAACCTCAGCCTATAGTGTCCCTTTAAAGAACCTCAGAGGGTAAAAATTTCAAGAGCCCTGTACTACAGTGTCTCTCATAATAATGTTGTGGATTTGGGATGTAAAACCCCGACAATCACTGCTATTAAATTGCATTGCAGGTACCTGATTGAGCATGGAGCGGATGTCTCCCGAGTGAACAACGATGGCGACCTTCCCATTGACATCGCCGAGTCTGAGGAGATGGAAGAGCTGCTCCAAGCCGAGATTGATAGGCTCAGTGAGTGGCCGCTGAAATCCGAGATTTGTTTGCCTTTCCAAAATACCTTTCACCCCTTACTCTGCCAAAAAGTTTGGTGCCAGAAATCAACAAGGGCATCTGCTATATTAGTGCACCGGCACGGTATGTTGTACCATTTCGATTAATAATGCATGCGTGTTCTTTGGCTAGGTCTACAGGAGACACAATGTGTTGTACGCATTCAATCATAGAAAAAAGCGTGCCACCATGAGAAAGAGGGAAAAGCTAGTATAGTTAAAGAAGCACCCCTGAAGAATGCTTCATTGTGTGTGATTGTCTGCTGAAGGGCAGTATAGAGAATTCTGAAAAGCTTTAAACGCATGAGGAAATATGGCATTATTATAGCTGAATATCAATATTTGGGGCACAGTTTGTCAAAGGTAGGTGTCGCATATTATGTTTGCTCACGTTCCGATCCAATGCACAGTTAGTGATCGTTATTCACCTGTTCTATAGGGTGGAACACTGTCTTGGTTCGTTCTGTGCCCCTTCTTTGTCTAGCAAATGACAAAATTATTGACAGCACTGCCTTTTCCACATGCTGCTCTCATGACTGACCGTCAGATGGGCCTTGACCGATCCGGTGCGACCCAACAGAATGTTCTGTCACTGTAGGTGTACGAGCTTAGGTCCTAGGAAAGAGCGCTTGTATGTGTAACAGTGTGACGGAAAAAGCATCCTGGCATAACCGCAGTCATCCTCACACTACCATTACCTGGCCTACTGTGTTTAAAAGTCGACTTAATGTGAACTTCATTCTAATCAGGCTTACCTCTACACGCTCTTTATTGTAAACTCTCAAAAAAATATATTTTTTATTTATTTACACTCGTACCCACAGCGCCATTTAGGCATTACAGTGGGGGGGGGGGGGGTTACACAGAGAATTTATAAATCATACATTTCAAGAACATTGGTAATGAAAAACTAAGGAGAAACAGCGGCATACATTGTTGTCAATACACATGAATTTCATAAAGATCAGCTAACCCAGACGAAGAGAGAAAACAAAAATGAAATTTATACTGTACAAACATAAAAATACAAAAATGATGTGATACGAACTAAACACTGCATAAAATTCGACTGCAGCTGAAGACAGAATGAAATGTCAAAGAGCGGCCGTAAAAGCTTCATTATCTATAATGCTGACCTTGTCAGCACGCAGACGATTTAATTCAGAAATAGTTTTGGAAAAAAAAGTGCCTTTAAAAAGATTAGTCCTGCCGCTATATTCTCTAACCTTGAGCTCATGATCTGTTCGTCTTGATACATAATGGGGCTGAAGAATATACTGATTACGGTCTATTCCAATGTGGCCATGATATATATTGTGAAAAAGCTTCAAGTGCAAAATTTGCCTTCTTTTCTCTAGAAGCTCCCATTTTAATGTTTCCTTTGTAGCAGTAATGCTAAGGTTTCTCTCATAGCTACCGATAACGTATCTTGCAGCCATGTTCTGAACTCGCTCAAGCTTGTCGCAATCGGCATTTGTGGGAGGATCCCACACAGTGCACCCATACTCTAATATTGGTCTGACGTAGCTCTTGTAGGGAAAAACACACACACACACACACACACACACACACACACACACACACACACACACACACAACACACACGTGTGTGTGTGTGTGTGTGTGTGTGTGTGTGTGTGTGTGTGTGTGTGTGTGTGTTTTTCCCTACAAGAGCTACGTCAGACCAATATTAGAGTTTCCCACACAGTGCACCCATACTCTAATATTGGTCTGACGTAGCTCTTGTAGGGAAAAACACATACACACACCACACACACACAACACACACACACACACGTGTGTGTGTGTGTGTGCGTGTGTGTGTGTGTGTGTGTGTGTGTGTTTATATTCCTGGTTTTTGGCACCTCTTTGGTCTCCCTGCGCGCGTTAACACCCACACATTCTCCAGGCTTTGCCAAGAATAACTCGACAACAGTAGTGGCAACCTAAACCTCTGGTTAGAGGGTGTTCCCCCAGCTTTCATGCTTCGCCTCTTCTTTTGCTCTCTCTCTCTCTCTTTCTCCTACATTCTGGCACAATGGGTGGCACACTTGCTTTCTCATTTCTCTCGCTCTTTTGTTTATTTTCCCGTATTCGTCGGCAGTCTTCTTATGTTGTCACTGTTATGTCAGGGCGACGAGCGACATGCTCCGGGAGGCAACGAAAGGGTGCCGCCGCCAGAAATGCTGCAGTTGGGGCGCAGTCTTTGTGTTTCTTTTATGCGCTTGTTTACTGAATAGAAGAGAATGCAGTGTGGAAGAAGGGGGAGGCATTGTTTTTGCCATTTCACCCGTTTTCCCCTCTGGGATCTGAATCATCATTGAGAGAAGTGGATCTATAAAACACCAATAATTATATATTGTTGTTAATACCTTCAAGAGAAGAAGAGAATCAGCTTGTAACTTCACCTAGCTGAGTGAAACCTTAGGGGCCGTGAAATTGCTCCGATGTTGACGGCCAGCAATCTAGACTAGCCCTAACTTAAGCTAACCTAACCTAAAGCCACCTAACCTAAGATGACCAACTGTTTAACTCCTTCGCTGCACGCAGACGTGGATTGTGAGGCGGCTCGCAACGAGGAGGAGCGGCTCATGTTGGAGGATGCCAAGCAGATGCTTAACAACAACCGGGTGCCGGACAAGGTGCATCCCAAGACGGGCGCCACCTCCCTCCACGTGGCGGCTGCCAAGGGCTACCTCAAGGTCATGAGGTCGGTCTCTCTCTCTCTCACTTGCGTGCATACACATCGCTACGTGGCAGCGTGAACCAAATGAAGGCCCTCTCTTGAGCTTGAATCTGCGCGAAGAGCACGAGCAGAAAGAAGTGGCACAAAGCGATGCCTATGCCAAGCGATGCCCATGCCAAGCGATTGAAGTGAAACCCCACATACAACGAACTATCGTGTAGATTAAATAATAGTGTAAACATATTTTCAGTATTTGAGATATCTTGTATAGAATTACCAGTGTGTAGAACTTCTTGTGATTCTTGTCGGATTCTTTATATCTGGGTTAACTATGCTCAAACTTTGACATAACGAACCCATTCATAACGAAGTTAGTTTGATTATAACAGAGTAAATTGAAAACAGTTTTGCAATAGATAAGTGTTGAGTGTACCATTATAACGAATATTTGGTTATAACGAACTTATCTTATAGATGCAACTGTGCTATAATGAGGTTTGAGTGTATATTAGGGTTTGTTGGGACAAAAATTCGAGAAACTCTCCCAGAGAATGTATAATTAAGGAAGCAGCCTTCAAAAGCAGCTGATGTATATATATATATTTTTCAGTGAGACACCTATGACTAGCATAAAGTTTCGGTATTGTTTGATGTGCTGGTGATTGTTGCTCTCACTTTGCTATTCGCCAAAGTTTCAGTGTAATATTTCTTGTGGATATCTGTTCTCTGCTCTTTCTCGTTTTCTTGTAATAAAACATTTCATTTTCACTGTGATTTCTACAAAATTTGCAGTGTAAATCTTTTATTTTAGTTACCTTACATCCCGAAAAAAAAAAATCTGGTACATGCTTTGTTTGTTTTACTCACTTGCCTGTACATTTGTGTCGCAGTTAATCTTATCTGCTTGCTAAGGATGGACTAAGAGAGAGACTGTAGATCTTGGTGGCAAGGCAAGCGTTTTATCATGCAAATGGGAAAAGAAAGTACTCGAAATTAACGTAGCATGCACAAGCACATACAACTCAGCTCAATCTTTAGCCCTAGCCTGTAAGCTAGCCAATATGGCATCTTGGTAGTCGAACTACCATACAGTTCGCCTCGTTGTCTTAGTGTTTTTTGCCATGTTGACAGTTCATTGAGTCCACGGTTGACGTCCTCGATAAAGCTCCTACGGTTGCCGTCGGTTGCTTCCGTCCAACGAGCCGCTTGTCTTCATTGCCGGTGTCCAAGTCGTCATCATCTTCAGCCCAGCTTGATTAAGCCTAACTCGTCAACTGGCATCGTTCCATGTTGCCCAGCTAAGAACAGGTCTCTCGGATAACTGTGGTGGGGACTGCAACTGTCCATGGCACAAAGCGGAAAGAGCTGTAGGCCCTTTGGGAACTGCTGTGAAAAGGTGTAGTCAGTCTGAGCATCCTCATGTTGAGTTTTTTGATGTCGATGGTCACTCCCAGGGACTTTTGCGTTGTCAGCATTCACAACTGTTCTTTCGGTCACCGTAGCAATGCTGATTTCCTGATCTTCACAGCTCGAAGCCCCACAGCACAGTGACACCTCATCTTCCTAGGATTCTTTTACTACCGCTCGGGTCATGTGCCACGGGCTTTTCCTCCGACCAATCCTGCTCAAGGAACGTGGTGCATATGCATACCCTCGCGTCCTCGCACACCACCACATTCCAGCATTTGGCACGCGCCTCGCACCCACTTACTCATTACAATTTCTTTTAACCCCATACTAGCTTCTGGATGTGAGTCTAGCTAGTCTTGTAGGAAAGATGGTAAATTTAAGGGCTCGTTTTCTTTGTTAAACGCAATACCAATGAGATCTGACTGAGAATTATGCCAAGGAAAGTGTAGCGAATGTTGATAGAAGTAATTTAATGTAATTTTGAAGAAAGAATAGTGGACAAAACGATAACTTGCCGTGGGCAGGGACCATATCTGCAACCTTCGAGTAATGCGTTTTCCATGCACTACCAACTGAGCTACCACGGCGGCTATCCCCTTGTCCACTTTATGGGGTATGTATGTGCATGTAAACGTGGGAGTGTCAGTCAGTGCTGCCTGTGGCCGATGGCAAGTTTCAGGCACATTTCACTGTTGCCAGGATATAAATGCATAACCGTCATTGTTGCCTGTAGCAACTGAAGTGTAGCGCTACTGAGCAAGTGAATGAAGCTGCAATCGCCGTCGTGGAGGAAGGAAACTGCTAGGAGGGAGTTTTGCGCAATTCGATAAAAAAAAAAAGAAAGTAATATGTCAAGCGTGCCCACTGGCTTGCCCCTGTTGTTTCTATTGGGCAAGGGCATCTGAATCTTTGTATTATAATCTATATTCTTTTCTGTTTCTGCAGTGTGCTAATTCAGGCCGGTGTGGACCTGAACGCCCAGGACGTGGATGGCTGGACGCCCCTGCACGCCGCTGCGCACTGGGGACAGAAAGCGGCCTGTCGCCTCCTCTGCGAGAACCTGGCCAACATGGCTCTGCCCAACTACGTGGGCCAGACATGCTTCGACCTGGCCGACCCCGAAGTGCTGCCTGTGCTGGAGGAGCTTCGCAAGAAGCAGGATAGTGTGAGTTCAATCAATCAATCAATCAATCAATCAACTTTATTATTTTCACAATTCAGGTATGAAGTGGGAACTCCACTGTGGTTAATTTGTAGAATAGCGCAAATGATAGGGACACAGGCTAGACAGATGGTGCAGGGGCTACAACTCGTACAGCAAACTATGTACCTCATTGGTTCGTGCTAAAAAAAGTTATAGTGCTTGTATCTTCTGTCCAGCATGTGCACGTCTATCTTTTATGCTATTTTACAGTGCAACCAAATAAACTAGAAGCTGTAGCACTGCATTGGGAAACACGGGGACAGAAGTTTTTCTATGAGCTATGGTGGTTGCATATTGATGATGTCAGAATAGGAACAAAAAAAAAAAAAAAAATGGGCATATATTTTTTACAGTAGAGATTCATTTGTTTCGTGTGTGCAGAAACTCTGCTGCTGCTATGGCGTTGCCTAGCAACACTGTGTGCAAGAATAGGAGGAGGGGAGAGGGCAAAATATCGCACAGCTTTGTATTGCGTGGTTCAGCAAGTGAATGGCAAAGGGAAGTGAGAATGAGGAGGAGGGAAAGCAAGTGAAAAATGGAGATGATCATGAGATGCTGAACGGAAGTGTTGTATTGTGGGTTCGTTCGATTGACTTGCACCAGTCAGAACTAGTTCACGACAGTGCATAAGAAATTCGCAAATTGTGTAACGCGGGCTCAGCGGTGCAGGCACAGTGCGACGCGAGAAACGAATGACGAGTAGGCGCCGACAAAGGGCAGACTTTATATCTGTTCTCCTAATTTACACAGTCTACTAACATTGACCATGAGGTAAACTGCCCAAACACCTTGGCAAAACACACCCCATTAGTATACATTCAAACCTCTATACAACGAAACTGGATATAACAAAATATTGCTTCAACGAAGTAAACGAACAATAGTCTTGCAGTAGATATAGTGTTAGAAATAAACCTTTATAACAAGTATTTGGGATATAACGAACTTATTTTCGTGTAAGATGCAGCCTTGTTATGATGAGGATTGAGTGTAGGCACGTATAGCAGTATATGCCTAAATGCTGGGTCCTCTGCTTGGCTGGATACGCACATGTGCGGCTGCACCGAGCTGGCACCATCAGCGTAGGAGCTGTAGGAAAATCGTGAACCAGTGCTGCACCTATCCTGCACCTTTTAAAATTAATGGCATGGTTCAGAGGTCGTCATTGCTGCACTGTTGAAACAAATGGCAAGGTACAGCACTTCAGGAAATGGTTCGTGTGGTGCAGGCAAATCGAACAGACCAAATATGGTACAGTGAGGGCATGGGAAAGGGTAGTGAGGAGGACGGTAAGGCGGCAGGGAAGGTTACCAGATGGACTGTTTCTTTAGTGGGGGCCACTAGTGTGAGCTGTCTCAATCGTTTTTATTTCGCCACGTAATGAACTCTTGGTGGTCAAACATTATATGTTGCCTTCTACTATGGCTTGCCTTGTAGCGATACCTTGGTAGTAGCTCATAAAACACCATAATTTAAGGTTTCGCATATTTGTGCTGCCTTTGAACACAACCAAAAAGTTTTTTTCTTGATCGGTTTCCTACCATTTTCTATCGCCCTGTGCAGATGCAGAAGGAGCGTCCCGAAATCCAGGAGATCCTGGAGCGGAAAGCGCAGCGTCCGCCGCCCCTCAAGCGCCGCACGTCAGTCACGCGCATGAGCCTCGCCGACAAGAACAGCGTCGTGGTCAAGGACACCTCGGCCGAGCGCACCGCCATCGAGTCGCAACTCCTGCTCGCCAAGGTCGACGAAGAGGGTCAGTCCCCCCACATTTTTCTCACGTTCTCTCTGGCTGCCAGCTCTTGACTCGTGTGCTGCGACCATGAAAAGGAAATGATAGGTGTAATTTACTGGAAAAAGAACAGAGCATGTGCGTTGAAGACATTTTAGGCAAAATCAAGAAGAAATCTTCATTGGTAGAGCATTGAGCAAGTAGGCGTGATAAGTGCCGGTCATTAACATATTGGATTCCAAGAGAAGCAAAAATGTCAGGATGAGGCAGAAAGTTTGGTGGGCAGATGAGATTAAGAAGTTTGCGACTGGGGTTAAGAAAATTAAGAAAGTTCTAAGCAACCGTGATGTGGTTGTGCTGCCATCGTCAACTGTGTTCATCCTTCACTGCTTCTTTCTGTTGATTTGCTTCTTTGAAATTTTTCGATGAATTTTAATGAAGCTTGCTGAGCTTTTATCATATTTGTGGGCAGATTTTTTAACATGCTGATTTTTTTCCTTATACAATGCAGTTTTTTATATTTCAGATGTTTCAGGTACCTTTATGGGAGCAAGTATTTTTCCTGGACTAAGAAAGTTAGGGAGTGCATTAGCATATTACAATAATGTGTAATGAGAATTGTAATGTTGTAAAAAAAGATGTTCTATAGCCTATTTGAACAAAGCATGTGGAATATGGAGCATTCAGTGAGTGAAATCTTAATGTGATATCAACTCACCCTTGAGTGTTGTCATACCGGATCTTCTTTCATATAGGTTTAGGACATCCATTCTTGCTTTGTTCATACAGTTCTTTAGTACATACAATTATTGCAATATGCAGGTTTACATTGTAACTCTCTCTGTTTAGGAAAAACCTTGCTCCCAAACAGCTCATAAAATGTATGATATTTTAAAAACTACACTTTACTAAACAAAATAACTCGATAATCAAAATTTATACATAACTATGCTTAAATTTGGCCATTTTTATTAATATCAATCAAGAATATAAAAGATATAAGAGCAGTGTCTCCACGGTAAGAATGTGTAAAACGTGGCGACAAGCGATGCTTGTATAGGTAGTATGCATTTAGATGATAATAGCATTGCTATCATTCACACATACAGTTCTCATATTGAAAACGAGTTGGAGTATCTTCAGTTGACAAGGATATTCTGACTCTGCTGGATAGACATGTGATGGACAGTCAAGCTCCAGGGTCAGTGTCGTCAAACGTACACTGGCCACATGTACTTCAAGTTCGTTTTCAATTTCAAGGTGGCATTGCCACCCCTATTTTCTTTTTTTGCGCACTATCTCGCTTACCAAGTGTGTTCTCGCAGCTAGCATAGTGATTCTGCAATTGTGAAAGAGTTATCTACTAATATGAGAAAAGTAATTTTTTTCTTTTGTGCCCTTAAAATTGAGAGGAGTTTTATAACTAAACTCGTGCGGCCATTTTTCCTGCACAGTCGAACGCAAGTCAGAAGAGCGGGAGATCCAACTCCACCCAAGCTCACCCGAGGAGCGACAGGTGGCGCGAAAGAACGAGGTGAACCGAGCAGTGAGCAACGCATACCTGGACGCCGACACTGCAGCCGACAACAAGCCAAAGCCACAGGCCGGAGAAGGAAGAGGAAGTGACGCTGGCGCTGAGGAGGCTGCGGCGGCCAAGTCCCGACAACGCGGAGCCGGTCTCCGCGGAGGTGACCGTCGCCCACCCCGGGCTGGCCCCGAGGACCGTCGAGTCACCGCCCGTCACCGTAGCAACCATTACCATTGACGACAAGGTGAGTGTTTGTAAAGGCCTCCTAAGCAACTCCTGGAAATGGAGTCTTTCATAATCATATGGTGGATTTGGGACGTCAAACCCCAACAATCAAATCAAACCATGAATACACAGGACTAGTGCGTTATTCTCTCCTGCATTTCCCATCTTTTCGGCATGATTCTTGACACCAGCAAGTCTGCCAACGTGAAGTCATGGGGAAATAATCTCTCGATTAGTCCAATCATAATGATAACCATATTTCTTTTCAGAAAAGTTGCCTTCGATTTGGGGGGGGGGGGGGGTCATTGCACGGGAGAAAAAAAAAAAAAAATCACGGGAGTTATAACGTCAAAAATTTCACATGACAGTAATAAGAAACTCGCTGTCCAATTGATGCTGGCCTTCCATTTAGTGGCAGCAATATGGAGTCCCTATTCGAGAACTTTGCTCTCCACAAGAAACTTTCCTTGTCTTTTTTTCTGTAGCTCGAAGCTCTTTTTTCTGTAGCTCAAAGCTTTTTTTTCCTGTAAGAACACTCACGGATTGATGCCAAAGTGTCATCCAGCTGCTCGGTTCCCATGCTCCGGCGCATACTCGACCATCTTCAAGTTTAAAACCAAGCTGAATGTGCCCTGCGCAGCAGATGTCCAACGATGTTCACAAAGACGTCCAACAATGTCGGCGCATGCACGCTGCGGCCTTGCGGGTGAACCGTGCCGTTGCACCAGATTGTGCTTTGTTTTTTGCTTTGTTTTCGCGCCGCTGTGCTTGCGTGGCGCTATGAGCAAAGAGGTTTCTTCTGTGCTCAACAGATGGCACTCTGCCACAAATCGCACGACTTTTAAACTTTGATTGGCGTCGTGCGTGCTTGCGCTGCTCGCAACTGTGGGAGGGAGGGTTCGAAACATGGGTCGAACCTTGCTATTGTTGTTACAATAGCATGGTTCTTAAACTATGCTTTTACTTTTATTGCGTCATTCTTTTCTGTTATAATAGTGAATTAAACATTGTTTCGATCCTCAACAGGCACTGGTTATCTCACCGAAATAAAATGAACAGGTACATGAAAAAGTAGATTTTTCTCGCAGGGATAAATTTGGGGGGGGGTGGGTACATTATGTGAGTGGGTTCATTACGCGAGTAAATGCGGTAAGTTGCAAATCGTCTTCCGCCCTGCTTTGCCATGCAGTTACGTGCCTGCTCTGCCTTGTCTCGCATGAATATCATGCGTGATTAACCTGATTTCAAATTGTTTTGTCCATTTTACGCTGTGCCAGCGAAGATTACAGTATGCTACCAAATAGGACCACACTTTCATGTACTGAATGCCTAGTGATGACATTATCCATGTGTTTTTATCAAGGAAAGAGTCGCGAGGAGGAGCTAGTGCTTTTAGGAAAGGAAGTCAAGGTGAGAACGCAACCACTATCTCGCCTTTGAACTCTGGTGGATTTAGCGTGCTCATATTAGGAGATACTGTGCCAAGAAGTGTATGAGTTTGTTTGAAGCCTCATGCATTTGCTTGCTTAATGTCTTCATCATCAGCAAGCGTAGATGGTCAAGGCTGTGAGCGTAATACCAATGCATTTCTATTACGTCTTGTTTGAAATTGAGACCAAATTTTTTTTAAGCTCTTGTTGAGTGGTAACACCAGCCTCTACTGCTCTTGCTCAACAAATTTGGAAGTCACTTGCAACAAGATTCCACTTTGGTTAAGCGCCCCCAGTAGTACCTATGCTATATCGTAACAGCCTTGAAAAGACTGGCAGGACTTGACTCTCGGCAAAAGGAAATAAAGGAAGCCCTCTTGGTTTGCTCTAGTTATCTTGAGTTTTACACAGTGAAAGCATTGAATCTGTGAGGCTCAGGGCAGTAAACCAGCACACAAGAATTTTCTAGCATTTCCTTGCTCCTAGATTTCACATTCTGCGTAATGCTTACGGCTGAAGTGATCCATCTGCTGCTGTGGCTTTGACTGGAGCTGGCTAATTCACCAAAATGTAACAGTGACCTTTGCACTTCAAAACACTGCATGGTACCATTATCATTATGCAGCATGCCATCATTGTCTGTACAATGAGCAGGCTTGCGCAGACAAATTTTGTGTCTGATTTGCTGTGTTGTACTGCTACAAGAATCAAGACATAGCCCTAGTAGTTAGGGCCTGTGGAAATGTCTTTTTTTTGGAGAAGGGGGGGGGGGGGGATAAGGAAGTGCAAACAACTTTGAATTGTAGCAGGATTTGACTTTCAAAAGAATGCAAGTGATAACCTGCAAAATATGTAACATCTAAAATTGACTTTACTAAGAGCATATCAGCCGGTATCCAGCTTCTAAACTTAAAAAAATGGTGAATCGGTTTCAGGGTAGTGTGTTCATTTAACCTTGAAGTAGGTCCTTGTCGACAATGCGAATTTCTTTGGATAGGTGTTTTCACAGCTTAGCACTTCTGTATTGCAGTGAAACCACCTTTACTGGAAGTTACACACAGGCTTTTATACATCTATTCATTCATTGCGAATGCTTCGGAATTTTCAATAATTTAAATTAGAGCTCAAGCAAATTTGAATACTATACTATATTCGTTCGAATATTCGCACAAGCCTACTATTAGCAAAGGCCTGGCACAGGGGCATAGATAGAAATTTTTTGGAGGGGGTAGGGGGCACCGGCCCAGTGTGCCACCCCCAGGCTCTGCCACTGACCAGCTGGAGTTGATAGCAATGGTAGCACACGTGTGAGCCAGCCTTTTAACTTGCATGAAGAAAAAATGCTTGACTGCACTCAAACCTCGTTATAACAAATGTGAATATAATGAAATATCCGTTATAATAAAGTAAACGATAAATAGTCTTGCAATAGATACTGTTAATTATGAATGTACCCTTATAACGAAATTTTGGATATAACAAACTTATTTTTGTGTGCGATGCAACTTTGTTATTATGAAGTTTGAGCGCAGTTCTTTCTCACATAGATTGCCGCGCATACGCAGCGTGTCTGCGCATGTACAGGTAAATTTTGGTGTCTACAGCAAACTCCTGTTAAATGAAATCGAAAGAACTAGGAAAATGTTTCCTTTGACAGGAGTATCGTTTACTGAGAGATAAACAGGGGTGCACAAGTATAAAACCAATCATATTAGAGGCAGTTGTTTCGTTTAATCTTATTTAACCAGCTATTTAATTTTAGAGCGTTTGTTTTCTGAGACTCTCCTGTGCTTTCTTTAGCGCCACAGTGGGCTCTTTTAGTTGTTGGTAGGCGTTTGTGCAGTTCTGATAATTTATCTCGTGTCCATGTATGCACAATGCCTTTATCGAAAGTCCGTACCCAACTAGCTCAACTTTCTCTTGTTTTCATTTTTATTATTATTATCCTGGGACTAACCTCATGCACAGGTTGAATGCTTTCAAGCGCTGGTATACTGCACTTGGGTGCGTGGAAATTTCTAGAGATTGTCTCTCTTGTGACGTCTTGTTTTTTTTATCTCTCTCACATCTCGCAGAAGAAAGAGCCCTCACCGCCAACAGAAATTGTCACGCTTCGAAAACCGCTCCGGGTCAGCGCCGACACCGGGGTCACGGAGGTCACGAGCTCTGCACCTTCCACGCCACCCACCGACAACACTCCGAAAAGGTAGTGTTAGTTGCCCATTATGTGTGCATTGTTGAGTTAGCTTTGGTGAAATCTCGTTTGTTTCCTGTGTAAGGGGTTGAGGTGCAAACAGTTGCAGGTACAATGTTTCTCACAAAATTTGCTGCAGGACAGCCCAGCACTAGTGTCTACAGATGCTTTGTAAACGTGGCATTTTTGCCAGTACTTACGGTAACCGACATCCGCTGTGAATTCACCCGTGAATTCAACCAAGTTTTGTCATTTTGCCCTCTAATGTATTTACAACTTTTGTAGATTCACACTTTTCAACAGCTTTCATATTCTCTAATAAAGTAAGTTCTCGCTATGACTGCTCATTCACAGAAAACCTGTTGACACTTATTTAAGGGCCATATTTATTGTGAATAAACCTGCATTGTATAATCTTGTATGGACTCGTACTACACAATGCACATGAAATAGGAAGTTGTTTTGTAGAGAAAGCTTTTCTTAATTTATGGCTTCCATTCATGGGGATCTTGGAAACTCTTGGAAAAGCTTTTTAATAGGTTCTGTTGCACCATATTTCTGTTTTGTGTTTGAGGTACGAGAAGTGCTTCAATATTTTATTATTTAGTGATTGATCAGCAAAATTTATTAAGTGGTTTTTTATTTTTCTGTTGCCTCTCTTTTCTTGAGCAGGACGTTCGTGCTACCAGTACGGGACGAGGAATCCGAAACGCAGAGGAAAGCCCATGCAAAGAGAGTCCGAGAGACGAGACGGTCGACACAGGTGAGACCTGTCAGCAGGAGAAAGTGCTTTTACTGTGCATGATCTGGGCTACTTGTTCCCACTGTTCTGAAAAAGAAGCTTAAAGGGGAACTTTGGCGTTTTTATTGCGATAGCAAATATATGAACACTGTCAGCTGGATTTTGCCATCGGCATTGACGTGGGCATCATCGTCATTCACCGTATATGTATACGTATCTATATATGTGAAAATGCAAGAAAGAAAAATAATTCAAAAAAAGACTCCGGCGCGCGGAATCGAACGTCCGACCTTTGAATTGTGACTGCGAGGCGTTAGCCACTCAGCCACGAAGGAGCACCTCCTTCAACGTTTAAACGGCAAGTTAATTATATCTACCACTTACCGCTGGTGATGCACATCTCGGACGGGAACTATCGTGTTTTCAGATTACCATCGAGTTGGTGCAATGAGTGCGCGTCGCCAGATCATCACGACGTGTACTTTGCCCTGCGGAGAGAGGGCACGGTGGATGATCGTATGCCTTGGCTGGCCTTGGGCTTTCACTGGAACGATTCTGTTGTAGTTACAGGGCAAACAAAGGTCACTGCAATAGTTCCACAATCTCAGTTTTCAAAAAGGGCACGCTTTTCAGGCGCAGCTAAGTAACAACTGAGATGCTTATTTGCCTTCATCTGTGCCTGTTAGTATGTTGCATACGTCATTTGTGCATGAGAAATGCAGGGCACGTTTCGATCTGCTTGCAATTCTGCGCGTAATCTTCCAATTTATCGCTATAGCGTTCATTGCTGCACCTTTGCGGCAAAGCTGGGACTTTTTTTTAACATGTAGCTTAAAAAGCTTTTCAGGACAATATAAATTGAAAGATTTTTCTTTAAATTGCTTCTTCTTTTTTTTAAATTGTTTCATATATAATTTGTCTGACATGGGTTTTGTATATGAAACTTCGAATTGAATTTTTACCTATAAAAGAAAGCCTTGGCATTTCATACAGTAAACTCTTGAATCAATTACACATCAAAGAAAGGCTTAGTTTACCTGATATCCGGATTGTCAGATAGTATACATACTATTTACACTTGAAGCCTTTTTCACAAATGGAGATAGGATTCTGCAGTTCACACGCTACACGTCTCGTGCCTGCAGGGCGTGACGCTAGAGGACGTCAAGTCAGCCGAGCAACAGCTGCTCAAGCGCCAGCAGGAGCTTGAAGACAAAAAAGAGGACAAGCCTCCACCGCCAGCAGTCATTGGCATAGCACCTGTTGCCACAACGACCACTACAACCACCACTACCACCACCACCACCACCGAGGAGCTCGTACGGCGGCATTCCTGGAGAAACAGGGACAAGGTAATGCGGGTGTTACACTGGCGCTAGACTCGAGCCTCGGTATAATGAATCTAGATATAATGAATTGTTGGTGATAATGAATTAAGGGAACAATAAGAATAGCTCTGTTATAGTGTTGCAAATATATTTTTATAATGAATTTTATGATATAATGAAGTATTCTCTGGGTGGGTGCGACTTTGTTATAGGGAAGTTAGATTGTATAGTCGAGGCTCGATTCCTTAGACTCCCGAAATTTTGGACATGCCTGATTTCCCGAACTCATCTGTGGCACTGTCAAGCTTTCCACAGAGTCAATGTATAACCGATATTCCATTACTAATACTTCGTTATAACCAATATTTCTGAATATCCAATTTTGTTATATTGAGGTTTGAGTTTAGCTAGTTGGGTATGTCCACGGAAGCTATTTTTTCATTAGGGGAAGGGCTCCTAATTTTTTGTCCTGTCTTTCGATCAAGGAGGAAGAACCACCCGCAGTGCGAGTAGTGCCCAGCAGTCCCGAAACCACCCCCGTGGTGACCTTCTCCATGCCTAGGACGCGAGCTCCGAGGGGAGTGACTGCCACCGTGGGCTCCGACATCAGCCACACTGTCACCATACCCATTCGACCGCGGGGCATTGTAGACGACACGGCCATCAACACCAGGGAAGGTGCGTTCTCCACTCTTGTCAGCGCAACCGGAAGTTTACATAGTGCCATCACTTGGATGTCTTTCAGAGATCTAGACAACTATTCGAGTCAAGCAGGTCGTGTGAGGCTTTATTGAGTATGAAGCTAACCAAACTAGTCTTTCATTCAACTCTGAGTTACAGTAACACTTCTGTTACAATATCTGTGTGCTGCCTTATTACCTGTGTGTTGCCTTATTAAACAAAACCGTATTATTTGCATGCCCCCATAAGGAAGACTTATTGAAGTTGCCATGTTAGTACTGCTGTTTACTGATTGAAAATATGCGTTGTTTGCGTCTTGTAGTACAATTATCTGTTTTGTTTTTTGCATTCAGTGGGTGATGGAGACAAGGACGACACGAAGACCAATGCGCAGTCGGCGATTTCAAGGCGAAGGCGACCAAAGCGAAGATCGACAGGCGTTGTGTACCTCGAAGGGGATAACATTGGTGGCCAGGTATGTTGTTGAGAGATCTGTGCAGTGCTTTCTGCCAGGGCTCACGAAATGATGTCAGTCTATTCAGAGCACAGTAGTAATAATAATAACAATGATAAAAAATGCCAGAAATTAGTTTTCAGGTGTACCTAAAAAAATGAAAACAAAATATATATCCCTGTCTCTGTTCTTAGCTTTAGATTTGGACATCTCATGAAATTCAACAGAATAAAAAAATTGGCAGATTGTTTAGGAGCTGGCCTGGACTTTGTCAAACTCCTCCTTGCCCAGGCACGGTCTCTTATCATTGTGGCTGAAAGAAATAAATGGCAAAATTGGCCATGGCTTCAACAATGTTTTCATGTTTTGCGTAGTATCCACAGATTCAAACACGACATCAAGTATTTTAGTGTAACTACTGGTAGTCACGATTGCTCGAGATAATCTCGTCATGTTGCGACAGATCTGGTCTCTAAATATAATGTGGCCTCTGATCCATTGGTCTGGTTTTAAATTGCGCCAATACAACCTGAACTGAAGACGATGGAAACGAAAGCTTGTGCGTTACTTTGCCATAAATCGTCCTCTTTCAATCTCTGGGTACCGTACATCATGACACTGCTAGGCCTTGGGAAACAATACTTCGGTAGGAAAAGTGTGTCTTTCTATTCAACAGATTGTATCATCACAATTGTACTGGGTTGATGACTGTAAATGCACCTTTCTTAATTGTAGGACAACATGATTTTTCACCTTGGTGCCCTACTTCTAAGCCTGAAAACATGAAACAATCGATTTCTATAACAGTGTCATAGCATCGCCTAAACTTAATGTTAAGTCATAGGTGACGTTTACGTTTCGTTTTTGTAGTCGTGTGCAAATATTCAAAATTTCAACTATCATTCCAATAGTGTTCTCTATTTGTTTCAATTCACGCTGGAATATTACTATTCAAATTTCTCGAAGACACAGTCGATTTCGGATTGGCAGTGGCCGCTTTAGATTTTATATATGCTTCACACCGTCACACTCTTATTGCGACAGAGCTGCCTGTCAGGCTCTGCTGTGGTCGCAACTGTATTGACTCGAGAAAAGAAGGGTTTCAACATGGAGGTGATTGTTGTGGCAGAGGTGGGGGTTCAATTAATGTAGTTTTGGACTGGAAATTCGGGCAGGAAGTACAAAAAAATAACACTGAAGAGTTTTAGCATCCTGAATTTCTGATGTTTTTATATATTGATGCCTACAAGACAGATTTGTAACTCTGGACTTGAAGGGAGCACATTCTTGTCTACTTCCACAGAAGTTAAGAGGAGTATAGGCTGAGGAAATAGCATCTTTGCTTTTAACTTGTGCATAATGCAGTTTGACCTCTGCTTTACCTCATTCTTGTTAACAGTTATGGAACACCACCCTGCCAGCACTGCATAAAACTAGCCAAAAGAAATACTTTCATGTTGATAGCTCTTAAAGGGGCCCTGCAACACTTTTTGAGCATGGTCAGAAAACGCTGCCGATCGGTAGTAGAGGCTCCCGACAAAACACGAGCCAAATATTATAGCACAGCACGCGGCCTGGATGGAATTCACAATAAATTATTAAAGTCAGCTAAAAATGACCTTCTCTTCTCTCTACAACTCACGGAATATACCCAAAAATCACACGTAGCAAGCCCATCTATCAGCCATTGGCTGTTTGAACATGGCGCGCTCGCTCGTTACAGAGATCGCCGCGGGAGGCCGCTACTTGTCCGCGCGTGATCACTCTGAGAAAGTCACTCATTCGAACAAAAAAAAAAGAAGATAAAAAGTGCTCAAGGTCACGGGGTGCACGTGACATTTTTCTGTGGACCTGCCATCCATTCCATGCTTAGCTTCCAGCGCTTTGGTCAGGACGAGAGAAGAGAGAATGCAATTGCAGCATGCAACAAACCTTTGTAACTCCACTTGCACTGGACGGATTCTTAAAATTTATGCGTTGTTGAATTCGTGAGGCAATTAGCTCATCCAGTGAACTCATTCAGTGGTTACTTGAAAAAGTGTTTTAGGGCCCTTTTAAGAGTATGCTTTGGAATCCTCTCCAACTTTTTCTTCAATATTGCTTCAAGCTATTAAAAAATATTCTTGAAATATTTAAAAATATTTGATCCGATCCACGCTGTCACTTCAGTATTTGAACTCGCTTCGCCCCCTATATTTTACTATTCACACAGCTCTAGCACTTTGCTTTCCTAACGGAGAGAAAATGACATGGATCAATGGTGATCAAGGTGGGCAGCCAAGGCAAATTCATGTCATGTGATCGCGACAACTTTTTAAAGTTGTTTTTGTTAACCTATGAGTAATGAGAAACTTCCATGATCGATTTACGTTAGCACTGTCACAAGTTGCAAAATATGTGCTTTGATCGTTACAGGATTCTCAGGCAGAAAATGAAGGATCAGATAGGGATAAACTGAGAATAGGAGCCGTCAACAATGTCTCCAACGATGCAGAGGTAAGCGATATTGCTTCTACCATGTTCTTACTTTGCTACCAAAATCTTATACAAGTCATAGTAGCTGTGTCCCATTCCAGAAAGGTTTTAAGGGGGGACGCCGCTTTGGCATCGCGAAATTCGGCCAAAAAATCGATTTTCTGAAAATCTCATTTTCACATTCTGTGACCCCTTTTCTATCTAAATTTGAAGTTTCGTCCCTGAAAACAGCGTAGAAATGACGTACAAAGTTTTTATCGAAGCTAGGGTGGCGATGAATTTCACGGAAATTGCGAAAAAAACGGCGTTTTTCGAACCGCGATATCTCCGCAACCACGTAACCTAGCGCCGCCATCTTTGTCTCTATGGATAGCGCGATTCTTCCGTTTCAAATTTGCCGCCTCGGCCGGCTGAACCCGGCAAGAGCAAGCCCACAGCAAGCCAAAGCGTAAAGGTATCACAACAGTTTCCGATTGGCGACGCGCGTCACGTGACTGTACGGCGGCTCCGCATTGGTCGCCCGTGCGGTCGCTTGTAGCAATCGGTGCAAATGTCATCTGCTCTACGCGCTGACGGGCCGCTTACTGCATTTGTTTTCAACTCGTCGCGGCGTGGTTTCGTGCGGTCGCTTGTAGCAATCGGCGCAAAGGTCGTCTGCTCTACGCGCTGACAGCACTGACGGGCCGCTTACTGCATTTGGTTTCAACTCGTCGCGGCGTGGTTTCGAGATCGCATCGCGCTGCGATAAGACCGGCGCTCGTGAAAGGAGAAAAACGTTGTTATCCAGTTTGGCGCGTTGCAGTTTTGAGATCAGTTCCCGCATGCGATCATGGACCGGCGATCGTTCAAGAAGAAACGCAAGACTGCGCAGCAATTTGGTGCTCGTAAGCCGAAGCCGCCGATCGTAAAAAAGAAATTCAGTCCGGCAACTTCTGCGAGCAGTGACGACGGCGTGCGGCACGACGAGGACTCGCAGCCGAGCACAAGCACGCACGGAGCATCGTCCGCGAGCATCGACGAAACTGTTCGTATGCCTGTGGAGCAGTGCTTTGTGCTGTCTGAGGAAACATCCGTTCGTCGTTCCGCGCAGGCTCCAGACATCGCGGATGTTAAGCCTAGCACTTCGCGCGAGGATGTATTCATCGCGGATGCCCAGCCAAGCACTTCGCGCGAGGATGTAGACGCCGCGGATGCTAAGCCTAGCACTTCGCGCGAGGATGTAGACATCGCGGATGCTCAGCCAAGTACTTTGCGCGAGGATGCGAGGCCGTCTACCAGCACCACCAGTAGCACGATTCGGACACTAAGGACCGTACTGCGAAGGACACTAAGGACTACAACCCTGGTTCCTATTAGGCATGTAAACCGTGACTCAAGACTTTGAACCTCGTTTTCTCAATACTGTTTTTTTGGCATGTTGCTCAGCTCGTGGAGCAGATATCTTCGCAACTACTTGACAGATTCTGATTCTGTTTTTTTTTGTAATGCTCCTTGAACTGTGCTTCAGGGGGCTGCGTTTTAAAAATTTTTGGTAGGGTTTCTTGTTTGTAGTGCAAGTGTGCTCATTGAAGTATCAGTGGAGAAAACATGAACTACAAATTTTAGTGTTGCAAAAAAATTATTTTGAAAACGCAGCCCCCTAGAGCATACATTCACCTCTGCCTACAGTGTTTACCAACTTTCTATGTTATTTTTTAAACTCTCCAGCCGCTCCACGAGGTCCAGTAATGGAATTATTTGTTTCTCAGAAAGTTTTCATGATATCATCTTGAAATTTTTATAGAAACATTATGAGGTCATTTTTAGTCTCTGTGCCAATTTTCATCAAGATCTAACCAGAAACAAGAAAGTTAGTTCCAGAAGGCACGTCCCCCCTTAACCTCATGGTAGCAATCAGCATCAAATTAGGGCATATGTACCGTGTGAGTTTTCTGAATTAGAGAAAATAGCCTTCCGTACACTTCGAAATTTTGTTCGAAGGGATGCTAATGCAAAACACTGAATAAAACTTTATAGACTGAATATTTGTCATGTGAAAATTCTGGTCATAACCTGTGATCATGACTATTACAAGAGAGAGTGATTTACCGTAATTACTCGAATACAACGCGCACCTGTTTTCCGGTTAAGCTAGTTCATAAATCGCATGCGCGTTAGAATCGAGTACGAAAAAAAAAATGAATACGGTCATTCTATTGCCATCGGCATTCCAAAATGGCCGCCCCCTACGTGTGCCGGCATGGCGCGTCGGCCATTTCTGCCAATGTGTTTCCCATGTGCGGCACTTCTTACGTGTGCTGAGGAGTTCGTCATCTTGGTGTGCATTAGCATCGACGGCATGGAAGGGCAGACTCCAAAAACTCGACGAGTGCACCACGATGCCGCTTTTAAAAGAAAAGTCATCGTGTGTGCCGAAACGGACATAAATCGGGCTGCATCGCGGTCGTTCGGAGTTCCCGAAACGTGCGTGCGGGACTGGCGGAAACAAAAGCAGAAGATTGTCGACAACAAAGATTCACGCAAAGGCTTCAGCGGACCACAGCAGGGTCGGTTTCTGCAAATTGAAGAGCTGCTCGGCAAGTATGTGATTGAGCAGTGAGCGGCACAGCGGCCCGTGACAACAGAACTGCTCCAAGTGCAGGCTATGCAGTTAGCCTTAGAAAAAGGGCTAATGCGGAGCCAGTTTAAAGTGAGCAGGTGCTGGCTAACTAACTTTATGAAGTGGAAAGGCTTTTCCCTCTGAAGGCGAACGGCATATGCCAAAAGTTGCCGGAGGAGTACGAAGAAAAGTTTCAGTTTTCAGAGGTTCGTCCTAAACTTGCGGCACAACAACGGCTTCCTGCTTGGGCAAATCGGGAATGCCGATCAGACGCCTCTTTACTTCGACATGCCTGGCACCACAACCGTCGAGAAGAAGGGGGAGAAGCAAGTTCGCGTGCTGACATCGGGCCACGGTAAAACTAGAGTGACGGCAATGCTCCGTTGCACGTCAGATCGGCACAAGCTTCCCCCATACCTTATATTTAAAAGGAAGACGCTCCCGAAAGGAGCCTTTTTCCCGAGTGGTGTGATCGTGTGGGCCAACGAGAAAAATGGGTGCGCGGTGCAATCGATGTCTTTTTTTTTGTTTTCGTCGTGGAAACCGGGTGCGCATTACAATCGAGGGCGCGGTAGAATCGAGTAAATACGCCAGTTCTTTTTTTTTTAACTTTTCGAAACTTCAGTGCCAGTGTGTGATCAGGGTTGAAGCTTTTGGCATTTACTATTTCAGGGACAATTTTCATTTTTTGCATGTTTTTAAAGCTAACTTTATTTGCTGTGCTGATTGTCCCATCCAGATGTTGTGAATCGCTGTGGTTATTATTTCATCTGGATGGAATAAAAGGGCTGGCAGAAGTGAGCTCATTTGCATCGATGGTTGATGTCATTAATGTTAGCATAGCCCCACCGCGGTGGTCTAGTGGCTAAGGTACTCGGCTGCTGACTCGCAGGTCGCGGGTTCAAATCCCAGCTGCGGCGGCTGCATTTCAGATTGAGGCGGAAATGCTGTAGGCCTGTGTGCTCAGATTTGGGTGCACGTTAAAGAACCTCAGGGGGTCAAAATTTCCGGAACCCCTCCACTACGGCGTCTCTCATAATCATATGGTGGTTTTGGTACGTTAAACCCCACAAATCAATCATCATTAATGTTAGCATAATGTTTAAGGCTTCAGTGGTGCACCCTTGGGCTCTCAATATTTGGTTCTCAACACAACTGTGAGTGCAACATTCTAGAATAAAACCTAAACGCTGACCTAGGTAAAATGCACAGAATGAAAAAAGACTTTTCAGCTTCCTGCACTGGAGACTTGTTCACCATCAGACAGGGATAAGGAAGGCCGAAATGTCTTTTTTAATTCTTGTGCATTTTACCTTGTCCGGCATTTTCGTTTAATTATGCCATGGGTTCGTCCCCAAGTAGACGAGATTCTGTCAGGACCTTTCACTATAGAGTGCGACATTTATCATTAATGGGCCAGGGCATACTCGCTGCCAACACGTGTGCATATGAACTGTAATTAGGCTGTTTTCAGCCTGAAAACTGCTAACGAAGAAAAACTTGCACAACACAGCTTATCTAAACCACATAAATATGTGAGTTATGGTGACCTGTGACCTCAAACTGTTGAACAGAATGCTTCTCTATTTGAAGCCATGAAATACTGAGCATGAATAAATCTGTCAATGAGTCTTGTCAATGAGTCTTGTCAATGAGTCAACTGTCAATGAGTCAACTGTCAATGAATCTGTCAATGAGTCAACTGTTGTCTCCACAAAATGCCACTTGCAGCAGTTTAGTTTGTCCAGATCAAACTTTGTCCTTTAGAGGACGTCATTCTAGTCACGCACAACACTAGATGTGTGAAATCGTGTGTGGTGTTGACTGAAAGACGAAGAAGTGGGGTCTGTTCTATAAATGCCATGTTGGGACGGCATTGCACAATGCTTCAGTAAAAGCTGCAGAAGAGATTTTTCCCATTAGACACAGCAAATTATGAAATGCACATTAGTGCTAAATGCCTTCTGTGACATCTACAGTGGTGGCTGTGTCAAAAAAAGGGAAAGATTTAAATTTTGCTGTAAATTAAAGAGTTGAAAGCTTTCCGAGGGACTTCTAGAAATAGAGTAGAATTGCTTCATAGATGGGCTAGAGATCGGTTGCTGAGTTATGTGGCCTAATTGCACCATATGAAAGCTTCAGTCTTAATAACTGAAGAATCTGCTATGCATGGCTGCCACTAAGCTAGAGTTGCAGGCTACTACCTGTTGAGGATGCAATGCATAGACATTCATACACTATTCTTTGAAAAAAGCTCAATTGTGTGTACACTCAAAGCCCATGAACATTCGAAACAATGCCACCCCACACAACTCTAATGTTAGAATGGAATCTATTGCGGGAACTGAAAGTGCCACAAAAACATGTTGGCAGCATTGCCTTCCAAAGAATGTTAGTGAGGTTTCTCAAAGTGGATGCAGTTACCTTACTGGCTCTCTAAAGAGTATAGAGGTGACAACTTTCCAGAGACAGGTTAAACTAACTTGCGAGAAACCGCGTATTCATGAACCGACCTTAACTTATGGCGGTAAGTCTACTTATGAAAGGATGAGAAAAGTATAATGAAAGTAAAAGGTTAGTTTCAGAAGCCTCCCTTATCCTGTCATAAGGGCGCCTTTCATAAGGCTCTCTTAACTTGTCAAGTATAGCACCTGGGTGCGAGGGTAGGTAAATTTTTGCTATAAAATCATTACCTCGAGCAGTAATAAATTAGCTTCACTGCAAGAAACCAACAGTATGCACAGAAGCAACCAAACATAAACAGTAGCAATGTTTGTTTAGGCACCAGCAGCTTTTGGCAAAATACACGTTTTTCGTATGGCCACTTTCCTGCAACTTCCGTCGACACGGGTCACTTTTGTTATTTCGATGTCTTGTATATTTTTGCTGTGTTCGATGGTGTTATCGTGCTCGCTTTAGCATTTGCTGTTTTCTTTCACATTTTTTTTTGAAATTTCATTAGATTTATTTGACAGTGTGAGCCGTTTCACAGCTCTTTTTACGAAGTTGCATTTATTGTGCAACGGTGCACTGAAAATAACTTCACCGCCTAAGTGACTACGTCCTGATGTATTTCGTGAACAAGTCCCAAGACGGACGCCGAGTGCCTTCAGAGAAAACGAAGCAGCTCGCGATGGAATTCAACAGCCGACCCATTGTGCATCCGGGAACGGCTGACATAACATCTAGAAAAGTGTTTATGCCACTTCGAGTAGTTTTACCAGTACGGGAGAAAGTCTTCTTGCAAGCATAGCGTGTATCCGCTTGACTGTATATTCCTGACACAGTCGGCTACAAGACACTGACAAGGCCATCGCTCCCAAGTTGAAACATGCCAACTCCATAAAAGTGCGATGCAATTAGCAGCTGCACGAGACGGGGCACAACGAACCCATGACCATGGATGGATATTTTCTTGCAGAAACAGCACAGCGAGCAGATTCTTCATGGCACTTTATGTAAAGCGGGGCTGGAACAAAAATTCCTGCTTGTCGTAGGTCTCAACCAGGTTCCGTCGATCGTTAAGGACTCGCCGGGGCTGTACGCGTATGCTGTGCATTTCAATATTTCTTCCTTGCGGTTCACATAATAAACGAAATATGCAAAGTTGTCGTCCCCCGCCATGTTAAGGAAGCCTTAGGGTAAGTCATAGGCTACCTTAACCGAGCCTTACTTAAGTTCAAGGAAAGTTCCGCAATAAGTACAAGGTAGGTTCTTGAAACGCGTTAAGGGTGGACTTATGGCTAAGGTTGACTTAAGTCATAAGTATAAGGTTAACTTAGGTTCTTGAATACGCGGGTAAGTGCTGGGAATTTGGTTGTGAGCATTTGTTTGACATCTTTTACATCAACTGGTCATTGAAAGTTCAGAGGAGTTTTCGTGATCCAGGTGACACTGGATGGCACTAACTTTCCAACTTCTTCTAGACTTGGCTCCTGGAAGGATTAGCAGGGGCCCTGGGCTGCATTTACCATATTTATTCGAATCTAGGTCGATATTTTTTTCAAGTTTCTTTGCATCAAACTCGAGGGTCGGCTTAGATTTGAAGATTTTGAAAAACGCGCCATTTTTGTCATGAAGAAAAGTGGTGCTCAACTAGTGCCACCTAGATGGTTTTATAGCTGTTCGTAGCCAAGTCGACCCCTGGCCGCCATTTTGATCTTTGTGGTGAGTGTTGAGGCTAGCTGTTTTGTTATTTTGAGTCGCACTTCGAGTGGTCTGTGTGTGGCGTAGCTCAATGGTGCCAAACAGGTGGTGCCACTTATAAAAGGAAAGTTGTCCTAGCCGTGGAGTATTCATCCAACGTTCAAGCCGGGCGGGACTTTGGGGCGGATGAAAAAAATCGGCGCCACTAGAGGGGCTGCAGCGTGGGACAACCCTGAAATTCGATTATGTACTCTTTTAAGAAGTGTGGCATATCCAGTGCGCTTGATGGCACCGAGGATTGCGCACTGTTTGAAGACAGCGACAAAGAAGTTGGTGATGATGACTCGGAATGAGCGTTGTATCGGACTAGAAGCTGCTCGAAAAAAAAAAAAAACGTCAAAGAAACACACACAACAGAACTAGAGGCCGTATGTTTCTTGAGTTATTTGCATCCAGAACCAACTGCTTTGTTTTATTTTCATGTTTAATAAATGTTTTCTTTTTGTAAACGTTGTCTTCGCTGTTTGGTTCGGCCTACGTTCGAGGCAAGTTTTATTTTTTATGGGCTTGGACTCCAGGGGGTCGACTCAGAATCGGGGTCGGCCTAGATTCGAGTAAATACAGTAAATGGCCTCTCTGCTGCATTATAATAGAAGCTTGAGGGAGTTCGTAGGGATTCATACTGGGAAAGTTATGCATTTCACAGTGCTATCTACAGGAGACCAATAGAAGTATAGATGGAACAGATGCAAAGTAACAACTGAAGTTAAATGGAATCTAAAAGCATATATCAAAAGTTAACATGCGGTGCACATGTGTGTGCATGCCCACGAAAGGCTTCATTCTGGTAGTTCATTTATATCACGTTGTGAGGACATCCATCGGTATTGATAAGAGGGTATACGGTAGCCCCTGGATGAGGTGGCAACAGCGGACATCGGTCCTGTGTGGGAGTGTGTGAGCGGATGGTGTGGTGATAAGACGTTCGAGTCGCGGGGACTGGGGAGTGAAGCCTAACGAACATGACAACTGGGGGCTCGTCTAGGATTGAGCCGACTGAAATTTGTGACGAATTCGTGCAGTTTATGCTGAGATAGACTAATGGATCTGCAATGAAACGCGAACGCCTTGCAGCCGAGTTGCAGAAAGCTCTGATGGCTGCTCCCTTGATACCCGTGAGCGACGAACGCCAACCGGCCCATGTTTAACTGCCGGCGCCAACTACTCTAATGACTGTGACATCGCCCATTGCGACCACGCTGCCGAGGTTCGCTGGGTTCAGGAATGTATAGACGCCGGAGGAATTCCTCTGCAGGGTAAACAATTTTTGATTGATGGCATAACCACGGAAGATCGAGTTCGCCGCGTCGCTACGGCGGCTCTTGACGGCAGAGCTTAGTTATAGTATCGCTTCGCTGGACCCTTCACCTCGTGGGATGACTTTGTCGCAACTTTCCGTCTGCAATTTGCGTCGGCCGATGAAAAGAAGTGTCTGAAGGATGAATTGGAGGCCTGCACCCAGGACCCCGAGGAAAACTTGAAAGAATTCATATATGTTATCTCTGAGTTTTATGACGGAATCGGAGAGGATATTGCCGACGACGTCAAGGTCGACAGAGTGCTGTGCCAGATGTACCCAGAGTTGGAAGACTTGGTAGCGTGGTCTACTTTCTCAAGTTTGAAGGCTTTGGCAGACGTGGCTGATGGTCTGTTAGAGCGAGCGCGGCGCTGACTACAATATTGGCCTCCGCCACCCAAAACAAACCAAGTTGCGCGTGACTTGGCATATTCGACGCACGGCATGCCTGACGCAATGGCAGTCCCCCAGCACTCCACGGCGGTCGTCTTTTCACCGAATGCCAGTCGGACACCTGGGTGAGCGTGGCTCTTCCACCTCGCAGCAGTGCAACCATTATATCACCGGGACCAGTGGCCTATCATGCAGGCCCAACCTGTCGGCGTGCCAACGTTCAGACCACTAGCGGGACGTCGACCTCAGCAGGCACTTAACCAGGTTGTTTGCTGACGATGTGGCGGTGTGGGCCACATTGCATGCAACTGTGCGAGTAGACCACGCCAAGACCAAGTCGTTTGCTTCCAGTGCTGCTGACCTGGGCACTTCCAGGTGCAGTGCTCGGGAAACGAGCGCCAGTAGGCACTGGTTCGTTGAGTGCCTACAGTGATTTTAGTATGCAAGTCGCATCTGCTGCCGGAAAAAGGAATTAGCCACTTTTAGACATTCGAATCGGCAGTACGACGTTCCGTGCCTTGCTCGACACCGGGTTCAGTGTGTCCCCTGGGCCCACTGGCGACCATTACGGCGTGCTCTTCGAGGGGGGGGGGGGGATAAACGCGAAATTCGAACACTTCGCCTGGCATCAGGTGAGTCCCAGAGCTCCGTGTCTACCAAATGCAAGATAAAGTAGAGTGGCAGCTCCCGGGTTCAAAAATTTCTCTGTCTGCCCGACCTGTGCCAAGATGTGGTTCTTGGAAGGGACTTCCTTACAGCCACTGGCATAGCTTTGCACATAGCTTTGGGAGGATGGACTCTGGGCATGGAACCACAGCTTGTCGTGTCCTTTGTCAAACCTAACAATGAAGTAGTCCCAGATCCAGTGGATGATGCCAATTTTCTTGGAGGTCTGTAACACCGTTAGTGGCTCAGGACAGTGGGCAAAGGTATTGAATGAGTTCAGGGTCCTGTTGGGAGAGTACAAGACACTGTTCACAAAGTTGCCTGGTTGTACTACCTTCATTGAGCACTGTATCGACACAGGTGATAGCACACCAGTGCGCACAAAGCTGCACCTAGTCAATCCAAAGAAACAACACATCATGGATGCCTGTTTGGACGAGATGCTGGAATGAGGCCTGATCAGGCGCAGCACAAGTAGCTGGACAAGTGCATTGCTCCTGGTGGGAAAAAAATCCGGAGGCTACTGCGTGGCTGTTGACTACAGAAGTTTGAATTCCTGCACGAAGGTACCAGTGTACCCGATGCCTCGCACTGACTGGCTCTTGGCGCAACTAGGTAATGCCCAGTGGTTCACAAGCTTTGACCTGTCCCATGGGCTCTTCCGAATTCCAATACGGGAACAAGATGTTGAGAAGACTTCATTGATATGTCATAGGGGCACCTTTGAGTTCACAAGAATGCTGTTTGGTGTGGCAGGAGGCCCGGCCACATTTCAAGCTTTGATGGACAGGGTTCTTGAGGGCATAAACCACAAATTTACCATGGCATTATTTGATGATGTCTTGGTCTACTCTTCAACAATAGAAGATCATCTGGTACAAGTCCGTGAAGTTCTCCAACGCATTGCGACTGCAGGACTTACAATTAATACCACCAAAGCGCAACAGAGCACCCAATCCCTCACCTTTCTCGGTCATGTTGTTTCTCCAGGAGAGCGCAGGCCAGACCCAGATAAGGTGTGTGCAGTGGCAGAGTATCCACGACGTTTCGACAGGAAGCAACTGTAGGCATTCTTGGGCATGGCCGGATTCTGCAAGAACTTTATTCCACAATATTCTTTCACTGCTAAGCCATTGACGAACTTGCTCAAGCAGCAACAGCGATGGCAGTGGATGAGCATTGAAGAATGGTCATTTGCAACTCTCCGTTCAATGCTGGCAACAGATGCAGTTCTCAGCTTGCCAAACCTCAGTACACCATTCATAGTTGAAACAGATGCCAGTAGTGTGGGTATAGCAGCAGTGCTACTGTAACGTCGGGATGACATTTTGAAGCCAGTTTCATTCATCAGTAGAGGCTTGTCGGACTCGGACCGTAATTACGCAGTCCAGGACTGGTAGCGTTTGGCTGTTATATGGGCTATGGAGAAACTTCGACCCTTTTTACAGAATTTGAAGTCCACTGTGATCATGCATCATTAGCCAAGATGTTCACCACTTAGCAGGCTTCTCCTCGTGTGCACCACTGGGTGCTATGCCTTCAAGGGTTTCAGTGCAAAATTAAGCACCGTCATGGGAAGGCCAACATTCCTGCTGATGCCCTAAGCCAGGCACCTGTTGAGCCAGACTGCAAGACAGTAGCTAAAAGACTGCCTGGGAGACTTTTGTCACTTAACTTGGACACTGAAGAAGGCTCTGTCACGTTTGAGACCTGCCTGCTGACCACCGTTGAGGACCTCAGTGTAATAAACAATGCGGGAAAACTACCACAGGAACAACAACGTGATGCCATTTTGTGTGACATAACGAAGACTATCCAGGGAGAATCTCTGCCGAAAGGCACTGCCCAAACCAGTCTCCTGGAGGACCTAGCATCCACATTCCATCTAGAGTCATCGGGACTTTTGGTACAATGCTGCGGCGACCGTACAGTAGCTTGATTGCCTGCTCACCTTCGTTCCTTGGTCCTGCAGATGGCCCATCACCACCCAACAAGTGTCCATGCAGGATTCTTCAAGACATTGCGACGCATCAGGGAGAAGTTTGTGTGGTTGGGCATAAACAATGACATATCAAAGTATGTCCGCGGTCGCTCAGTCTGTCAAAGGACAAAAGCACAGCGTTGCAACCCTCAGGGTTTTATGGCAAGTCAGTGGCCTGCTGCACCAATGGAAGAACTTAGTATTGACCTAATGGGGCCTTTACCTACTAGCCCTCGGGGGCACAAGCACGTGCTAGTCATTGTTGACAAATTCACCAAATTCATTGAGCTCTTCTCTCTTCAAACAGCAAATACACAGCAAATAGCAAGCCATGTGGACGAATTCATCTACAGACATGGGGTACCCATTGCTATTTCTAGGGATGATGGGAAACGCTTTGTTAGTAACCCCCGAATGCAGAGATGTTACTTGGCCGCGTCTTCGACTTGACTTGAGCAAGTCGGCGCGAAGCAAGCAGCGGACTTGAAAACGCTCAAGTCAGCCTTCGCGTTTCATAGATGCTCAGGCTGTCTTGCTTGGTCAAGTCAAGAACGAGCTTCAAAGCAGAAACACGCTGCTCGCCTGCTAACGAGGGTAATAATGAAGTTGTTCGCGTAAGGCATGCATTACACCAAAAAAGACCATACGTTTTAAAATAACTATAAAAACGAAGGGCCACAAGCATATTCTTGCTATTTTACGGCTAACGAGCGGCACGTGGTGCCTGCCACCACAGCGATGTGCAGTGTTGCTTCTGTAAAGCGTTTGTTGCCCGCTGGTTTTAGTGGCCACCCAAATGCGGTGCGTTTCTCCATGGTTGCTTGTTTGGAGGAGAAACAAGCATCGCGTTGGGTTCTTTCGTCGTTTTTTTTTTTCTCAATCGAACGCCATGGCATCTATTTGTGCTGACCTGGCTCACGAGGGTGACGCGATTTTCACGGTATTTGCCTTTCCGTTCGCCTGTGTGCATGCCTGTAATGGCTAGGTCGCAGTTATTATGAAAAAGAAAAACCAGTTCTGGGAACACATGTGATTCGTATCCTTTTGTTGAGCTTGGTTAACAAGAGAAAAAGCGGGGGTCAGGACATTGCCCTCAGCAGAATTCTGTCTCGCGGGGTGCAGCAATGTATCGCTGCATGATGGTGACGCGGATAAAAAACCCGTGATAGGGGCACCTCTTTCTTATGTGTGTGTAATTTTACGTAGCGTTGTGCTACAAGTGATGCCTTTCTGAGCGAGAAACAGCGCCCTAGACGGGACGAAAGGATAGACGAGGCACACGGACACAGCACCGAGTCATTTTTTTTTTTACCGAAAGAGACGGAAAGTGTCGTCGTGTTATAGAGAAACAGAAATAGCCTTTGCGGTTACGGAACACTTCGGCGTTGTCAACACCGGGGCTATTAATACGCACGTGTGTGTAGTCGACACAGCCTGTAACGCAAGGGAACTCAGCCACTTCATAACAGTCCGCCGGCTGCGGAAAGCGCACCAGCATCGCGTACAGGTGTTTGCGATGAGTAGCGTAACTTTTTCGACTGCACGGCACACTGTCGACTACGGAATGCAGACGAAATTTCCAGTGACTGGTTGGAATGTGCCGGCGCTTGTAAAACCTGAGAGCCATCAGTAGTTGTAACACTGGATGCACGGGCTGTCTTCGGTTATCCCCACTTTCACGGAGCGGCAACATAACGAGCAGCTGCCCCACGGCATTCTTCATGAATCTGTACCAAGCGTGGAATTGTTGCTCGTCGTACAACTCCACCGGATTTCCTCGGTCACGTAAAGCGGTTTCAAGAATCTTCGGCAGGCAGGGCGCCTAAAAAAATGCTACGCTTATGGCGAGGCAAGCAAACTCAAAAGCGGCCACCTTTCACGCGACGTCCATTCGAGAGGTGGCCATGTTGGAATAACGCGTGAAGTCACTTTCAAGCTAGCCCCGCAGCTGACTTGAAACTTGTCCTGACTTCGACCGAGCCAAGTCGCCTTCAAGTCATCCGCAAGTTCGAGAACGATTTATGGTGACCGGCAAGACTGTCTTGAGTCAAGAACGAGTCAAGTACGAGTCAAGTAACATCTCTGCATTCAGGGGTAAGTTACGGAAGAACCTCCTTAGGCGATGGAGTATCTCGGAGCGCCACACTGTACCCTACAGGCCAGCAGGACAAATGGTCGAACGGCATAATGGCACCTTGAAGCAGTGCCTTTGTGCATACTGCGATGAGCACAAAAGCTGAAACCAACACATTCCCGAGATCGCTTTTGTAATGCGAACTGCCATAAGTGTTGCTACTGGGTACACTCCAGCCCTCCTTTGCTATGGCTGTGAACTACGAACCCTCTGGCAACCTATCAAAGAGAAAAGCAGGATGAAGAGCCGGCTGCAGCGGCTTCTTATGCATTCGCTGCAGAACTTCAGTCCCATTTGGCAGAGATCGTGGATGCTGCACGGCAGTATCAGCAACATGCTTCTTATGCTCAGAAGCAGCACTACGATCAGCGACGGGGAGCCACAACATTGGAGGAAGGTGACCTTGTCCTGCGTGAAACCCACGAACTCAGTGACGCTGCAAGGGGCATCTCGTCAAAGCTCGCACCAAAGCGAAATGGACCATTCTGCGTCTACAGGCGTGTTGGTCCAAATACCTTCAAGCTCGCCCACCCGCAGACTGTAAAAGCTTCTGAAGAGGCCCATGCCGACCAACTCGCCAAATACTATCCTCTATGGTCGACAGGGCGGGAGCATCGCGCTTCAATGGGGGGAAACAGGTGTGAGGACATTCATCGGTCCTATGTGGGAGTGTGGGAGCGGACGGTGTGGTAATAAGACATTCGAGTTGCAGGGACTGGGGAGTGAGGCCTAACGAACTTGTCAACATTGTGCTTTTGTTACTTACCTGTTTTTTTTTCTATTAGTTATTCATCAAATAAAGTTGAGAGCACTCACTTTCCAAACATGTCTTCTTTTTTTGAGTTTTTTGGATTGAGGGATGGCAAGTCTTGGTGATGCTCCAATCAGAGTTCACCTAATTGTCGTAAAGCTCCTTTATTAAGATATCACTGTGCCCAATTTTGGTTGAAGGGGGAGAGGAACAGGTGTTTATTTCACCACTGTCCAGGGAGTTGACAACCATGATTAGACACAGCATTAACTTCCAACAATTTTTTTTACGAAGCAGTACAGTTAATTTATAAACCAGGCAGAAGCACAATTGGGTGTATGTATACAATATTGCTCATTTTGGGCGTATAGGTGTTAATATGAAGTAACCAACTTGCCCAAGCTCCCATTCTTTCATGTTCAGCAAGCTTTCACGCTTCCTATGACCATACCAACGCATACACACCCCTGCGTCTGCTGTGTACCTCTTTTGTTCATTGGTATGCACATACCGTATATACTCGTGTAAGGGCCGCCCTCGTGTAAGGGCCGCACCCCAACTTTGAAAGCGGATATTTCGAAAAAAAAAAAAACAAAAGTTCAAAATGTCCCGCCAGAAAAGTGTAGTTAGTTCATTTACAGCCAGATGGCGCTGCACGCTTTTCCGCTTTTATTCTACTTCCGCCGACGCGCCGACCACGCTGTTGACAGCGCGCCGCCATATTTGCCTTGTGCGGCCTCTTTGTTGGCATCGTTCCTAGCATCGTGTCGATACGTTGGCAGCGCGACTTCAGATCGGTGTCGTCGGTGTCACTTTGTTGGTTGTAGTGAACCCTGCAGAAGCCAGCGCACGTGACGGACGATGGGCCGGCATCTGAGATCATTCACTGCAGCATTTAAGCTGCAAGTGATTGACTATGCCGAGGAGCACGGGAAGCGGGAAGCTGGACGAAAGTACGACGTCGATGAGAAGCGCGTGCGTTACTGGATGAATCAGAAAGATGCCCTCGCCGCTACTAACAGGAGCCGAAAGGCGTTTCGCGGGAAAAAGTGCAAGTACCCGCAACTCGAAAGCGAGCTCGTCAACTACGTCGTCGACACACGAAGGGACGGCTTAGCCGTATCGACTGACATGATACGCGTCAAAGCCCTCAGCATCGCTCGCCACATGGAAATACCCCCGGCACAATTCAAGGCAAGTCGGGGCTGGGCTACGCGGTTTATGAACCGTAACCAGCTTTCTATTCGGCGCCAAACGACGATTTGCCAAAAACTGCCGCGCGAGTACGAAGACCACGTCATTAAGTTTCATCGCTTCGTGAATGCTCTCAGGAGGGAGCATGAATACGACCTGTCCCAAATTGGGAATGCGGACCAGACACCTGTGTGGTTCGATGCACCGGAAAGCACCACAGTGGATTTAAAGGTGCGAAAAGTGTGTCTGTGCGCACGACTGGTGCAGAACGCCAAAGGTGCACTGTGATGTTGTGCATCACGGCAGACGGCAGGAGGCTTCCGCCGTACGTCGTATTTAAAAGGAAGACTCTCCCAAAAGAGAAGTTCCCTCAGGGAATCGTCGTACGTGCGCAAGAGAAGGGCTGGATGTCCGAGGAACTGGTCGTTGACTGGATTAAGACCGTCTGGGCAAACAGACCTGGAGGGCTGTTACAACGGAAAGCCCTCCTTGTTTTGGACAGCTTTAGGGGCCACTTGACCGACCGCGTCAAGAACCGAGTTGCCGCAACTCGTACGGACTTGGCCGTCATTCCCGGTGGCCTGACGAGTGTGCTGCAGCCGCTCGACGTATGCGTCAACAGACCATTCAAAGTGGAATTTCGCCGATGTTACTCTGAATGGATGGCTGGAGGCGTCCACGAGAAGACCCCTACAGGACGGCTGAAGCGGGCGTCGCTCCAACAGGTGTGTGAATGGATTTTGAATGCGTGGCGTGCCATGTCAGTAGAAGTAGTTGCTAAAAGCTTCAAGGTAACGGGAATTTCGAACTCCATGAACGGCACCGAAGATGACCGTCTCTGGGAAGACGCGGACGCCGAGGCGAGCTCCTCCGAGAACGAGGACAGCGAAATGGAATCCGAATAAAAACATTTCTGGCATGTCATTTGTGACTCTTGCACTCTGCTACTGTTGCATAAACAGTACAGACCTTTGGCCTGTACTGCCTGTACTAAATCGGCCTGATTCGTGTAAGGGCCGCACCTAGCAAAATTTTCGAAAAAAAAGTGCGGCCCTTACACGAGTATATACGGTATACAGTAACAACAGCCGGCCATTTGGCGTCATATTTTCCGACGCTTTCTTATTACTTGGGAGACATATTCCGGAGTGCCCAGACACTTGCAGACTCCTCTTTTCAGTAACCTTAATTTCTTGAGAGCTGCAGAATACATGTCCTTTTTTTTGTTCTTCACAAAAGACTGCGTACACGTCATAGTGACGCCGACCAACTCTAGGCCTTCTTTAGGCATTAAACGGCAGTACCCAACTGACAATGCTTACCTTTCCTTAGGCGGAACGATTGCCGACAAATTAGGACAGGCTAACCCCTCCTGTTGCAACATCACAACCACTAGTACCACCACTACTTACCTTTCCTGGCAAACTCTGCTGTCATGACTTAGTGCTGCCAGAGAATCGGCCCATCACCAATTCGGACAGCGTGCTTTCAGCATGAGGCACTGTTTTTGTGTTGCAACATGCACTAATCGGACTGCCTTTTCAGTTGATATCAAGGATTTCTGTGCCGCGTGTAGGTCTGTCAACTGTTTGTGAAAGAGTGGAGGATTTTGGGGAAGTGATCATTCAGAATTCTGTAGGTCCCGGCAGCAACAACCTTTTAACACTTTTAAAATTTCATCTTCATTCAACGACCTTCGAGTTTGACAGCCATTTTTACATCCAGCAAATCGAAATCTGTACAGCTGCAAACCATAGCTTCTATTTTGTGTGACATATTTTTAGCTTCTCTTGACATTGTTATCGCTGCTGAGTTGGTAGAGAGGCCTGTACCGTTAGCGTTGAGGTACATAGACGATTGCTTAGTTGTTATAAAGAACAGCGATTGCAACCGTTCTCGTGACTAAGTAATGTACTAGACATTTTTGTCAAGTCATCGGGAGCATAGTTTTCTAACATTAACTAGAGGGAACTCTGGCACTGCGATCATTCAGCGACCATGGGAATGACGGGTAGTACACGAATTTCCAGAATCTTCAGGCTTGCGGTCCTCAAACGTTCTTGTGGCTTTGTATATTGGTGTGTTTTGGTTTAGTTTTGAATGAAAGAAGTAACGGTTTTAAACTTCAAGAGCCGATTGGAATTGGTTAGTCTAAATAGTTAAGGCCATGAGTGGAACTGCTGAACATTTGCTGATTTTCGTTTCGTGACAAAGAAACCTTAAGCCATGCGAAGCCAGGCGGAGCCGAAAGTACTAATATTAGACAAATTCTTGTATTACCAGTGATTTCTATGCTCGCTGAAGCGCCGCGCGTTGCAGCTCCGATAGATACCAGTGCCCGAGTTTCCTCTAGTGTATTTATAGGAAACTCTGTGTTTGGGAGGACTCAAGTTCACGTATGAATTGCCGGTCAGTATCCGAATTCAGTTTCTTGACATCAACCTATGTTTATTATCAAGTAAGCACGTATTCTTGGCATATCAGCCTAGCTAAAAAAAAAAAAAACCTTGTTGCCGTATGACAACATGCAGACCAAATTAAGAGCAGCATAGCAGCCACGCGTGCAAAGGCAGTATTAAATGAGCCTTGTCAGCACAACTGTGAACGTAGCCTGATGAATTGGCTAGCACTGTTACGGGATGCAGGCTTTCCCTATTCCGTCATAACATGCGTCTGCGAAACAATCCTGCTGGGAACAAATACAGAACCTAGCAACAAAGAAAAGAGGGAAGGCAAGAGACCGGTGCATGTAGTTCTGTACTTGCACAAGATGTCACACAATCTTGAAAAGCTTCAAATGGGCACAATGGTCACTTGCTTTTCAATACCCTTGGCAAGCTGTCTTTGATATGTGCACGTATGAAATTTTAAAAAATCCACGCATCTCCAGGAAGTGAATCAGTGCGAGTGGGCAAAGCGCTGGGAAGTTGAATCTCCACTCCCGCGCGTAACTTAGTGACGAAGCATGTGTACAGTATATACAATGTTTTATTGGTCATAACTCCTATGTTGTGTTCAGTTCTTCATTCCATTTTCCCTTCATTATTACTGATTTGTAGCTGATGAAATGTAGAGCTAATGGTTTTTCGATGGCATATAGCCTAAAGTTGGCTAAGACGAGGCCTATGCACATTTTCTTTATATTTAGGTATTGGTAGAAGCGTGGGTCCTCTAGGTACTTCAACCACGCATGAATGTTTAATTTCTTGACTAAGTCGGACTTGTATGAGAGCTTGCTTATCAGCTTTTGCTTAAAGTGCACGTTGATGTCTGTGTCATCGAGTCTCTTTCTAGCAAGGCATTGCACCATTTTCTCATTGTGAAGTGAACACCCGAACACTTGATTTTTAATTCCGCTTTGTCCGCTGCCATGCGTTAAATGCCTGATGCTCATAAAGTGGAGCCACGGAGTGGTAAATCACTGCATCCCAAGCCTTCGTCTATGGGGTAGTTTGCTGTCTACATAGAGGTTGAATTGCTCCATGTTGGGCTCTTGCACATGGAATAAGAGCTCGTTGTCGGAGTTGCCACTTTGCCGCTGCTTTGGCAAAGTGACAATGTTGCTACTTTGCCTCTTTACCGCTCCCCTCGCCGCAGGTGTTGGAGCGGTGCCAAGTAGCTTGCGCCCTCCTAGCAGTACGCGGTGACGTTTCTCCCTCACCTGCTGTGTGCTCGCCACATGTCAGCTCTCTCGCTTCACCCTCTCCACCGTTCGCAACACTCGAGCCCACTCCTCACGTGAGCATCATCTCACCTGCGCCACCTCTCTCCATCTGTCAGCGAAAAGAAGCCCCGAGCTGGCGGGTGCGCACGCCTCGAGAATCTTGCGGCGCCGACAATGTGAACAGTGCACCGCTGCTTGCCGCGCGATCGCGCCAACAGGCGAGACGCCGTCGCGGCATGCTTCCCGCTGGTGTGCACGTACCTTACCCGGGTGTCGCTGGCGTTGCAAGGGCTGGCGAAGCCGATCGCGTTCGTGAATGGCGACGTTAACACCGATGAGGCGCAAGCCAGGGAAGCCGAACACAAGCATCAGTAGAGGGAAACAAGTGACACCAATCAGGTGCGTGTCAAGAACACGGACGATGGGCGGAAACACTGACAAGACGTGAGCCATGGAAGCCTAACCCAAGCATTTCCAACGCGTCCCACCTTCCGTGTCTTTGTGTTTTAAACAAACGCTTACTTGACTAAATGCTACACCGAGTTTCCCTTCAAACCGTTCTTCCAGAACCTGCATCGACGCTGTTTCAACTGGGGGAACGCCGTGCACACCGCTGCTGCTTCGCATACCATCAGGGTTCCATTCGGGTAGCTGTCCATAGATTTTTTATTAATTTTTTGTTGGGTATCGCGATCAAGTGGTATATTATTCAATAAATACATGGTTGTCTTGGAATTCTTGCCAGTGAAGTAATTTCACCAGTAACAGGTTGCAATAAAACCTTGTTTGGAATTGTGTCAAAATTGACTGCATTTCAAATTATCAGATGCACCCGAGAAAACAAACAAATGCTCTTTGATAAAACATTGTTTAGCATCATAGTTTTGGTTTTGCTATTTATAATGATGCTTTGCTTGAAGAGGTGATACTTTCAGTTTTTATTCAGGTTTTTTTTTCTTGTACAGTCACGACCACCGTTAGAGAGAAGGCTGCACATGTGGCCGCTCTCTTCGGGCCACCAAGCGGGCGCTACGTGAAGTATTGCAGCACAATAGCAATCAGTGCCAGAGGCGGAGTTGGCTGTGTGATGTCTGCTACAGTGCCTCCCACTTCGCATGCGTGCAATCTAGGTTTCGCCGCTCAAGGCAAAGTGGAAGGTACCATAGCAGACGGTGCGCAGCTAACTCCACCTGTGGGGCTGATTACTCTTGCACCGCACTAGCTTGCGCGACGTCTGTCCTGGCGCTCTGCAAAGTGCGGTAACCCGCTCTGTACTCCCTCTAACAGTGGCCGTGACTGTACAACAGAACTTGGATCTATAGAAGACATAATATTTTGCAGTATATAGGTGCTGTGTTTGAGATAGTTGTATGGTTTTTATGTATCTCATTGAGGCACCATAATGTCCGTCTTTTCATATGATTGAGTTTCACAGCTAGTGAACAACAACAGGAAAAGATGCTACCCATCCATCTTTGCACCTTTAGTTAGACTTAAAATCACGGCTTCTTTCCGAGCGGGTGGCCGGGCAGCCACTGCCAGCTTGGTAGACGTGCTGCAGTACCTCTACCAAGCTGGCAGTTGAGAGGCATTTGTGGGGCCACATCTTTCAACTTTAGGTCTCTCTCAAATTTGCTTGTTGTTGCAGTCGGCACCTTGGAAAAGGTTTATACAAATCAAAACTCGCCCTGCTCTTCTTTCTGTTCTTTATTTCGACTACTTCTTCAAGCCTTTCCTGAAATACCCTTAGTTCTCTGTTATTTTTTTTTCACAAACTCTCTGCTGTGTTGTCTTAACGGGAGCAGTCGTAATTTTTCCGGCTGTCTTGTGCTGGTGGAGTGCGGGGATGTGCCTGTAAGCGATTGCATCCGCACTCAGAGGGCATTGACGCAGGAACAGGAATAGAACGATGAGATTCTTCAAGGCCAGCATTTTGTTGGTTTTGAGATTGGAATGTCCCGTCGTGCTGCAAACTTGACAGATAAGAGTTGGCAAAGCTGGAATTCTACTGGAGGCTCTTGCACTGTGGTGCATGCCGGTTGAGGGAAACCACGAAGGGCAGGTGGAGTTAGGCACTGTGCATCTTTTTTCAAACAGTATTGGAAAAGCATTTAGCATTCACATTTTTAAAATAGTACTGAGAAGAGCACTTTAGAGATGAGACAGAAGCAATGCCAGCAAAAGATTCTACTTATTGTAATCATTCATAAAAAAATTGAAGTGCAGTGAAAACAGGAAATATTCTCATGATTTAATGACTGTTTTGGCCAGTAAAAGCACAAAACACTTTTGTTGAGTCTAATATAATGCAAAATACAAGAGTTGATCTCTACTAATTGTAGCCCCGCCGCGGTAGTCTAGTGGCTAAGGCACTCGGCTGCTGACCCGCAGGTCGCGGGTTCGAATCCCGGCTGCGGCGGCTGCATTTCCGATGGAAACGGAAATGCTGTAGGCCCGTGTGCTCAGATTTGGGCGCACGTTAAAGAACCCCAGGTGGTCGAAATTTCCGGGGCCCTCCACTACGGCGTCTCTCATAATCATATAGTGGTTTTGGGACGTTAAACCCCACATATCAATCAATCAACCCCACATATCAATCATCTCTACTAATTGTAGTATTGTGATAGAGCTCTATTTTATATATGGAATGCTTTGTAAATTTTGCATGAAGAGACAATGTACTTGAGTCATTTTAGGCTATGTAACACAGCCAGATTGCTGAAAGCATGACTTCAAAAATATTTTTTCGAGCCTTTTCTTGCTGCATACATGTAAAGAGCATTGTGTCTTGGTCCGTGCATCATCTGATGGCCAACTGCAGTGCTTGATTCAAGCTTCTGGGACAAGCTTGAGCAAATGTTTTTTTTTTTTTTGCTCAAGTGTGCCGTGTTAGAGGCACCATGAGTGCCTGAATACAGACAATGCAATTTCATCATTTGTAAGAGTTCCATATCGCTTCTGTTTTTGTGTGTGTGCAGCGTTGGTAGCTGGGCTACTAAAAAAATCGCACCCCTTACGAAGTGTCGTCAAGTTCTATTCAAAGCAGCAGCTGACATGCATTTTTTTATCGCTCGGCAGTTGCGTCCTAGACCGCTGCCGAGACACTTGGATTGCAGCCAAGGAAGTACAGGAAAATAGTGGGGGAAGGGGGTGGGTGAAAGTGGGTTTGGCGGGCTCTTGAGCTCATAGTCTCGAACCATGTTGCAACCAGACTGCTGGTGTCGAAAGCTTGTGTCGCTGTCATAAGCACTTGAGAACTGTGGCACACCACATAAGTTGTTCGCTGTCACTACTGCTCGACTGTCACTCAATATTCTTGCTGGATTGCTCAAAGATGGGAGGCCCTGCATATTGCCTCCGAACGATGTCTCACTGTTTGCTCTGGCCATTATTAAGTTTTGAGATTTTGAACATCTATTTCAATTGATAGAGTATGCTTACAGCCACCCTGGTGGCCTACTGGTATGGTGCTCGACTGCTGACCGGTTGGTTCTGGGATCACATCTCGGTCTCAGCAGCCGCGTTTTTGATGAAGGTGGAAATGCTTGAGGCTCATATGCTTGCATATAGGTGAAATTTAAAGAAACTTCGGGTGGTTAGAATTTCTGTAGTCCTCCACTTTCTGAGAACTCCTTTCATTTAATGCTCACGAGTCCGGTTCTCATACAACAACTCAAGGCTGTCCAGAAGGCCCATGATGTGGCGGTGAGGCTGGGCCTCCCCGTCCCAACGTGGGAGCGGCCCGCGATCCTACCCCTATAAACCGGGGGTGGAATCCTTCAGGACCCCAATAAAGTTTTTCATCCATCCATCCACTACGACGCTTCTTGTTAATCATATCATGGTTTCGGGTCATATATACTCCAACAGTTGTTACATATAGAGAGTATGCTCACGTCCTAACATTTCGTAATTTCAGCTTTAAAAGCGCATATTGACCATAATGAAGAATAAGCAGGTGCTTTTGCGTGGGCTAAAGTCTTGAAGTGCAAATGATAATTTCATAGCTTCTGAAGTCTGGCAACACAAGTAACTCGCTTGCTGTCATGTTTTGCACAGGCCTGATTAAGTATATCATACGATAGCAGCAATTCAGTGTTTATTTTGTTGCAGCTAAATTTTGAAATATTTCAGAACCATTTTAAAACCGTTGTATCTATGCATAAACAGTTAGATAATTTTAAGACTGAATCAGATAAGCTGCTATTTCAAAAAATTTTCAAATATTTACACACAAGCTACAACCAAGCCTCTGGACTTACGCAATCCAAAATGCACAGTCTGAATACTAGTATTATGGGCAGTTTTTGTAGTAGTTTAAGTATTCAGTGGTGAGAAGGGGGGTTCTAATGTCATGCAGTTATGTTATTACAATTCTGACATTGTAAACTAATTCAACTGATGACACCTCAGTAGAAGCATGACACATTGGACACACAGTTTTTCTAAGCAGCGAAATTGCACTTCCCTTCGCAAGGTGTAGTTACGTGCACTTTTGTTCATGCGTGAAATAACCCCCCCCCCCCTCTAAAGGCATTTATTTGCATTCTTTTGGGAAAAGGCCAACTCCTGTGATTATTTTTTTATCATGTCAGGATAATGGTTCTTTCATGTTCGCGAGGCACTATTGTCACGCGCACGATAGCTGAAATGCTCAACAAATTCAAAAATACTTAGCAAAAAACCGCAATACCGAAACCCAACCGAGTGGGTTGGCTACGTATGACATAATACATATGCCAGCACCGGAAATCCTGCAAGGCATGCCGGTCCTGCCAGTGCGAAATACAAAAAACTGCGAAAGCCACAAAGAGCACATGCCAAACGGGTACTTGACTACGTCAACAACGCCGCACGACGTCTGGGACTGATCGTGCCTCGTGCACAAGCTCCTCGGAGCTCTCACACAATGACCAGTTGAAGACAACACAGACACAGTTGAAGTTCAACACAAGATGTCACTACTTGTCCAGGCCGTCCAAGTTTGTGTCTGCGGCGATCCACTAGAACGCTTATGCCGTTATGGTGAATATATGATGAATCGTGTGCAGCCCACAACGCAACATCATTTGCCACCCATCGCACGCCCACCAACACAGAAAAAGAAATCGCACGCTCAACTAAGGAAGCTCCGGCCAAACCCACACAATCCATAGCAGACAAGTAGACACTGCATTGGCACATCAATTTCGTCAGTTTTGCTGCTTGCAAAATTAATGTCACACACACAATGTTGCCATTAATTCTGGCAATAGAGGTAAGGGTTTGAAGACAAGCTATAAATTTAATTTGAAGAGAATCTTGAAAACTCGCAAGCCTGCAATTTGGCATGAATGAAGCAAACGTGTCCAGTGAATTTCATTGATTTCCATCGACGTCGAAAAATCGCCGGAGTTGGCCTTATAGGAGTCATTATACTTCATGGAATGTCACACCTGTTGGAGAATGTAACTCACATTTTATAGATATCAAAATTACACTCCCTTTTTTTCGGTGTAAATTTGCTCGTACTTTTTGTTTTCATGATTCCATTAGAGGACCTATAGATTCATGGCCTGTACCGTAACGCTGAATACGGAATACTATTGCATGTTGGTCCTCCCTAGTACCTCACATGAGCAGCGGTGGTGGAGCGAAGCGTGTCGACGCAGAACAGATGAAATATTACTGCGTAGTTCGTCTAGGCCTGCTGAACTGTTGTAAGGTGTAATCTGCGATCGTGTACGATAATCGCGTGCGACGTGAACACTAGCATTGCAGCAATTTTGCCGTACAGTGGTGTCCTGGAATGCTGTTAAAATGTGCCGCTGCAACTGCTGGCGCGGTCTAGGCCTCGTGGTGTCAACGACACGTAATAAGGTGTCGTCTAGCTCTCTTGGCACCCTAAGCTGTTGTCAGCTTTTTAAATAAATCCTGCTGGCAGCGGCCCTAGCGGAGTTTTGGCGCGTGGCTTGGGTACCCCTGCGCAGTTGTTGCGGTCGCACCTGTCACGCTCTACTTGGAGGACTTCCCCGTTGCCGATCTATAGATATTGTTTTCTGACTTTGCCATGCCTGGTGTCGGCGCCTATCGGGTGTCGCTGCATCACCAAGTTTGGTTGTTCTGCTTCTCCCGTAATGCACTGCTTGCCGTCAATCGCATACACTATTAAATAGTGCGTGTTGGTTATACAGCTGCCGAAAAAAATTCTGATGAACACATTTCCTCAGTGAGCACGAGAACTATATCGCGTAACGGTCAGTCTTAGGCCTCGCGGTGTTGACGACTGTTACCAGGGTAACGAGGGAGTCGTCTTAATTTAGCAGTTAGGGTTGCAGCTGCTTTGAAAATTCTGATGAACAGCTACATTATCGGAGTTGGAGCGCACCGTTCGAGCCCGTGACTTCGAACTGGCGTTTAAGGGGGAAAGGGGTTTGTCATCTGTGGCCGTGCCTGTCTCGCCCCTACTTTATGAGGATGCCTTGTATTCCTCTGTTCGTTGTGTTGCATCTAATGGGCAGCGCATGTGCTCTGGGAACCTACACAGTAATATAAAAACAAGGACTCATTTTACTCGTTTCTTACCTCATATGGGACGCATATGTATTAAAACACTCTTTAGAGAGACTCGTCGACTTACATTCAGAGAGTTGTGAGATGCTCGACACTCCGAAGAGAGTTAGCTTGTCTCTTTACGGAGAGTGATAATCTCACCATTCTCGAAAAGAGCCATCGTAACTCTCTAAAGGGAATTAGTTATACGTGTGAGAGTCGCAAAGGTATCCATTTCAAAAAATTTAATTCGAGCGCAAACACACTGCGCTGTGTGTGTTTAATTCCTGTGTGTGATTGTGTCGTGTGTTTGCGCTCGAATTAATTTTTTGAAATGTTGTACCAACTAGCCCCACAACAAGTTGTCACAAAGGTAGCAAGGAAGTCAAAGCACTTTTTTTTTCTTAGGTTATAGCGGAGACTCGTGGTGGCGTATTTAGGTTCGTCCGGGTTTCCCCGTGGCACCCTAAAACACGTGGACGGATGGGGACATTCATATAGAATTAAAAAACAAAAAGATGGTTCCCTCTGTTGGCTCGCCGAGGGTGGTATTTATAACCTTTTAGCCTCTCCTCATCGGGCTGTTGCTTTCGTTTTACTGCACGGATGGCCAGGGGCTTTCTGTGGTGCCTGCCCTGGGTGCACTTCGCTTCGGGTTCTTCGGGTCGGAAAAAGACCTCGTCGACGACGCGTGAGAGGGTGCTGGGCACGCCGTGGGAGAGGAGGAATGACATTTCGGGGGAGGAGAGGATGTAACTCGGAAGTTAGAAAAAAAAATTAATAAACGAAGGGAAAAAGAAGCCAGCGAGCCGGGCGAAGAGGAGCGCAGGCCGGGCGACTTCTTTCAACTCCTGCTTCTATCCTGTCTTTTTCCAGCACTGTCCTTCAATTCCCTTCTTTCTTTCTGCGGCGTGCTCGGCTGTTCGTTCGTTCTGGCGCTGCCAGTTCCGTTTGGCGCGCTGGTTGCATATTGCAGCCAATTTGGCGCCCGCGTTGCTCCGCTCGCTGGCGTTCTGTGTCTCCTTTGTGCGCTTGTCTAGTGTACGACCGTGTTTTCTACCCGCCCACTACCGCTGCGTTTGACCGTGTGTCGCCGAGTGGTGCATTAATCGTGTCGGAAGCCATAGCTACTGGGCCATGTCGACCCACTTATTGGTCGCAGTGTTTGCGTTGGTGGTGTGACTGCGTTGTGAGCGTTTTATTTTTAATTTTTTTTTGCTTTTCCCGCTGAATTGATGACTATCCTTTTTTCACGCGTTCGTCGCCAGACGTCTACTGGCGCTGTTTCGCACTGCACTTTCCTCTTCGTCGTCTGCTGCAGCGCGGGAAAAATTTTTCGCGCCTAGCGCGCGCTGGCATTTTTCTCGAGGTGAAGTCACGGCCGTGCCCGTACCTTTTCATTGTGCGCGTGAAAAAGAAATGTGTCCGTGAGAAATTGCGCGGCACGATTCTTTGAGAAGGTTCTGGTTTCGTTTCGCATCCGTGAAGCAAGAAACCGCCTCCTTCCCCTAGGCCTTCTCGCCGTTCGTCGTCTGCTGAACCAACTTCGTCCACCTTTACTAAGGACCTTCGTTGTGTCATCCGCTGCACGTGTGTTTCAAGCGAGAAAGTTTTCAGTGGTGTTTCCCAATTCGTGCGTGTGGTTCCTGTGCAACGTATAAGGTGTGGGACACCAGAGCCTCGCGACCTTCTTGACAGAGTGGCATTGTCCCTTATCGTTAGGCGCGGAGTGAAGAAAGTGGCCGTTGTGACACTGTTTCGTTCCCTCGTCGTCTACCGGCCTCCAGTCTAACGACTTGGCGGTAATATCGGCGCAGCCACCGGCCCGCATATATTTGCGTTTTTTCGACGACGGTTCCCCTCGCAAGGCGTTCGTTTCGGCGTCCGCGGATGCGTACTCGGTCGACGCTTGCTGCCGAGGCATCGTGTGGTTCTGCGTGAACGACTTCGAAGAAAAAAAAGAGCGAGCGCGTCGTGGGAGTAGTGCGGCAGGCTGGCTGCACAATCACGCCGGCCCGGTTTCTTCTTTTCTTTCATTGTTGCGGGTTTTCTAGGATATAACCGCAAGAAGGGCGCGCTTCATCGTGCTCGTTCCGATCCGGGTGACCGCAACAGCGCGAGCCGTTGTGTGTGTGTGTTCTTTCGGATATAACCGGCGGCGTTGAAAGCGTTCAAGGTCGACCTTCCACTTCCTCCGAAAATTGCGGGTTCTTGCGAGTTCTACCCCACTGAGACCGCGGAAGGCGGCAGTAGTCGAGATCGTGCGTTCTTTATAATCTGCTCCCTGGCATCGTCCGCTTCTTCGGTGTGCATCTACCCTACGGCCGTCTACTGGAAAACGCGCCTTCTCCTGACTGAACAGACTTGCGTGGTCCGTTCGATTACGTCGTATTTTAGTGCGCTGCATACTTGGCATCGTGTGTGTCGTCTACTTCTCGGTGCTCGTGTGCGTCTAGTCTTCCGTTCTCATCGTCTGCTTCTTCAGTGCGCGTGCGTCTATCGCTGGCCCTCTACCGGAAAGCGTACCATCTGCTGACGTAACGGACTTAGGTGACGTCATTTGTTAGTTTGCTGCGCTGCGGGCCTGGCAGTGTGTGCCGTCCGCTTCTTCGGTGACGTCGTTTGTGAGTGTGCTGCAAAATCCGTCAGTGTGTGCACGGGTGCATCGTCCGCTCGCTCGGCGCGCGGATGGTCGTCTACAGGAAAGCGTACCATCTGCTGACGTAACGGATTTAAAGTGGCCCGTTTAGTGAAATCGTTAAGTGCGCTGCCGGGCTGACATCGTGTGCGTGGATGTATCTTTAACGTGTGCATCCGTCAAAAGGGGTACCGGTTTATCGCCCTCCTGCGTCGACTTCAACGAAGCGGCGCGCTGAGCAGCTTGCCCGTCGGTTCGCGTTTTGCTGCGGCTCTTTACCTCTTGTGACAGCGGTTGTCAGTCGCCAAAGCAAACGCGGTTCGTTTTATTGTTTCTTACCTGTTGCCTAAAACCAGGCATCTGAAGGAACTATCAAAAGGTGCGCACACACCTTTGGCGTTTGCTTAGCTGCGTAAGGTTTTCGCGCGTCACCTGTCGAACACGCTGCTTTGCCTTCGCTACTTCTGCTCTCACTTTGCCGGTGACGGCTCTGTCTGCTTTTCTTTCGCCGGTTAAAAATAGTCACCGATGTCCTTGCGCCTCTCTTTTAAACCAGCGGAGGAGGGAAGGCGGTGTCTTATTCTGCGGGACGCCGGTTCGAAGTTTACTTTCTGTCTCCCCACTTCTAGGCGGGTCGCGGTTTGGTACGTCCCCGTGGAGCCCTGCTTAGAAAGTTCGGGACTAATGCGCAAGCTTGAGTGACGTAGGCACTTACTTTGTTGTTATCCGAGCGCGCGCTGGAAGCTGATCTTAGTTCGTCGGAAAAGTGAGTCGCGGGACAGTAGACCATCGGGGTCCTGGTAGGATTCTGGTTGTGGTTGGTGGTGTCAAGCCTGGGTCACGCAGACATTCTTTCGCGGTTATCTCAGCGCGCGGTGAATGCCGATTTTCGCGCGCCACTGTGTCGGAGTAGACGCGCGGCCGGGGCATAGGCCATCGGGATAGACCGCGACATCCCGGTGTGGCGGGGCAGGCCGTGGCGGCCTCCTGTTGGTTCCGATCGCCGCTCGAGGTGGAATTCTTTCTCTCCGGGCGGACCTGCGCTGTTCGGCTGGCCGGCAACTTCGCCCAGTCAGACCAGGACAGTGCTGCTCGTGCGGTCAACACCCGTTCCCTGGCTACCCCGGTTCTCGGTTGGCGGCGGGTTCTCCCCTGCAAGTTGTCGCGGCCGTCTGGGTCGGCCTGGCGGTCGGTGCGTCGTCCCTGCTCCCGACGTCATGTCGTACGGTTTCTTTGGCGGCGGAGGGGGTAGCCGCTACGGCGGCTACTCCTCTGGCCTGGGCACGCCGTATAGCTCGCTGGCCGCTCCGTCGGCGCTGAGCCGCTCGCTGTCGCCTTCGCCCGCCTCGTACAGCGTTGACCGGCCGCGGAGCCCGCTTCGGGGCGGCCTGAGCGCGTACACGGCTGCGGGCGCCCGAATGTCGCCGTCGCGAAGCCCGACCTTGTCGCGCAGCTACGCCACCAGAGCCGCCGGAGGCCTTGCCACGTTATACGTGAGTGCCTTTGTTCATATCTCTGAAACGTCGGGGCTATTTAAGTTTCAGTTCTAGCCGCGGCGGGCGACTGCCTCAAAACTGCGCAGGACGAAGTCAAGTCAAGTCAAGTCAAGTTTATTAAATAGTTCAGTTGAGTTACATGGTTAGCGTTATTACAGCAGGAGGTCCCAAAGTTTCAGAGAAACTGACAGGGGGACCTCCTATGGCTACATGGATGGGGTAATTACAAAAAATACAGCAATAGTATACGGTCTTGTGAGTAATAATGAATAATCTTGATTAACAATAAAAACACGATCAATACACAACATAATGGTAATACTCACTATTGAAAAATAACAAGGAAACAATAAAAAGCAAGTTAAGACAAAAAACAATATTAATGAACTCTACGTGACAATGTAACACGTTTCATTATCAGTGTTATCAATTATACAATGGCAAATTGAAGTAGTAAAAAAGCACAGAACTGTGGAGAGCTATTAACAGTTAATTACACAAATCGGATGAGTTGATTAATTCCTGAACGTAATATTTCTTACTACGCGAAGTGAAAATATGGATGTTATGCGATGATTTCAATTCGAAAGGCAATGAATTCCAAATGGCTATGCTAGTAAATAAGGTTGAGAATTTGCCATAGTTTGTCCTTACGGCCGGCAAAAGAAGATTATAGCACTGAGAAAACCTGGTGATGTTACCATTAGATAAGTGACGATGATCAATGCATGCAATAAAAATGTCATGCGTGATGAGTCTAAAGGCGACAATGGACATTCTATGACAAAATAATTGTCTCAATGGGAGTATGTTAAGCTGAGAAAACAACGAGCTGCAGGAGAAGTAAAATGGGCTGAAAGTCATTAATCTAACTGCTTGATTCTGAAGCATGTCATAGCCATGTATAACCACTTGAACGAACTTCAAGGGTTCCCCCCCCAAAAAGTTCCTTAAAGTGAAAGTTCGCCGAACTGACATAGACATTTTGCAACTCTTTGTCAGAAGCTCAAGAAAACATCGGTGATCGGAATGAAATTGAACCCTTTATTTGCAATGCTGTTATTTGAATGGTGATTTCTACACATTTTATGTCGTGAAAAGTATAGTAATCGCATGCTGCACTACAGACTTCAGTGTTTATGAACTTAGTGACTGTGACCTAGCTGTCATACACATCTGGGACTACACCCTGCTGGGCAGTATAGGACTTTGCTTTTTCAAGTACATCAGCTCTTCTTCAGCATCAAATCTTGGTGCTTTTTCTACAAAGGGTTACTTCTTCCTCCTCTTTTTTAATGAGACACTTGTTATAATCTCTTGTGTAGACATCGTGCATGTCTCAATGTGAGAGTCACAGGTGATGATCACTTTATCGAAACAGAAGGAAAACCAAAAGAGAACGACAAAAAGTTATCTGAACAAAAACATGACTGAAACATTATACATCATTTCATTCTGGTGTCAAACCGAAATTGGTTTATCATTTTTGTTTAGTTCATGCTGAAACTTTACAATCCAGAACAATTGAGGTCATGCAACGTGAGCAATAATGCATATCAGAGCACAGTACTCGTACGTATCTCAGGCAGGAATTCTAATGTAAATTGTGTTGAAATGCACCAGCTATCACACCGGATGTAAAGTTCCGATAATGCATAGGAGTGCAAGCTGTTTTTTCTGCACCTCGCAAACTTTCCGAGCTTGCCTAAACGATCAGCTATGGGCAATCCAGCAGGCCAAGGAAGCCGCTAGGAGGCAAGACCTTCTAGCCGACATCTAGGCGGGAGCACAGCCCACTAACACGGCAAAATACAAAATAAAGTTTATTCCTCCTCCTGCCTAACTGACATGTGCAAACACTAAGCCTAACGCTCCTGCAATCTCGGGCACAAATCCTAGTTTGTTTGATGTGTCAGGAATGTAGTATACAGGATTCCGCTGTCATGTGCTACATGCCACATCGAGCAGACCGGGAGGTGCCTCAGTGAGCACCTGCGTGAACACGCACGTAATGTATGCAATGGCAATCAAGGCTTCTTGGCTTGGCATGTCAGCAGCTGTGGTTGTCATGTGCAGTTCGAAAATAGATGATCACATTCGCATGATTATTATAGCAGAGAGAATGGCTCGGGAACCTGACAACAGCGTAAGCAAACTGTCTGTTGCCCTCCTAGATAAAGAGCTTTATTATCTGGGAAATGGCACATCTGTTAATGAATCGGGTAATAGATTACCCGATCGTGCTTTGTGTGTATGAAGTTTGTCGCTAGTTCAAATGCTAACTTCCTTTCTTTTTTTTTCCTGGTTGCGATATACAATGCAGTGCGGGATAACTAAACCTTCAGTTGATAGTCTGCACTTGTCCTTGTCCTTTTCCCGTCCATGTTTTCTGCCGGTAGTATTCTTAAATCATGTATTACCAACTGGCCCAATCGTCCACTTTGATTAGCTAATAACAAGATGGAATGTGGTTGTTCAACTGGTAGCTAACTTTTACCTTTTTCCAGTGTTGCACTGTCAGTGTGCACTATCCCACCATCTGGTATTCTACCAAAAAAATACAGTCAAGAAATGTTTTTTTACTACCACGAACATGCCATTAGGTAGCATACAAGACGATTTGCTTGTGTCACTGAAGGGCCAGTAACACGAATTTGCTGCTTTATGGCCAATCCACATTATAAAAAACGGACATATACACAAGAAAATTATGGCTCAATTAGCTGCAGTTGTCTTGCATTATTATAAATACATCCATTGTTGAACACCTCCGAATCAATTGTACTTTATTGAGTGAATTTTTGCCACTTGGCAATAATCTTCATCAGTCTTGCGTATCTTTTCTTGCTTTGATTTTGCACGGTAGCAATATGGTGTAATTTACGGTTAAAGGAGAGGAGAAGCACCGAGTTATAAAAAAACAACACACAAGCATGGTAAAATTATTGTGAAACAAAAGACACCCCTGAGAGTGTGTCGCAAGCGGCCCTAAAGCGTGCAACTGTGATTAGAGGGAATGTGTACGGAGCCGAGAACAAACTCTAGACTGTAGTCTGATTGCTCCTTGGGAATCTTCGTGCAGAGCACTCCAGACACGGTCCGGGGTCGCAGTGGGTCCGCGGGCTCCCTAGCAGATAGCACCAAGTCCGAGACAGAGTCGCGGCTCAGTGGCAGTGCAGCCAGCCTTCAGGACGATGACGAGCTCGACTACAAAAAGGTACGTGCTGGACAACTGGGGGCAACCAGTCAGGTTCAGGCACTTGATCGGGTGACTCGCAGAGTGCGTACAAGAAGCATGGCTGTTCTAAGAGGAGTACAGAAACGGGAATGTTGCGACATGACTTGGAACGTAAAAAGAAAAATTACAGCATGATATAAAAAGGCTGTATGTCGAACAAGCGTTTATTTTTCATTACCTGTTTATTTTCATCAACTTGACCCTGCTATGTCAAATTTTACGAGCATGTTACCTTATTCTGTTCATTAACTCGGAACTTTTTACAGCCACTGTTGGGCAACAGACACCTGTTGCCAGTTGAGTAGTTTTCATATATTCCTGCTTTGCATACCTTCGTGCCTATTGTTTGGTAAACCAAATTCACTTCTGGCATAAATGTACTACATACATACATACATCTCTCTACAACTTTCTATCTGACACATTGGAGGTTTTTTCAGGTCTTCTGGAGAAGAAATAATCTTAATGTAAAAGTCTGCCTTTTTAGTCCTTGATCGTATTCTTAAAACGTTTGATTGGCGAAGAATGTGGGACATGTTTCAGTGTCGAAAAAGTTTCATCAAACAAGTTCCTCTGGCCGGAAAAGTTGATAACAGCAATGTCACTGAAAAAGCCAAGATGGCCTAAAAACTATGCTGCTTGTTACAGGCCTTTGGAAAACGGCTCCCTGGGGGCCGCCATATTTCTTTCTGAGCTGCGCAAATCGGCGTGACCCCCCCGAAAATGCAGTGCCGAAACTGTGACTTTAGCTTTTGTACACCCACGTGCAACCCACCACGGAGGAGTTTTTTCGCACCTATAAAAGGTGTATGAGCATCTGCTATAAAGGAGTTTTCAAACGAAAATGAAAAGCTGTTAGGTTATAATTTTCTCTGCTTCAAAAAGGATCAGACATGTGGATTTGGACATATTTCAGCGCAATATTTAGGCTATAATTAATCATGCCGGTGTGAAATCTTTTTTCTTGAGCTTCTAAACGACTCTGCGGCCCTACAGGCCACCATAGGCACTAAAATGTGACGTTAGTGTAATGTCATGGTAAAAGAAGTTATAAGCAGAAGTTAGCTTTCTTTTGCTCCAAAATGAAAGATTTATAGGAACCTAGAAAAGAAAAGAACATCAATTTTGCACTCTGAGGTGGGCATACTGTGGAAGTACTCCAAGTGATAAGCTTGGTTCCGCTTTTGAGTAAATCAAAGTTTTGTTATTTGTTGCCTTTGTTTGCCTGGTACAGCATCCCAGTGTTTTTCTTATTGTGTGCATTAGGTTGAGTTTTACATCGTGTCTGGAGTGGTGTATTGAGACAGTGCTCCACAACTTAACAAAGTGGAAACAATGTTCATGGCGGATTATAGTGCCTCAATCTAGACGGTATCTCTGTAAACTGCAGCTCAGCAAACATGACTGTGTTGCCATGTTCTGTCGACGACAGACTTTTCATTGACTGACTCAAAGGGACGTCGGCTGTACACTTGAGGGAAATGTGAGTGGGGAATCGAAATTGTTTTCTTTAGCCAATAAATGAACCCAGACAATGAAACTAGTTGAGCTATAGCATTGAATTGATGGCTAGAATTCAGAAAACACACATTTGAAAATTTTCAGCAAACGTTTCACAACTCTAATAGTTTACCGGCTCCTCCTAAAATTAACCGTATATAAAATGCATATTTGTCCCCATCAAGTTCTTTGCTTGGCTCATAAATCTGCAGGTATCCTCATTGCTCTGCTTACACATGTATACACATGTACAACTCAGATTTTAATATGAGATTTTATGAATATGGAAGCACGTTTTCTTATTTAACACTTCTGTAGCTTGAGCTGTACTCATGTTTTTCGAACACTACAGAGCCTCCGTTTGCATGTCTGGGTGTGTGTGTTTTTTTTTTCTCTCGCATGATCCAGCTCTACACTGAACTGAAGGAGGACTACAATAAACTGAAAGGCAAGCTGTCTCGGACGGAAGACGAGCTCGAGACAACGAGGCGTCAACTCGAAAAGGCACAGTTGGTGAGCACCACATATACATTAGGGCTTGGTTTCCTGATGGGTGGTGAGAATACTGCTGATTCGAAAAATTCGAATATAAATACACGCTCCGACGAACTAATACCGTACCACAGAACATGTAATGATATTTGGAAATGCGGAATACTATTTCAAAGTACGGAACACAATTTGTCCTGCATCCTTCTGTCTTGTGTGCTGTTTTGTTGGAACTTTTTGACGTCACTATCCAGAAAAGCGTTTTTACAACGCTTTTCATTGGCTATATAGAAATACGTCGGGACCATAAGATGTGTAGCACCAAGTGTGGTGACCTGGAGGTATTGAGGTGGTATTGCGTATTTCTCAGTACAGTATAGGTATGCTGCAAAAGTTAGAAAGCCATGTTCTCGTGTTGTCTTGCAAGACTTCTTCCAAATAAATTTTACAGCCTATCGCAATTCTTACAAACCTGTGCATTTAATTACAAGATCTGTGCAGAATTACAAGATCTAATTACAAGGGGTGGAAATTCACATTTTCATTAAAGTACATGTCGTGTAAACTTTCGCTGCTAGTTGCAGCATAGAATGCAGAAGTGTTCTTGCTAAAAAGCCACCTAGCTAATTGGAAGGAAATATGTCTCGTAAGAAAAGGCCAAATCTTGCTGGTGTTCGGAAGCGAAATTTTTTCGTTTAGGCACTGATACACCTTAAAGAAGTTGGTAAGAACTGTCAACTTTCAAAAGCTGCTGGGCTGTAAGGGTGCTAGCTTGGCCTGTTGTTATGCCATTGTAGTATGTTCCAACATTGCACATCCCAAAGAAACAGGGCAAAACACAAGGACACTCATGTATTTTGTCATTCGTTTTTTGGGGCTCTTGTATGCGCAATGTTATACATACAGAATGGTAATGCTTACAATGCTCTAATCATATCGTAAAAAGGTGTATCACTTCTGTGAACTGCATTTGCAATTGCATAAGCTGGTAAATTCGACACGTATGTGAATTTAGTTCCCATGAAATTCTAGCTATTTTGCAGGATTCTGCTGCAGTCCTCCTGACAAAGTAGTGGTATGTAGGGATTTATTAGTTCGAGAAGTTACAAAATTTGGACATTTTTCAATGGGAATTTGTTCGCAGGCTTCAGAACGATGCTTCGTGATATCATACAGTTGTTCCAAAGTGGTAACCTAGATGAAATATCCTCTCTGTACAGTTTGTAAATGTGAACTTTGTTGATTTAGGTTAACCACATCAAATCTGAAGCACTGATTCTGTGCAATATTTTTTTATTGAGTGACACTGCACTAGTTGAGCTTCACTAGTTGAGTTGACTAGCTGCACTTTCTTACTTATGCAGTTCAGTACTGCATAAGTAAGAAATTGTATTACAGACTCTACATATGCAGTGCTGAAACTCAAAAGTTTGTGTGACCCTTGCGTGTGCTGTGCTTCCAGTTGGTGTTCTCAACTGATGTTTGCTTCCCCTGATAAGCATTGGTTGACATCACCTTTGTTGTCTGCTTTGCTTGTACTTTTCAATCTGCCAAGTTTACTTGAAATGTAACAATAGCTGCAATGCCATGTATACCTAAGAACTTCATGCCAAGCCAGATTTAGATTGGCATTTGCACACTTGCACCATGATTGGGCTACAATGGGTCCGCAGAATGCTTATAAATATTTGGGAGTTCCTAATCTTTCCAATTGGCTTATGCTTCTTGTTTGTAGTCTTTCACAGAGAAATTTGGCGGACTGACATGTTTTAATAGCATATTTGGGTGGTCACTTGGGAGCGCTCTGGTTGTACATGGAAGTTGGTCAAAAACAGCTTTGGAGCTTTATTGTGAGAATAACTTTCTGTTGGATAGATACTCCTGCTTTGGCATCATTGGTGAAGCTGTCTACTGATGTCACAAATGTCATTTACTCGCTCTGTTTTTTGGAACATGGTAGCTCTGTTGGATCGTTCCGAAATGACTACCCAGATATGAAGCCTCCCTCGTCTTATCCCCTTCTCAATGTCTGTGAACCCTGTGGGATGTGCCTGCTGTTGGTAGGTTGTCAAACTGTGCCTTTTTATTGCCTTAAGAGGGCGGTTCAATGTGCTAAACGAAAAAAAAA
>WOVY01012035.1:0-196848 GCA_013436015.1 Rhipicephalus annulatus | reverse complement strand
GAAAACCCGGTTTATGCACTGGGACCGGTGTACAGATGTTGCATGTTGCAACTCTTGATCATCGCGAGCGCGAAGACGGCAAGTAAAAGCCTCTATGCTATTGTCTGTACGTCCTGTGTAACGAAAACCTGTTGTTTTGAGGGTATTGGGTTAAACCATGCACTTTGCCCATTGCTATTTTTCATCATGGCGCTTGTCTATTAACTGAGTGGTGCTATGTGGAGCACGCGGCAGTAGTGCCGATTGTGCTATTTGGTGCCGCGATACAAAAAGAAAACTAGCTCGTATCTCTTCTTTAATGAGTTCTTCAATTAACCCTATTCTAGCGGGCTGCATAGAAGACTATACGCATGAGGCAGTTGGAAAAGTAAGGCACATTGTAAGAGACCACTTCTGCTAATTGAAGGACTTGTAGACCATCACCATCTAGAGTGTTGTGTTCTGCAGAAAGATGTTGAGCCAATGACGCGCCGCATTAGGCTCTAATTTTAACATTGATGTGTCCAGACATAAATTTACTAACAGCGCATTTGCTAACAGCCTGCGCTGTGTACCGACTGTAAGTTTTTTTCAAAAACGCTTTTTTTTGTTTTTAGTGAGTTAAATAATTTTGAATTGGCGTTCTACTGATCGCCAGTTCACGCATGTGTTTATATAAAGATGCCTGGTTTATACCTTAAGCAATGCATCCTAGCATTAAGTGCAAGCTGAGCGGACGCAAGAAACATCTATATCCAGCTCTCTAAGTACGCATTCAATATATTTCCGTGCAAGTATTAGCTTTAGTCAACGAGGAATTCGAATACTTTAGAGTGCACCACGTGGATATCTTGTGACACTATGAAATGATACCGACGTGTCAAGCACTCTCGTTAATTACACCCGAACATTTATAAATTGATAGAGCACTACGATCAAGCCAAGAATCCGCGAAAATGAAAAAAGGTATGCTTCGCGGCGGATAAGTTGCGATTATAAACCAACACATGATTACTGGTTAATTAAACATGGTCCCTGAAATACCATTCAGTTAGTTCATAACTGTGACTTCTCAGCCATGCAACATTTTCTTTTATTTTCATAGATTATTAGCTTTTGTCCCACAGGTTGGTATCACTTCCCGGTAAGCGGAGAGCTGCACGTGGTTTAAATGCACCTGGGTAGAGTTCGCATTTTTTTGTTGACTAAAGCTATAATAATGTGGCACTCGCAACGCCGAAAATCGAAATGACGAAATTGAGAACACCGAAAAATCAAAAAGCCGATTAAGATACCGAAAGTGTAAAATGTCAAAAAATCAAAACACCTAACTATCCAAACGCCGAAATATCAAAATATCTGCGTCACCTTAGCTATACTGGAAGATGGAGTACCTAACTAAATTAGAGGTTACGCCAGCACACTCTTTCACCCTCATTTCCAGTTGTCCCTTTACATTTATCTCAAGCCTTCATAAAAATAGCAAACAATAACCTTTTCCACCTCCAATCGCACATTCAGAGTGATTTCTTGCTTATCGCGAACAGCTTGAGTGCAATTCGTTGTCGAAAACCTGAAACGTCGTCATTGTCCGGGTTGCCCAGAGCAACATCAAGCGATTTTACGTAACCCTTGTTTATTGCTCTGTAAGCGGCGGGGTTGCCGCTCCCTTGACGATGTCTTCGAAGTCTGGCTTGCTTCCTCTTCATGGTAGCAATAAGCCGAAAGTGCATGGCTGTCGTAGATCACTTTCTTCGGGATCGCCATGCGAGTACCTTCTACGGGAAGGTCGGTAGTCATTCTGGCGTTACAGTCTCCTCCCTTCTCGCACCTCCAGTAGTGCCTAGAGTACACCTTCTTGTCAAAAACATAAACATAACCACAACTTCAACATAGGTTTTCCTTTTCGGGAACACACCCCGCCCAATCGTCGTTCATTTTCCTCCGAATCAGGGGTATTCGCGCGCATGGTTCAAAGGATTTTCCGCAATACGTCTTTTCAGCATTTTGATTTTCCAGCATTCGTTGTTTTAGGTGTTTTGATTCTATGGCATTTAAATTTTTTCAGCTTTTTGAAATTCAACCTTTCAATAAATCGGCAACTTGATTTTCGCAATTTGATAGGGACCCAAGCTAATACTCCCTAATAAATCACTTCAATTACCCTGAACAAAGCTTAATATGTTCTCTAAGTGCTTCTCGCTTCCACGCAGCTTGTACTTCATGGATCCATGGTTACAAGGTATGAACCCGTGCAAGCACACAGATAACTTAGATAAGCCGAAGATAACTAGTGAATAATTTTCTCACCTAAAACAAAAAAGTAAACAAAAACTGTAAGTCAGCACGCATTGGAAATCACTACTAAATCGACTGTTCAGTTTATTTTTACATAGAACACGTCAATGTTACACTTACGACCACTTATGAGCAAAAAAAAGTTTTTTTTAACAAATTGTGACGCCAGTGATCCACTAATACTTTCCTCAAATATACACACTCATACTCAGAATCATAAAAACGTTCCTCCAGCTGACTCACTCGGACTTAAACTCACCAAAATAAAACAAAAGTATAACTCTGGCAGACTCAGACTCACCAAAATTTCCCTGAAAAGGACTCGCTCGGACTCATAGACTCGCCAAATGTTTCTAAAACAGATGCACTTGGACTGAAAATGAGTGATATTTGACTGGGTCCAGCTCATACAATAAACGTCGAAGGAGCATATATATATATATATATATATATATATATATATATATATATATATATATATATATATATATATATATATATATATATTATAATGGGGAGTTTTAGAGTGGCACTCTTTTATAAAACAGGAGAGCGGTCCCGACACGTCAAGTGGTAATGGCGCAACTAGTCTGAGTACCACGCAACCAAACATCGTCTTCATCACCGACTGAGTCATACCCCCTGACTTTCTGAGTAGCACTCATCTTCTTCACTACATTTTCCTCCCCTCCGGAAAAGAGCCATCCTGGCGACTCATGGGAAGGAGACAATAGAGGGATCATAATACGGTTTTAGGCGGTCTATGAGTACGGTCTCACGTCCACGGCGTCGTTCGATCATGGGGCTGCTCTAGCGGCTCGACGATGTAATTGAAGGGTGAAGTTTGCTTAACCACACGATAAGGGCCGTCATACTTGTACGTCAGTTTCGTTAGAGAACCAGGGATGGTTGAAGGGATGCGAAGCCAGACAAGGTCATCTGATGCATAAGAAAATGGAGGCGTCAGGCTATCGCGGTGGTGTTTCTGGCGACTGAAAATAGCGCTAAGAAACGGGGACACAAGAAGAAGACACACGGCACAGGCGTTAACTTCGAACATAATGTTTATTACCACCACACGCCTCGCCTATATCACCAAAAAAAATATCACAGTGAGATGAATGATGCGCACAAATAATTAATTTCTTAGAAAATACAATTCTTTATCACTAAGCGTAAGAGAGGGAGTGCTGACGCACTTAGACCCCAGTGAAGCGATAGCCTCAGCCTCAATAATCTCTCTAGTAAGCTTATCAAACATTCTCTTGATAACTGTGCATGCATTGAATATCGGCGCGCAGCCACAGGATTTACAATGTATGGCCAACCAACTCCCCTGGCCGTTTTTCACATTATTACAATGTTCTCTTAATCGATCATTAAGGCAACGGCCCGTCTGTCCAATATACTCTTTACCTACAAGAAAGCGGAATACGATAAACAACGCATATGATGCAGACAACATAAAAAGTTCAATGCTTCTTACTACATCCCTTTGGGTTTTCCGTCACGGTCATGAAGGCCACAAAGGCTGACCAACTTCTTGGGAGCCGAAAAGACAACCCTAACTTCAGAGCGCTTAGCTAATTTCTTTAGGTTGTGCGATATCTTGTGAAAGTTTGGTATGACGACTAGGTGCTTCGGTTTCTCGGCATCTTGACTCGCTGTACATCCTGGGTTGCGAAGCGTACGAAGCAGGCCTTCTGCAACTGAAGTTTGGACGTGCTTAGGATAACCTGCTTTCAACAAACGGTCTGACTGATTATGAAAACTATTGGCGATTTCGTGCTCACAAGATTTGCTTAAAGCATGACGAAAACAATGACTGATGATGCCTCCTTTCACTAGTTTAGAGTGAGCTGATTGGTACGGAAGGACCGGTTTGTTCGTACGTGGTTGGTACGCCCAACATATGCGGTTAGGATGAAAGGTGAAGAGGACATTGAGGAATTTTATGGCATTGCTCTCAGGCAGTTCGTGTGTGAGAGTCAAGGGTTTAAAACATTCAGAAAAATGAGAAATTATTTTTGCCAAACCTGCCTCGTCCGCTACCGTGTCGTTAGTTAATAAAGCAAGATAGTCATCGACATACCGGAACACTTTTTTATCTTCAAATTATCAAGATGTAGGTAAATCAATCTGTCAATTCTACTAAATATGTCGCTAAAATGGGCGCAATGCAAGACCCGATACAGATTCCTTCATTTTGAATAAAAGGCTCGTCATCCCATGAAATGTAGGTCGTCTTGAGGCAAAATGATAAAAGTTCTAAAACCCGACTTACAGGAACACCACACTCGGTTTGAAATCTAACAGAGGCAAACAAATCTATGCACTCTTCAACCGCAGGAAGCAACTGATCATGGGGAATAGAATAATACAAATCAGTCACGTCGACTGAAAAACTATAAACATGCTCATCAACACAAGTTTTCACATAATCTATGACTTGATCAGAACTTTTTACAATGAAAGGATCATCAACGTCAAGCCGGTTCAACTGTTCTAGCAAAAAAGTAGCAATCGATTTTTGCCAAGTATCCCATTCTGAAACAATTGCCCTAAAAAGGCATATTGCTCTTGTGAGTCTTTGCATTAAAAAACACTTTAAAAAGTCAGGAGCACTCTCTTACCGTTCTTCCCGCTGATAAGGAAGGAGGCTTCGCCATCCTGACTCTGGGACTGTTTGGTTCTAAGGCTCACATTGCCGTAAGCTCTGTTTTCTCCTCTCGCGAGGACGTCCGCATTGAAAAAGTTAAATCGGAAGCAAAAAAGCTACGCAAAGACCTTAACCTCTCTCGACTTGTCGGTGGCATCACAAATAGTAAGCATGACTTTTTAAAAGTGTTTTTTAATGCAAGACTCACAACAGCAATATGCCTTTTTAGGGTAATTGTTTCATAATGTGATACTTGGCAAAAATCGATTGCTACTTTTTCGCTAGAACAGTTGAACCGGCTTGACGTTGATGATCCTTTCATTGTAAAAAGTTCTGATCAAGTCATAGATTATGTGAAAACTTGTGTTGATGAGCATGTTTATAGTTTTTCAGTCGACGTGACTGATTTGTATTATTCTATTCCCCATGATCAGTTGCTTCCTGCGGTTGAAGAGTGCATAGATTTGTTTGGCTCTGTTAGATTTCAAACCGAGTGTGGTGTTCCTGTAAGTCGGTTTTAGAACTTTTATAATTTTACCTCAAGACGACCTACATTTCATGGGATGACAAGCCTTTTATTCAAAATGAAGGAATCTGTATCGGGTCTTGCATTGCGCCCATTTTAAGCGACATATTTTTAACTAGAATTGACAGATTGATTTACCTACATTTGATAATTTGAAGATAAAAAAAGTGTTCCGGTATGTCGATGACTATCTTGTTTTATTAACTAACGACACGGTAGCGGACGAGGCAGGTTTGGCAAAAATAATTTCTAAATTTTTTGAGTGTTTTAAACCCTTGACTCTCACACACGAACTGCCTGAGAGCAATGCCATAAAATTCCTCGATGTCCTCTTCACCTTTCATTCCTAACCGCATATGTTGGGCGTACCAACCACGTACGAACAAACCGGTCCTTCCGTACCAATCAGCTCACTCTAAACTAGTGAAAGGAGGCATCATCAGTCATTGTTTTCGTCATGCTTTAAGCAAATCTTGTGAGCACGAAATCGCCAATAGTTTTCATAATCAGTCAGACCGTTTGTTGAAAGCAGGTTATCCTAAGCACGTCCAAACTTCAGTTGCAGAAGGCCTGCTTCGTACGCTTCGCAACCCAGGATGTACAGCGAGTCGTGATGCCGAGAAACCGAAGCACCTAGTCGTCATACCAAACTTTCACAAGATATCACACAACCTAAAGAAATTAGCTAAGCGCTCTGAAGTTACGGTTGTCTTTTCGGCTCCCAAGAGGTTGGTCAGCCTTTGTGGCCTTCATGACCGTGACGGAAAATCCAGAGGGTGTAGTAAGAAGCATCAAACTTTTTATGTTCCTGCATCATATGCGTTGTTTATCGTATCCCGCTTTCTTGTGGTAAAGAGTATATTGGACAGACGGGCCGTTGCCTTAATGATCGATTAAGAGAGCACTGTAATAATGTGAAAAACGGCCAGGGGAGTTGGTTGGCCATACATTAGTAAATCCTGTGGCTGCAGCGCCGATATTCAATGCATGCACAGTTATCAAGAGAATGTTTGATAAGCTTACTAGAGAGATTATTGAGGCTGAGGCTATCGCTTCACTGGGGTCTAAGTGCGTCAGCACTCCCTCTCTTACGCTTAGTGATAAAGAATTGTATTTTCTAAGAAATTAATTTTTTGTGCGCATCATTCATGTCATGTGATATCTTTTTTGTGATATAGGCGAGCGTGCGGTGGTAATAAACATTATGTTGGAAGTTAGCGCCTGTGCCGTGTGTCTTCTTCTTGTGTCCCCGTTTCTTAGCGCTATTTTCAGTCGCCACAATGCACCAACTAGCCCAAATTTCGACAGTGTGTTTCTGGCGTTGCTGTTCAGCACTTGTGAAGGAGCGGGCAAGCTGACGACACTCTTCCGCGTATTTAGCAGCTTAGTGACATCGTAGTCGACTCAGCAACATCCGGGTGGTAAGGAAGGATGGTGTCTAGCGTGCAAGAGGGCTCGCGACCATAAAGGAGGAAGTATAGAGAGAAACCAGTGGTTGTCTGGACAGCAGTATTATGCGCGTATGTTACAAAAGGGAGAATACTGTCCCAGTTGGTGTGATCGGTTGCGACGTACATTGACAGCATATCGCCTTAATGTACGGTTGAATCGTTCTGTAATGCCATTAGTTTGAGGATGCTACACGGTGGTGGTGCGATGAATGACTTCGCATTCCTTGAGAAGCGATTCGACGGCGTCCGACAAAAACACACGCCCTCGGTCACTCAGGAGTTCGCGTGTTTCACCGTGACGTAAAATGATCTGATGCAATATGAAACGACCGACGTCACTAGGCTGACGCAGAAGAGAGTGGCGAAGTTTCTGCGTAGCGCGTAAGGTGATCGATCGCGACGATTACCTCATCGATTTCCAGCCGGTGTAATCGGAAGAGGTCCATACAGATCGATACCAACACGGTCAAACGGTCGGGAAGGACAAGGTAAGGGTTGTAGTGGAGCTGGAGAACTTGGAGTGGGATTCTTCCGGCGTTGGCAAGCGAGACAGAACATACGTAGCGATGAACGAAGCGATACATTCCACGCCAGTAGTAGTGGTGGGACAGGCGGGTGTAGGTTTTTAACACTCCAGCATGAGCGCATTGTGGGTCGGCGTGAAAGGAGGCGCATATGTCTGAGCGGAGACGACTGGGAATGACTAGGAGCCATTGGCGTCCTTCGGAGAGATAATTCCGTCTGTATAGCAAACCATCTCTGATAACGAAGTGCTGTATTTGACGGCGCATACCTCAAGGGATATTTTGCGAGGGAGCTCGACTCAACAAAATGATAAGTGAAGTGATCCAAGGATCTTTTCGTTGCTCCTGTAGCATGTCACTGACACAAAGTGCAGATACGTCGGGGGCAGGCGAAGACGGCGACTTGTCACTACATCGTAGAGGTGATCGGAGCAAAGCGTCTGCGTCGGAATGTTTTCGGCCAGATCGGTAAACGACGTGAATGTCATACTCTTGTAGCCGAAGCGCCCAACGGGCGAGCCGGCTGGTGGGATCTTTTAACGAGGAGAGCCAACATAATGCGTGAGATGATCTGTAACCACGCTGAATGGGCGCCCGTAGAGATAGGGTCGAAACTTTCCTATGACCCATATGATGGCTAGACACTCTTTTTCGGTGACTGAATAGTTGGATTCTGCTTTTGTGAGTGCACGGCTGGCGTAAGAGACGACGTACTCCTCAAATCCAGGTTTACGCTGGGCGAGCACCATCACCTAGGTCCAACTCCGCTAGCATCCGTGTGTATTTCCGTCGGGGCAAGAGGATCAGAAATGTCGCAGTATTGGAAGGTGACGTAAGAAGTTGGCAGAGTGTGGCAAATGCATCATCACAAGCTGACTGACCAACTAGAAAGGTCGTTGTATGCCGGCAAGAAGGTCAGTCAAGGGCGATATGATGGAGGCGAAGTTGCGAATAAAACGACGAAAATATGAACATAAACCGAGGAAGCTGCGAAGTTCTTTTAAGGTCTTCGGCTTCGTAAATTCGGCAACAGGCACGTAGTTTCGTCGGATCCGGAAGAATGCCATCTCTAGATACAACATGGCCCAAAATTAGGAGTTTTCGAGCACCGAAGCAGCACTTCTTCAAGTTGAGCTGTAGACCGGCGGTGGTGAGGCAAGTAAGCACTGTCTCGAGCCGCTGAAGTTGCGTTGAAAAGTCGCTTGAAAATATCACGACATCGTCTAAATAACACAGACATGTCTGCCATTTCAGGCCACGGAGTATGTTATCGATAATGCGCTCGAAAGTGGCAGGCGCATTGCAGAGCCCGAATGGCATGACTTTAAACTCGTATACGCCATCAGGGGTAACAAAAGCCGTCTTGGGGCGATCAGCCTCAGCCATGGAAACCTGCCAATAACCGGAACGCAGATCTAGTGACGAGAAGAACTCCGCGCCTTGTAAGCAGTCAAGGGCATCGTCTATGCGAGGTAGCGGGTAAACATCTTTGCGCGTGATCTTATTCAACCGGCGGTAGTCGACGCAGAATCTAATTGAGTCATCCTTTTTCTTGACTAGAACAACTGGGGATGCCCACGGGCTGTTAGAAGGCTCAATAACACCTCGATTCAACATGTCGTCAACTTTTCCGCGATTATGCGACGCTCAGATGCCGATACCCGATACGGACACTGACTTAAAGGAGCGTGAAGGCCAGTGTCGATTTCGTGAGATACTGTGGAAGCACGGTCCAAAGTTAGTTGCTGGTGGTCGAAGCTGGCGCGGAAGCGCTCGAGGAGGGTGACTGATGTCGGTGCACTGCTGGGCCGTAAGGCTGGTGTCGATGCAGCACGAAATTGCATCGGTGAATAATGGGGAAGAGCATGACGCGCAGCAATCAACAGCGTCAATAGGTAGCGTAGTCGAGTGGTCAGGAAGCTACACGTGCACTCGAGTGATCAATGTCAACGACAAAGCCCAAGCACTCTCCGCACAGTAACTTGGAAGGCGAGGGAAACGGATTTGAAACATAAATTGCACTTGATGCATCGTGAACATTCAGAACGGCGAAAGGAAATCAGGAAGCACTTGCGGCGAACAGCGCTTTCAGAAGGCGTAAAAAGAACAGTTGAGCCACTAGAGACATCACAGGAAAGGGGAACTAGGGCGGATGAGAACGGGGGTATCAAAGTGTCCGCGGCAACGAAAACTTTTGCAGGTGAAAGGGACGAGTCGAGTGAAGCAACGTCGCATAACGGCGCGAACTCCACTTCGGCGCGAGCACAGTCAATGACGGCATGATGAGTGCAGAGAAAGTCCCAGCCTAATATAATGTCATGGGAACACTGCGGGAGCACTACAAACTCGACGACATAAATATTGTCAGCAATAGCGACACGTGCTGTGCATGCAGCAAAAGGGCGAATTCGTTGCTCGCTCACAGTGCTCAAAACGAAGTCGTGAAGAGGCATTGTAACTTTTTTTAGTCGACGGCAAAGTTTTTCAGTCATTACAGACACTGCGGCGCCAGTATCGACCAATGCAAAAACAGGTATACCTTCAACGGAGGCAGCAGCGACGTCGGACGGCTGAAAAACAAGGTCTTGTGGAGTTCGAAAGATCCGCAGTTCTTGCCCCCGGAACTGCGGCTCCTAGTTTTCCTCAGGGACAGGGCGAGGTCGACGTAGCATAGGGGAAAGGAAACGGCGGTGAGGTGAAGGTGACCGGTGTCTGTTGATGTTCCGGGGAGGTGAAAATGTGTCCATGGTTGCAGTCTCGGCCAGATACAGCAGGCTCTGGTCAGTTGTGGGAAATCATAATTGTTGGGCCTGACGTCGTCACGCAGGAAAAACTCACGCCGTCGACAAAATCGTGCCACGTGACCCGCAATTCCACAGGCGAAGCATATGGGGCAGTTGTCTTGAGTGCGCCAAGGGTTCTGAAAGCGTGGAGGTGGTGGTCGGGAGAAAGGACGGGCAGCCTGGTACATAGGCTCAGTCGGTACGACAAAGGGGCGCGTGGACGTAGCCGTTCGCGACAAAGAAACGCTGCAGTTCGCGACAGGTGGACGTCGGGTTCCTGTTCAGTGCTTCGGCATATGTCAATGGAGCAGCCACAGGTGGTGCGTGAGCTGTTGGTAGCGCCTCGGACACTTGCTCCTCGACTACTCGCTGTATTGATGGCGCTAAAGTAGAAGGGGTACCTTCGGAGGTATAAGGCACGAGGAACGACTGGCGTGCGACCTCCTCTCGTACAAATTGCTTGATCTCGATAAGCAAAGTGGTGTGGTCTATAGCAGTGCCAGCCGACGTTAAAGCGGAGATTGTTGCACATGGCGCGCTGGCAAGACGAGTTGTGTCACGCAGTTTCTAGAGCTCATCATAGCTCTGACAAAGTCGGATCACTTCGGCTACCGTTTGAGGGCTTTTGGCGACAAGCATCTAAAATGCGTCGTCAGTCACGCCTTTGAAGATGTGCTTGATCTTCTCGGCTTCTGCAGCATGTCATGGCCGAGTTGACATGCCGGCAAAGGTCGACCACATCTTCGATATAACTGGTGTAATTCTCACCATTCTGCTGAGCCCTAGTACGCAAGCGCTGTTCGGCCCGTAGTTTGCGAAGAGCTGGACGGTCAAACAAGTCCGCGAACGCCAATCGGAAGGCCGACCAGGTGGGGAGGTCTCTCTCGTGATTACGGTACCACAGACTGGCGACGTCGGTCAAATAAAATTGGACGACAGTAAGCTTGTGTGCATCGTCCCACTTGTTGTGCTTGCTCACCCGGTCGTATTCGTCGAGCCAGTCTTCCACGTCTTTGTCATCGGTTCCACTGAAGGTAGGCGGATCGCGTTGCCGAAAGGAGCCGAGACAGACAGGAGGTGCAGTAGTTGGAGCCGAGGCGGCCGCCTGCTGATCATCGTCCGTGGACATTGTAGCAACTGGAGGCAACGTACGGTTTCGCAATGCCAGGATTAGGCGTTACCCAGCACTCTCCACCAATTATAATGGGGCGTTTTAGAGTGGCACTCTTTTATAAAACAGGAGAGTGGTCACGACACGTCAAGTGGTAATGGCGGAACCAGTCTGAGCACCAGGCAACCAAACGTCGTCTTATTCACCGACTGAGTCATACCCCCTGCCTTTCTGAGTAGCACTCATGTTCTTCACTACTGTATATGTTGATTGATTGATTTGTGGGGTTTAACGTCCCAAAACCACCATATGATTATGAGAGACGCCGTAGTGGAGGGCTCCGGAAATTTCGACCACCTGGGGTTCTTTAACGTGCACCCAAATCTGAGCACACGGGCCTACCACATTTCCGCCTCCATCGGAAATGCAGCCACTGCAGCCGGGAATCGAACCCGCGACCTGCGGGTCAGCAGCCGAGTACCTTAGCCACTAGACCACCGCGGCGGGGCGGTATATATATATATATATATATATATATATATATATATATATATATATATATATATATATATATATATATATATATATATATATAAATATAAATATATATATTTATATATATACATATATTTATAATGGCTTTCAACATACAGAAACAAGTTATTTCCCGTGCATCTAAATATTAATATAAAAAGAAACTTAACATTATATGTAAACTGAGGCGTTTTAGAGCGGCACTCTTTTATAAAACAGGAGAGCGATCACGGCAAGTCAAGTGGTAATGGCGGAACCAGCCTGAGTCTCCAGCCAACCAAACGTCGTCTTCTTCACAGATTGACTGTTACCCCCTGCCTTTCTGAGTAGCACTCATCTTCTTCCCTACATTTTCCTCTTCTCCGGAAAAGAGCCATCCTGGCGACTCATGGGCAGGAGACAATAGAGGGATCGTAATACGGTTTTAGGCAGTCTATGTGGATGGTCTCACGTCCACGGCGTCGTTGATCATGGGGCTGCTAAAGCGGCTCCACGATGTAATTGACGGGTGAAGTTTGTTTAAACACACGGTAAGGGCCGTTATACTTTGTACGTCAGTTTTCTTGAGAGACCAGGGCTGGTTGAAGGGATGAGAAGCCAGACAAGGTCACCCGATGCATAAGAAGCCGAAGGCGTTGGGCTATCGCGGTGGTGTTTCTGGTGTTGTGGTTCAGCACTTGTGAGGGAGCGGGCAAGCTGACGACACTCTTCCGCGTGTTTAGCAGCTTGTGACACATGCAATTTCCGCGACAGGCACATGCGCGCTGACAGCACTAAATACAATAAGTACCATATGAATTGACTGTTGTAAATACCTGTACTATTTTGAAATTTGGTGATACTATGATGGTATATACATTCGCCCACGTTTGTAATTTGGCCATTGTGTGGAATGTTGTAATATAAAATTCTTGTCAGCAGAAAATCTGAGAACCATGATTTGACAGGGTCGCGTTCTTTAAAAAGTCTGTTACCTGTACCGAGTTTCGAATCAGGTAAGGTGTATTCATGCTTCATTATTCATCAAGTCTTCCTGCAAAACACTGCAAGAAAAACTTGTCTTCATTGGATGCACTGGTGTTAGTGCACATGTACATGTTATCCTTCATAAGCTGAGTCTTTCGACAATAGCTTATCAGTTGCAATACAGCGCCTATGTTTGCGTTCTTTTAGGCGGGCATGATTGTGTTGTATTGTATGCTGCTTCCTCAAAAAGAAAATAATGACTAGGTCGTTAGCTACCTGCTGCAACAAATAAGAAAAACAAGATGCAACATTTTTTCTTTCAGTACTCCTCTCTCTACCCCCCCCCCCCGCACACACACGCACAACAGAGCTATAAGCGTCCAAGAAAAAGGAGGGGCTGTTTACGGTTGCGCACCTGTCATTCCTTCTCTAAATGTTTCGGTGTGAGGGGGTTTGTCGGAGTAGCGAGGATATAATGTACGACTGGAATCAAAGGCGAACATTCGACATAAATCTGTCTGTTTTTGATAGAAACTGAAGAAATGATAACTCCAACCAAAATATATTTAAGGAAAAAAAAACCGATGTTTCGAAGCTGGTCTGGCTTCTTCCTTAGGGGTGAGAGAATGTCTTCAAAACGTAGTTTTTTTAATATGTTTTGGTTGGAGTTTTCTCATTACTTCAATGTACGAATAGAAGTGGGGATGGTGGTAAAGGAAAGGGTTGCCCAAGTGGCTATCGCAATACTCCATTAGGCAAAATATCTTCTCTTTCCATCTTACTGTGTAATCTCCTTGCCTTCTCATGACTCTCGGCTAAGCTTTGTTTTGTGCTTGGCCACTCAGGGTGAGGCAAATTTCCGCAAACCCTGCTTTCCAAACCAGTTACTGCATGCAAGCTTCCCCTGAATGGATGAATCTGTGGTTGAAGAAAAGGAAAGAGACACTATTTTTCTTTGCGAGAGCATGGCTCAGTGGCTTGCAGGGAGGAGGGGGGTGGAAAAAAGAGTTTAAAAGTAGGTAGGAGAAGAAGGTTTCGAAGACGTGACGGCCATGGCTGCTAGAGAACAGAGAGAATAGGGGCCGTTGGCAGGGCAGTCCCAGTCGTACGACTTGAAAATGTGGAGCTGTGGTCTAGTGGCTAAGGCACTCGGCTGCTGACCCGCATGGCGCGGGTTCGAATCCCGGCTGCGGCGGCTGCATTTCCGATGGAGGCGGAAATGTTGTAGGCCCGTGTGCTCAGATTTGGGTGCACGTTAAAGAACCCCAGGTGGTCGAAATTTCCGGAGCCCTCCACTACGGCGTCTCTCATAATCATGAAGTGGTTTTGGGACGTTAAACCCCACATATCAATCAATCAAAATGTGGAGCTGCAACCACATACGCACATACCTATGGTCATTCCCACAAGAAAAAATTGTCCTAGATCACTTTTCTTGGGCAAGAATACAGAAAACTAGCTAAACGAGAAAACTAAAATAAATAAAGAAATAACCGATAATCTAACCACCAATTGTCACCGCAGCTGCAGAAGGAAGGGAAGAAAACCGTAATCCGTGACCTCGGCACCAGCGGCTACACAGAGGCATTTATTCGCAGAACACTGTGTATAAGAAAAGACACGGGAAACACGACACCAATGGCGCCGCAACGACGCCGCGTGTCGACCCAACTTGAGCGCAGAGAACATTGAGCGGAGCACAATGCAGAACACTGCGAGACCACTCGCAACATGTTTGCCCCCATAGACCATGTCCTATACCAGTCCCGATGGCACGGTGTAGAGCTCATTGCGTTGTTTTGTAGTCTTTCTGCATTCCTTTAAGTGCACAAAGTGCGCGAAAGCTTGGGTACGAGAAACTTGAGCGTGGAAAACGACTTTGCCATCAAGCATTTTGCAGTGTGGACTGGATGAACGCAATGTGTGTGTGTGTGTGTGTGTGTGTGTGTGTGTGTGTGTGTGTGTGTGTGTGTGTGTGTGTGTGTGTGTGTGTGTGTGTGTGTGTGTGTGCGTGCGTGCGTGCGTGCGTGCGTGCGTGCGTGCGCGCGCGTAGGTAGGCTCTTTAAACAGTGAATGTATCCACGCAATTCCAGCGTGCCTGCATATTCACTCATGCACTATGGTGCGTAGCAGGTGCGTCCACTGATGAAGGCTCAGAAACGCATTGAACGCGCTGAAAATAAGCAATTAGACTCTTTCGCAGGCTAAGGCGCACACGCTAGCAATGCAGATGCTCCTGAGATCTTCAGTAACATGGGACAACAGCGCCGCCGCTACCGTCACCCGCCGGAGAATCAGCCGAGATGTGGCGCGGCCGCCTCGTTCACTTTACTGCCCCCTTCTAGTACACTGTACTAGAGGTGTGCGCCGAGGTGATTTCGACCGGCGGCAGCGTGGTGGTTGTCCAGAGTCGGCGGCGTCATCGGCGTACGCCGGTTATTTCATTGGCGGCGGCGCGCGGCCAATTTTCATCGGCGGTGCCGGTGGCGCGGAAACCGAAACTAAACATTCAAAAGGCTCTTCTGCCACAGGTTACTGAATTAGTTGAAATTCAGGGATTTTCATCCAAATAGCATAAATGACACTACACAGGTGTGTCGACATCCCGATGAATGCAAAGCGTTTTGTAAAATAGTTTTTATTTCGCTTTCATAATAAAATACGCGTATTTCAATCTTTGTCCATGTTCTACCACGAATGTGCAGCACTTTGCTTGTTTTTTTCAAATTTAAGATGCTGAAGTATGTTTCTGTTGTTGGCTACGTCATACTTCATGAAACCTTCTTTCATTGAACATTGAGCAAGCACCGAGGCACGTCACTCAGTTCGCTTTTTTTTTCGAATCGTATCTCACTTTTACAATGTACACTGCACGAAAAAAGAAGCACCTCTGCCACGAGTTTTCTTATTGCGATTGCAGGAAACCGCTCTTTTGAGTATCTGTCATGCCTTGAATGTTACTTTCCTTCAAACGAATAAAAATACCTACTTTTCACAATGTGAGAATGTTTTATGCAGCGGTATAAGATGCGGAAGAAAACAAATCTGCGCATTTAGTCAACTAGTCCTCACCGCAGTGTTCAATGAATGAAGTGTAGACATGGGCGTGGGCGAGGCGGGTGGTGCAAAAGGGGCACTTGACCCCTTCAAACCGCACCAGCACTTGCTATCCGCTCTAGCGACACCACCACGACCCCCTCCCTCAGCCGTGATGCAAGTTGAAAGAAGGGTTTGAATCTCCGCAAGACAAAACCTTGATAAGTATGTATAAAACATTCAACTTTTAATGTTTTTTGTAGCGTGTACATGTGCTCAATATTCATTAGATGTGTGAAACAAGTGAAATCTCAACTGTCACTCTCGACTGGTTCCGGAAAAGACTCAATAGAACAATGCAATTACGAGTGCTGGGAACCTACTTTCGTTTGTCAATTTCATTTCTAGGCATGATTTTATTCTTATATAAACAAAAATAAAACCTGACAATATTAAAACAAAATGGCTGCTTTTGCAAGATGTGTGTCTCCCCTTCGCGATTTTTCTAGACTTACGCGTCTGCAAGGCACATCTGGTGTCACAAACTTGCAAGTACCCCCCTCCTCCCTACGACATCTCACAAGTACCCCCTCCCCAATAAAAAGGCACAAATGTAGGCCTCCGTAGGCCTCCGTGATTGCATACTGGCGCGTGGCGGGCCATTTCGGTGGCCAGGACCAACAGTACCAATTTCGACATGCTTTATTGAAGGTGATGAAGGATCAAGAAAAGACCGATTGTTGTAAATTTCTTGAGAGTTCAGTGATAGCTTCTTTGTGAATATCGTAGATTATTGAACCTCACTTTGTGTATAATGCTCCAATGAAAAAAAAATGGTTTCACCCAGGGTCACTACAGAGTCAGAAGCCATCACATGGGCAGGCGTACATTAAGCTTCTATATAACATCGCTAAGGTTCAGTACATTTGTACAAATAATTATCGTTAATTAAACATTGAGTATAATTGAGTATAATTTTTGCTTGGGTGAGTATGTGTGAAACATAAATTTGAGATTTAAAATTTCCATTGTGAGTTTCTACAGCGAAGACACATTGATTAAAATAGATGATTCCGGAGCTACGGCAGAGGTAATTCTCGTTGATTTTTTCGGTTACGGTAATGCGTTACCTTTTTTATGTATATATATATAATAACGTGGAGCCGTGAAACATTCCCTTTTTTATTAGAGTAACGAGTAACGTATTTACTAACTTTTTACTGTAATGGATACAACACTAAATATATAGACTTAGAGGAGTGATGTCGGCCCACACCGTCAGTTGTGGTTGCGGTCTATAGGCTGGCTGTAAACATTACATGGATATATTCCTTTCATACAGCACGTGATAGTGAAGGGTTGCTCGACCATTGATGATCTCGACCTTTGAGTAATACACAACAGCTTCTTATAATGATATACACATCATCCCACCGAAGCGTGCACTTCGTTTCGCTAAAATTTACAGTCAACGTGAGTGCTGTCGCCACGCCGTATGTTTTAGGTAGAAATTTAGCCTACTCAAAGTACCCAAAGGCGTCGATCCACCTTGCAACGCGTGGCCGTAGTCGCAGACGGTTCTGTATGAAAATGGCATCCACAGTGAAACATGTTGCATTCTGAAATTTTATCGCAACATTATTATACTGCCATGCTCGCTCGTATTTTTATGTCGCTGTCTTGCGCAAAGGCACCGCCGTAGTGGTTCAGTACCTAAGGTACTCGGCTGCTGACCTGCAGGTCACGGGATCGAATCCCGCCTGCGGCGGCTGCATTTTTGATAGAGGTGAAAATGCTGTAGGCCCATGTCATCAGATTTGGCTGCTTGTTAAAGAACCACAGGTTGTCAAAATTAATTTCTGGAGTCCTCCACTACGGCATATCTCATAATCATGTGGTGGTTTTGAAACGTTAAACACCACATATTATTCAATTGCCTTGCGCAAAGCACGCTAAGCTGTCTGCGAAAACTCTAGATTGTTTTAGAATCTTCTGATAAGCTTGAGACACGTAGAATATGGATGATGTTAAATTCCACGTGTACATATGGCGACGTACCTTCGTGCGGATCATTTTACCGACGACCAATGCTCTAATTACCGCTATCTGCGTAAAGCGTGAATTTATAGTACTTTGTACTTTTCTAGGCATATGCTGACTCAATAAAAAGTGTCGTCTTGAGCAACCCAAGAACCATATTCTTTGCAGTCGCAACCACGTGGCAATAGGGTAAGTGCGATCAGAACGGTGAAATGATTGATACAAAACAGTGAGATGGGGCGTATAAGTGAACGGCCAATTTTTATTTAAGATGCGTATTCCACAAGCTATTTTCTTCTATAGAACCGATATGATGTTGATTTGTTAAATTACTGTGAAATTGAATGTCAAGAAAGGAAGAACACGAACTTGGAAAGAGACAGTGAAGACGAAAAGTGATAGGTATCGACGTAAAGTTTGATCTGTCATTCCACGACAAACGTCCAAGGCGTTTTGGCGACTACCTTAGGTGTATTCTAAAAATGTCGGGCTGACTTACTCCATTGAAAGCAGTCTGTTGCGACAATGTTTTGCAGAGAAAAATATTTTCGTCACCTATATGCGACCAAAATACCGGCTATAGGCTGGGCCCTATATCGAGTCCTAAGATAAAAGCACATTTACTGAACGAGTCTATGTGGGCTCCATTTATTTAGCCGACCTATGGTTTCGAATATTTAAAACCTCCTACTATGGCGTGCCTTGTTGTCGTATTCACGTTCCGGCTTGCAAAGCCGAAAACTTTATTTTTCAAATGATAAAACTGTTCATATCTCCCCCTTGGCGGAAATGTTGTAGGCCCGTGTGCTCAGATTTGGGTGCACGTTAAGAACCCCAGGTGGTCGAAATTTCCGGAGCCCTCCACTACGGCGTCTCTCATAATCATATAGTGGGTTTGGGACGTTAAACCCCACATATCAATCAATCAATCATATCTCCCCCTTCCCCGAAACTCATTCTATAGGGTTGGTCTTTTGATAAACACCAGTCGTATATCTTTAAAAAATGCTTGGATATCAACTATTCATAACTCTCATTTAAGGATGTGGAAATAAAATGACCGTCACTAAATGACCGATGAGGTGAAATATTAACATTAGATAGCATAGTAAACGTGACTAAAAAGCTAATTCTACGCTAATACGATGTAACCTGAACTAATGATGTCACCACATGTTTAAAACCTCATGCAATAAATATTGCATACCTGCAAGGTGCAATTATTCAAGCGCTTTTTGCAGTGAAATTTGGGCATGGAGTTAATCCTGTTCACGGTGGTGCTATTTTTAAATGTAACGTTTGAATATCTAACGAAGCATTAAGAAATTCTTTCCGTGAAACCCGTATTTTTTATTTTTTTGGCGATGTAATTGAGGATTGTATGCATTGTGCTGGCACGAAGTTTAATGTAGGTGATGTGTTTATAGAGTGCACCGTTCGCTGACTGTGGTGAAATAGAAACAGCAATTTATGTTAATTCATGCTACAAAACTCACGTGATCTGCTCCCAGAGAACAGAAGAATACATAACTAAGTGCGTTACTAACGAACGGAGGAATTAAATATTTCTTGGTCTTTTAATGTTTCTGTAGTCCAATATACAAACGTTCGTATTAAACGAGCATGACGGTACGAAGGCATGGAATTGGGTTCTGCAGCTTGTTGCGACATATGTGCCACTCCAGGTCACCTTTATCACGTGACATCAGAATTCACACTGAGCTTGATCTATGATTATGTACCTAATCAACGGAGAATAGGTGCTAAGCTCCAGATTCATTATTAATGTGGCTTCAAAGACGAGAAAGCAGCTCCATTCGCGAGCACTCGTTCTCTCTCTTTATTGCGTTGAACTGCTTGAGGCCTCAAATGCCACTCCAGTTTTTTCTTGAATAAATGTTGCGATTGGGAAAGTTGCGAGCGCCAAACAAGACGTTAACAAGAACGAGGAGAGAGAGGACGGGTGCTTGTGAATGTCGTGTGGAAGCATTAGCTAGCGCTAAAAATTTCCCTATAGCAATGCGCCAGTCTGGCTTGATTTCAAGTTTTGTTAATATGTACGATGACACAGACCATGGGCTTTTGTCATATCATTTGCTACCAATTAAACAATGGCTACGAAATTTAGGGTACCATGAAAATTGTCGCGGCCATATTTCAAGAAGGAAGGAGGCAGAAACGCACCGTTCATGCCGTACTTGATCCTTCATCACTCACGGAAATAAATTTATTCAAGCTGAAACGTGGTCGAAGAATTCTTTTACCTCTCAGCAATCAGAGAGGCTTTTAATTCTCGAGTCTCTTTATGAGATATTGCTGCCATCTTTTCCCAACAGGCCTGCAATTCCGTTGTACCGACACAACTTAGCAAGGCCAGTGTTTTTGTAGATTTTTTTTCATTCCCATTCAAACACTTTTTCATTCATAGCCATCTTTGAAGCGCGTAAGAACTTCCTGTCGTCCCTCGCCCTTTATTGCGTTTTTCCAGTCCACACTGCAAAAGGCTTGATGGCAAAATCGTTTTCCACGCTCAAGTTTCTCGTACCCAAGCTTTTGCGCACTTTGTGCACTTAAAGGAATGAGGAAAGACTACAAAACAACGCAATGAGCTCTACACCGTGCCGTCAGGACTGGTATGGGACATGGTCTATGGGGCAAACATGTCGCGAGTGGTCTCGCAGTGTCCTGTCATTGTGCTCCGCTCGCTGTTCCCTGCGCTCAAGTTGGGATCCACATGCGGCGTCGTTGCGGCGCCATTGGTGTCGTGTTTCCCGTGTCTTTTATTTATTTATTTATTTATTGCGAATACTGCAGGCCAGTTTGTGGCTAAGCAGGAGGGGCAATTGGCAATACGCATAACACTGTTACACATACATACAAAGACTAAAAATAATAACAATATAAAGGAGCACAATGCAGATTGGTCAATGCATAGCACACCATACAATGCATATACTTAGCGACAGATGCTTTCCTGGAGCGCTTGGGAAAAATTTTTGGCTTGTATCACTACTTCCGGGAGCGCATTCCATTCTGAAATTGTACGTGGGAAGAAGCTGTGCTTAAACTGATTAGTTTTGGCGAAGCTGGCTGAAAGGAATGAGCATGCATGTGACGGGTCCTTCTTGTGCTTAGCGGTTTAATTATAGTTGACGGAGTTATTTTTACCTTAGAAGTAGCAATATTGTTGAGGGAGAGTGAACGGGCCAAGCGTCTACGAACTGCTAGGGTTTGAATGCCATTATCAGTCATGAGCTTCAACGGAGAATCGTAACGCCCATATTTGTTAAAATAAAACGCACCGCTTTTCTCTGAACGAGGTCAAGCATGTAGATATCTTTTTTCAAGTACGGATCTCCTATCACGGAAGCATATTCAAGTTTAGCTCTAACAAAAGTTTCATAGGCTAAAAGCTTAACGTGACTTGGAGAATGTCTTAATTTTCGTCTCAAAAAACACAACTTAGTAAATGCAGCAGAACAAATACGTTTTACGTGGGATGACCAAGATAAATTAGAGTTCAAAGTGAGGCCCAAGTACTTGTACTCCCCAACATCTGCAATACAAGTGTTCTGCAAGAAGTACTGGGAGTTAAGAAACGTTTTTTGCACTTCGTAGAAATGCACATTTTCCGGCATTCAACATCATTCCCCACTGCTCACACCAACTCTCTATTGCATCCAGGGATTCCTGCAAAACTTCACAGTCATCAGGTGAGCGAATTTCTCTAAAAACAACACAATAATTAGCAAATAGCCTGATGGAGACAGTTTCGGGAACTACGTGGGCTAAATCATTTATATAAAGAAGAAACAACAGCGGTCATAGCAGGCGGCCCTGGGGTACCCCAGAGGTAACAGCAAGAAAATTAGAGAAACAACCATATAATATCAACATACTGTTTTCTGTTATTTATATAAGCTCTTATCCCGTTCAAAAGACAATCAGGAAAGCCAATGTGTTCAAGTTTATACAAAAGCTTATCGTGTGCCACTTTGTCAAATGCCTTGCTAAAGTCGAGGAAAACCACATCAACTTGTCCAGACTCGTCCCATACCGCAGAGAAGTGATGAACAGTAGTGACCAATTGCGTAACAGTGGACATATTTTTTCTAAAAGCGTGTTGATAGGGCGACAAAATGTTCCTTTCAGCCAGAAATTCATGAATGAACCCTACAATAACATGCTCCAACATTGTACAACAGCTACTTGTGATGGAAATGGGTCTGGAGTTAGAAATTGAAAGTTTCTCTCCCGTTTTAAACAGTGGTTTGACCCTAGCAACGAAAAAATCATACGGGACTTCACCTGATGTGAGAGAGATCTGAAAAATGTTAGTTAAAAAGGCAGATAGCTGATCAGCATACCGCTTTCAAGAATCCATTAGGAAGATCATCGGGGCCGGGACTTTTGCTAGGATCAAGCTTTCGTAATAATGCTAGTATTCCGAGATCCGAAATAACAGGTATATTTGAATAATTCGTTGGGCGTTTAGGAACTGATCTGACTGGTGAAAAGACTGATTGAAAGTAATGATTGATCGATTGAGCTATTTCTTTGTCATCTCTTACAATTTTACCATTTGCAGCTATTTCTTTCAGAATATTTTTCCGTTCACCCAGAAACCGCCAAAACTTAGAGGGGTCATTTTTAATGAACTCAGGAAGTGTTACGGTAAAATAATTAGCTTTCGCTGATTTAACCTTACATTCCAAAGACTGCTTCAGGGCTTTGTAAATGTTGTTCCCCTAGACTCCTCTTTCTCCTAAGACGTTTAATCTTACGCTTGGTCTGAATGATATCTCGGGTAATCTATTCATTGTAACGCTTGTTTCTAACCTTCCTTAAGGGTACAAAATGCTCGATGCAGTATTTTATTGTTTCCTTGAAGTGCAGTCCACAACGTGTGCACATCATTGCTAGTTTAGATATCAAATTTTAACTCTAAGTAATCAATGATAGAAGCGTCATCGGCACTGGTCAAAATTGTTGACATGGTTGACCGGTTGGTCTTCTCAACACTGCCAAACCCGCTAGAAGAACAATAAAACGATAAGAGCCTGTGGTCGGAAATACCAGGATCTACATTTACTACACCACTGGAAAATACGTCGCTAACAAAAAATAAATCTAGAATGGCGTCAAGACGGGTAGGTTCCAAAACTAACTGTTTTAGACTTATAGCCAACATCAAGTCTAAGAGAGTATCACATGGGTCACTCTCTCCATAAGTAGGCCTGATTCCAGTCAAAACTCGGCAGATTAAAATCGCCTGTTACAATAACAGGGCGACCACGGCAGGGCAAAAGATAATCGTACAATTTGCAAAGAAACGAGTCGGTTGCATCAGGCGATCGATAAGCAGCACAAAGCAAGAATTTTAAGTCACAAAAAGATACGTTTAAAAACAAGCTTTCATAATTAGAGATCCCAGACAAAACCGAGATCTCGATATTGGTTTTAGCTATAACGGCAACGCCCCCACCACGGGAGCCACGATCACACCGAAATATCTGATAGCCACGTGGAACAACTTCGCCGTCACTAATCCTATCACTCAGCCAGGTTTGGGTGATTACAACTAGATGGGGGTCATAATTCAAAAGAAGCAGTTCTAAACTGTCAATTTTATTTACAATACTTCTTGCATTAAACGAAATGACAATCAGCTCATCAACAGGGCGCCGGAGTGGCTATATGTTTGCTCGTGTCGGCAATTCATTTGCCTCGACAGGAACGCGCCGGTTTGTGGAATCGTTCTATGCGTACAACTTTTTGTCAATGTAAAGTTTGTCGTGCACAAGCGTAACCTTCTTCCCGTTGTCTTTTTCAGATTTGGCACTCTGCCAAAGCGATCGTCGTTTGCTTAGTGTTTCTTGCGAATAACCATTTTGAATGAAGACAGTTGTTCCCTAAAGTTTTTTTAGCGTTGAGCATGACGGCTTGTTTTTCAGGGAAATTACTGAAGTGAAGGATCACAGGGCGATTTGAAGACGGCTTACCTATTCTATGAATTCTATCAACAGACGAACGAGTTGCTCCTAGAGTTTCTTTGTAGATGTCGTCGAGAATCAGTCGTCTTAAGTCGAGTTCACTTTCCGTTGAGGCCTCCTCAATGCCAAATACAACCAAATTATTACGCCTACCCTTGTCTTCAAGGTCGACTATCTTCGCATGTTGCAGACGTATTGTCTCCTGTAAAGTCATGACAACCTCTCTAACACCATCAAAAGAATCTATTCTCGCAGCCATTCCTTTCGTTTCGCTCTCCAAATGGCTTAACCGTCCTCCCAGAGACATCACCGTTTGTTCTGTTTGCTCAACTCTTTGTTTTACTTCTAGCAAATCATTTCGGATAGCTTGTTGGCCTTTAATAAGCAACTATAGCATCTCTTAAACGGTAGGTCCTGGATTTTCTTCAATCTCCCCACACAACAATAGCTTAGATGCATGCGCACAATCACATAGTATACAAAGCATCGTCCGTGGGCATGGTACAACAAGAAGGCATCTTTCGTCAGATCGGTACGAATAAGTACAACTAACCTGTAACAATAAAACGGGAGGCGCGGTGAACATCTTGCCCCGTGCAGCCTCGCCGTGCCCACTAGCCGATCCGTCGTGCACTGTTGGTTTTATAGATGCCCACGGGTGATGACGTCAGGCCTTTGATATGCATCCGCACAGGCGCAGGAAGCACATTGGAAACGAAGCTTGCCTGATGCAGGAGACGGGGCCGATGCCTGTTGAAACTTTTCCAGCCCAGAAGACCACTTGATGTGACGATAGAATAAATCCTGGCGAAAGGCAGCAAAAGGGCCTGCAACAATAAAACGGGAGGCGCGGTGAACATCTTGCCCCGTGCAGCCTCGCCGTGCCCACTAGCCGATCCGTCGTGCACTGTTGGTTTTATAGATGCCCAGGGTGATAACGTCAGGCCTTTGATATGCATCCGCACAGGCGCAGGAAGCACATTGGAAACAGAGCTTGCCGATGCAGAGACGGGGCCGATGCCTGTTTAAACTTTTCCAGCCCAGAAGACCACTTGATGTGACGATAGAATAAATCCTGGCGAAAGGCAGCAAAAGGGCCTGCAACAATAAAACGGGAGGCGCGGTGAACATCTTGCCCCGTGCAGCCTCGCCGTGCCCACTAGCCGATCCGTCGTGCACTGTTGGTTTTATAGATGCCCAGGGTGATGACGTCAGGCCTTTGATATGCATCCGCACAGGCGCAGGAAGCACATTGGAAACGAAGCTTGCTGATTCGGAGACGGGGCCGATGCCTGTTGAAACTTTTCCAGCCCAGAAGACCACTTGATGTCACGATGGAATAAATCCGGTGAAAGGCAGCAAAAGGGCCTGCAACAATAAAACGGGAGGCACGGTGAACATCTTGCCCCGTGAAGCCTCGCCGTGCCCACTAGCCGATCTGTCGTGCACTGTTGGTTTTATAAATGCCCAGGGTGATGACGTCAGGCCTTTGATATGCATCCGCACAGGCGCAGGAAGCACATTGGAAACGAAGCTTGCCGTACCAGAGACGGGGCCGATGCCTTATGAAACTTTTCCAGCCCAGACGACCACTTGATGTGACGATGGAATAAACCCGGCGAAAGGCAGCAAAAGGGCCTGCAACAATAAAACAGGAGGCGCGGTGAACATCTTGCCCCGTGCAGCCTCGCCGTGCCCACTCTACACACAGTGTTCTGCGAAAAAATGCCTCTGTGTAGCCGCTGGTGCCGAGGTTTTGGATTACGTTTTTGCTTCCTTCCTTCTGCAGCTGTGGTGACAATTGGTGGTTAGATTATTGGTTATTTCTTTATTTATTTTAGTTTTCTCGTTCAGCTAGTTTTCTGTATTCTTGCCCAAGAAAAGTGATCTAGGACAATTTTTTTCTCGTGGGAATGACCATAGGTATGTGCGTATGTGGTTGCAGCTCCATATTTCAAGTCGTACGACTGGGACTGCCCTGCCAACGGCCCCTATTCTCTCTGTTCTCTAGCAGCCATGGCCGTCACGTCTTCGAAACCTTCTTCTCCTACCTACTTTTAAACTCTTTTCTCCACCCCCCTCCTCCCTGCAAGCCACTGAGCCATGCTCTCGCAAAGGAAATATAGTGTCTCTTTCCTTTTCTTCAACCACAGATTCATCCATTCAGGGGAAGCTTGCATGCAGTAACTTGTTTGGAAGGCAGGGTCTGCGGAAATTTGCCGTCACCCTGAGCTGGCCGAGCACAAAACAAAGCTTAGCCGAGAGTCATTAGAAGGCAAGGAGATTACACAGCAAGATGGAAAGAGAAGATATTTTGCCTAATGGAGTATTGCGATAGCCACTGGGGCAACCCTTTCCTTCACCACCATCCCCACTTCTATTCGTACATTGAAGTAATGAGAAAACTCCGACCAAAACATATTAAAAAACGACGTTTTGAAGACATTCTCCCACCCCTAAGGAAGAAGCCACACTGTTAACCAAATTACACCCATATAGGTGTTTTATAGTGTCTATAACTCACACCCCTACACCCCACGAAATGGGTGTATCAAGCAGGACTACACCTATTACCGTGGGCGGATTTCCAAATTTACACCCTATGGCACATTTTTTGGGGTGTAAAATCAAATGTACACCCAAGTGGCCTTAAGGGAGTGAGGGTGTAAAAGCGAATGTACACCCAAATAATCTTAAGGGCGTAAGGGTGTAATATTGCTGACACTTTAACACCCTTAAAACAAAAGTAGTGTAAGGGTGTAATTCTCCCAAACAGCAAGAAGGGTGTGGGGGTGTTCATGCTGAATAATGCCCCAACACCCATGCGAAAAATACCATGATTCGAGTGTTACCCCTTTCCAGTAGGCCCCTGTGGAAGCACGTGAAAGCTGACCCTTTACTATTCATGTGCAGATGTCCTATTGTAGTGGCTCCTGCCACAGTGTGGTAATCCTGGCCCTAGCACAGCTTTTATGGTGCATATATGAAGCACGGCATATAAGGCTCTCACATATAACATGTAATCCTAGCTGAATGCGAAGGCATCACTCAAAATGAGCTGTCACACATAACAGAACGTTCACAAAGTCATGCCATAGTGCAAAATGAAATCAAGCTTTATTTTATTAGACACAGAGCACATACAGGCTTCAGAGACAAATTTTACCTTAATCAAAAGCCTTTTTCAATTGTGCAGAACAGAATGCCATTTGCTACAAAAGACCGAAAATAAGACATCAATGGTACGGCATGGAGCTCTAACTACCGATGCATGCATATCAAAGTACAACAGAAGAGCCTTTATTTGCACTTAAAAAAGGAGAACTAATTTTAACACGCTTCAATGCAGCACAAAAGCACAGTGCAGTGAAGCATACAAACAGCAAGAAGAGTAGTGCAATGCAGCATGCCTTATTCCTCCAATATACTGAAATAATATATCAACGCACACTACAATTGCCTCATTGATACGCCACAGTTTGCATGTGTTGTGGCATGCCTTATGCATATTATGCAAGGCTAGTGATATTCTAATGAATGTAATGAAAAAACAGTCTTAAAATGGCATTTTCATTTCACAATAACCCTTGTGTGTTCAGACATTCATAATACTGGAGAAACAATAATACAGGAGTGAAAACAATAGGCAAACTTACAATAGCTTAACAGTGTCACTAGATATTAACCATGCAGAATAATTGATTCAAAGATGTAAAATATCAAGCGCATCACATATGTCTCCCTGAAACAATGCAACATCAAAGAACATAAAATGAACACACAAAAGCAGGGTGAAAGAGTAACCACTTTCAGGTAGCAGAGGTGGAGCAGCCAAGCTATCATCTGGAGCAATATTTTGGAGCATCATGTCTTGCTTTTACAGGGAGAAAATTTAAATTTGGAGCAGGTTTCAGGAAAAACAAACGCAGAATTTTTGAGCCTGATATTCAATATTTACAGCATTGATTGATATGTGCAGTTTAGCGTCCCAAAACCACCATATGGTTATGAGAAACGTCGTAGTGGTGGTCTCCGGAAATTTCGACCACCTGGGGTTCTTTAACATGCACCCAAATCTGAGCACACGAGCCAACAGCGTTTCTGCCTCCATCGGAAGTGCAGCCACCACAGCCGTGATTCGATCCCGCGACCTGCGGGTCAGCAGCCTAGTACCATAGCCCCTAGACCACCGCGGTGGGGCTCCGAATTTACAGTTGTACAACAAATTCGACTGAATCACACAAAAGGAACAATATATGTAGAACTTATTTGACAACCGCTAATTCATTCAAAATATACGAGAGCGCAGCTATTTCAGTAAAAGCACTCTTGAACTGTCCCACAGTGCAAACAATGCTAACCTGCCTATTTACGAACGCTCCTCGACTCGAATCTCGTCCTTATTTGAACAAGCTGAGCACAGCGCCACCGCTTGTCTAAAAATGATACTGCGTTTCTCGAGAATCGCTGCAGATAATCACTGATATTGGGTGACTTTCTCTGCCTAGAGACTGCGCTGGAATCAATTTTCTCAAGTCAAGGCGAAGCATTTAGTGAAGGGACGTTCTAAAATACGTGGGTAAAACTCACAGTAGTATTTGCCGAGCTTGTCAAACTGTTTGAGAGGCGACCCAGAAATTCCAGATATTCGTAAAGGAGGAGCTCAAGGGGGTGGTGAAAAGAAAAAAAGTCGCATACGATTTTCCTTATTGTCGCTTAAGGCTGCAAAAACCTCATAAATCATTCTGACAGACGGCCAGCACTCATACTAGTACTCGTTATTGAATGGCACCTGCATGGCAGAGTAATATAGGGAAAAAATGTTTTGTGCCCTGTGACAGCGAGTATTAGTAGCCACTTCCAAATCATAAAACACTTTTCCGCAGAGCGAAAGCGTACTCTGGCAAAAACGACTTAAAAAGCTTTATGGACGTCATAGAAAAGGGGGGAGAACTTTTTTTAAAACCGTTCTACTCTTTTCTTTTGCTGTGAGGTTAGAGTATAGTCAACTAAAAGTTATAATTGCGGTTGGCACATCTGTATTAGATTAAATGATGATGAACCCGCCTCGATGGTTTAGTCGCCAAGGTACTCAGCTGCAGTTTTCATGCAGGCGAAAATGCTGTTGGCCCATTTGCTTAGATTTGGGTGCACAAGAACCCCAGGTGGCCGAAATTTCTGGAGCCCTCCCCTAAGGCGTCTCATAATCAAATGGTGGCTTTAGGACAATAAACTGCACACATCAATCAATTGGATGGTGATGCACAAAGTTACGTTGAATAATGGATTTTATGTTTCTTGATAAAATTAACAATACTGAGAAATAATTGAAGCTGGTTGGGCATTTCATAATGGTTTTGTACAAAATTAGGAAATTGTATCCAATTGCCCCGCCGCGGTGGTCTAGTGGCTAAGGCACTCGGCTGCTGACCCGCAGGTCGCGGGTTCGAATCCCGGCTGCGGCGGCTGCATTTCCGATGGAGGTGGAAATGTTGTAGGCCCGTGTGCTCAGATTTGGGTGCACGTTAAAGAATTCCAGGTGGTCGAAATTTCCGGAGCCCTCCACTACGGCGTCTCTCATAATCATATGGTGGTTTTGGGACGTTAAACCCCACATATCAATCAATCAAATTGTATCCAATTGACACAATTGGCGCGGCTGCCCTTCTCTTGAGCATGCAAATAGAATACAAAAATAGCATGTAATATTGTGCTACAGACATTATACATGTGCTGTAAATAGACATGAATGCCTGAATTGAATAGTCAATTTCGCGAGAAGACAACGACCACACAAAGAAAACACATGGGCAGGACGGGTGCTCACTAGCAGCTGTTTGTAGCATATATTCATAATGTAGCATACATTCATACACAAAACCTTAAAAAGGTGGCGAGTCGGCATGAAGTACTGATGGAGTTCGTGTCCCTAACAAACTAGCAAAGTTGCGCCGGTGCATCTCTGGAAATCATCCTGAGCAGCTGAAAGGCTGTAAAAAGAAGCACGCGTGGCCATTCACGAAGTCTGCCACTGAAGTGGTTTACGAAATACCCCTATTGTGCAGAAAAAGACATGTTAGCCAGACGACGAGGCGCTGCGTCAATGATCGAGCGAGGGAACATGCCCTTACGGCAAAGAATAACGACGGTGCCCGTTCAAGAGCGCATGTCACTTCATGTGGATTTACACCAAGAGCAATTTCGAAGTTCTTTCACAAAAGAAACGGAGTATCAATTGCGTGAGCAAAACTTCACTCATCATGTATGAGCTGGAAGCACGGTATCTAGCGATCATGTGTCCTATAGCGTGATTAGGTAAGGGACGGCCCAAATAGGTTGCACATGCGTTGACGAAAAGTGGGTTTATATCAGCCTGTTTCCTCAAGAAATAAACAATTTCAAATGAGTGCCCATCCCGTTTATGTGTTCTCTTTGTGTGGTCGTAATTTTGGCGGAAAATTGACTAATGTTTAATGCAAACATGCACCAACTATTCCAACAGCGAGTTCTACTAGATATGAACGGCACTGCTGCACATGTAAACAACACAGCACGTGCTGCCGCCTTAGAGCTGTGAAAAAAAAGCAGCGTTATACAGTGCCTCAGAGGAGGCACTTTCAATATATTTCTTGGTAAATAAAGGGCGTAATAAGCAAAGGACCTTTTTCGGTGCTCACGACATGCTATTAGGGTGATTTCATGCCAAACGCCCAGCCATTTTGGCGACCATCTCAAATGCATTAGAAAAATATTGTGCTGATTAACTGTATTGAAAGCAGTGAAACGGTAGGATATTTCGGAGAGAAAAAATGTTCGGTCACGTGGTTGCCTTCGGAACTTTCCGGAATGTCGTTTGGGTGTTTGGAAAAAATTTATTTCAAAAGTACGTTCTACAGCAAACTTCGCCTACATGTTGAGTTAAGGTTCTTGTGTAAGGTGTTTGAAGGTCAGTAATATTATTGCAATTATACTGGCACATATGCTTCGAAGAATTATTCCAAAATGTGTTTGCAATTTTTTTATTGCAATACTGCAGTTTGTATGAATATCTCAGTAGTGAATATTTACTCCACGCAAGGTATATTTTGAGAAAAAATTATTTGAGACCTCTCAAGCTGGTAAACTTTATGAAAAAAAATCATGAATTTTACACAATCGTAATTTTTGTCCATATTGAGATGCGATTACGCCATGTGGTGGCTCAACTAAAAATTACCTTTAAACATAAATTGAAAGCAAATAAACAGTTCTTTTTATATACCATCATTACATTTTTTGTTTTAAGGAAGAAAATATTTTTAAGCATTCCCATGGGCGCCTATCTTCCCATTTGGTCATACGACAGCTGCCGCCTTGAAATTCCTTATTTTCATCAATGGGAAAGTTCAAAACTTATTTTCTTCCTTAAAACAAAAATATGTAATGAAAACAATAGGCATATGAAAATACCTTTTTTCCCCTTTCGATTTAGGTTTGAAGGTCATATTTATTTGGACCACTCGACAGTGCAAATCGCGTCTCAATACAGACGAAAATGATGATTCTGCGAAATTTGTAATTTTTTGTCGTAATGTTTAGCAGCTTAAGAGGTCTCATAATATTATTTCCTCAAAATATACTTTTTGTGTAGTTAGTATTCATTACTCAGACATTCATAGAAAGTGCAGTATTACAATAGAAAAAAATGCAAATATAACACATTTTGGCTACGTTCTTGAAGGCGTGGTAGATGAAGAAAGTGTTTAAAAGGGCAAACAACAAGAAGGGAAAGAAGACACGAGAACAGAGCCCTGAACATACAACCAAAGTTTATTGCAAACCAAGTGCAATATATAGAAAACAGAATATGCGCATAACCATGCACCATAAGCAGAATTACACATACATGCACCATACGGCCTACCTTATCAACAACCGGTCATATAAGTGGACCCCAGATAACTAACTTTACAGCAGTTAAGAAATATTGAGGGTACGCTAACACAGGGAGCACCAAGTTGTTGAATATAGAAGGCCTCACCAATCTCGTGCTCGCGCCGATTTTCATATCGCCCGTGATCAAACACTTGTCAAGAATTGGCTGACAACAAGACTTATTACAATGGTCTGCCAAGTGGCTGGGAAGGAAACCTTTTAGAGAGTTAGCGTGCTCCCTCAACCGATCATTCATGCATCGCCCTGTTTGGCCAATGTCCACAAGTAAATAATATCTTGTAGAAAATCGCTAGAACACATTCAACATGGCACATAGCGTGTTTCTTAGTGCCTGCTTCTTTCTTAGGTCCTTCACTGTTGACCCTGCGACATAGGCCAGCGAGCTTGTCGCGTGCGCAGAACGCAACTCTTACACAATTTTGTAGCGTTAGCTACACTGGCCTCGATGAGCCAATTTTGCGTGACACTGGTCTGCGCATGCGCAATGATACTCCGCCGCCGCCGCGTGCACCTCGCCGCCGGTGTGTGCGCAATTCGATGCGCTGCGCAGACGATCAGTGGTGTCACACACTGGAGCCGGCACCTTTTCCAGCGAATTCAGCCTATGAGAAACTTCGTGTACGTAGGGAATAACAGCCTTGCTAGAATGAGGCTTGTTGAGTTAGCTGTTGCTTTGTGTCTTATCAGGCAATTTATTCATGTTACCCTACAGGCCCCAGAAGAGCATTGAGTAGGGGGGGTTACAGAAAAATCACAATAACATAAAGCATAAAAAGAAATATATCGAAGAAAACAAAGAAAATTGCACAATGGAAGGGAGAAGAACAAACACTATAAGCAAATGCAGCAAAAAACAAAATGAAGAAAAATAAAGCACCTTTATACAAAATCAAGAGAACATATAAATTTGCAGTAACTCACGAAATTTGGCCGGATCTCTCACAGAAACAATTTCATCCGGAAGGCTATTCCAAACTGCTATGGCGCGTGGCAATGCAGAGTTATTGAATGACTGAGTGTTGCCGAAGATGCGTCTGAAACTAAGATGATTATGAAGTCGACTAGATGTACGCGAAGGAATGTCAAGCGATAAACGACTGGTCCACGAGTTGTAGTAGTGCTTATGGAGGAGGCATAGACGGGTGACAGAGCGGCGGGAATCCAAGTTAGTAAGGACAATATCGCGTTTGATTTGGGTGATGCTGGAGTGGCGGTTATACATTGAAGTGATGAAGCGGGCTGCACGATTTTGGATGGATTCCACTTTATCTATTAGGTATTGTTGATGCGGAGACCAGATCGATGAAGCGTATTCCAGCTGAGGACGTACAAACGTTTGGTAGGCCTGCTGCCGAATGGTAGATGGGGAATGATGCAGATTCCGGCGCAAGAATCCCAGAGTTCTGTTTGCTTTTGCGCATATCTTGTCGATGTGAGTACACCAGGCAAGATTAGTACAAAGATGGACACCAAGGTATTTGTATGTAGATGAACGGGGAATTACAGCTGAACAGATAGAGTAAGAAAAGTTAAAAAACCGATTTCTTACGGGTGAAAGAAAGTACGCAGCACTTAGATGTGTTAAGCGTCATTTGCCAACGGTCACACCACTGATTTATTAAGTCGAGGTCCTTTTGTAAATGTACGTGGTCTTCTTCAGAGTTAATAGTTCTGTACACTACGCAGTCATCCACGAAAAGACGAATTGAGGAAGAAATGTTACAAGGCAAATCATTAATATAAATCAGAAAAAGAAGAGGGCCTAATACTGCCCTGAGGCACACCTGATGAAACAAATGAAGTAGACGAGCTGAAGTTATTGACAAATGTAAACTGCTGTCGATTTGACAAAAAATTTCTAAGCCAAGATAATGTTGATGAGTCGAATTTAAGTGCAGACAGCTTAGCTATTAGGCGACAATGGGCAACTCTGTCAAATGCTTTCGCATAGTCTAAAAAGATGCAGTCAACAGTTTTATTACTATTCATGCCGTTATGTAAATCAGACGTAAATTCTAATAGCTGAGTATCACAAGATAACGCTTTCCGAAAACCATGCTGATTTAGAAAGAAGTTATTTGACTGAACATGGCTGTAAATATGAGAGATGATGTGTTCAAGCAGCTTGCAACAGATGCATGTTAGCGAAATGGGGCGGTAGTTACCGGGTGTGTGTTTGTTACCATCCTTGAATATCGGAATAACCTTTGCTATCTTCCAGTCAGTGGGAAGTTGACCAGAAGATAAAGACTGTTGAAAAATGTGGTATAAAATTTGACTGGAGGAAGCAGATGTGTTTTTAAGTACCTTGGAATTATTATTGTCAACACCACACGATGTAGACAGCTTTAGACCGTGTATAAGTTTGGATATGCCTTCAACAGTAACAATGATAGGAGACATGAAGCAGTACTCACGATCGGGGACACAGGGAACCGAAGAAAAGTCTTCATTAGTAAAAACCGAGCAAAAAAACGAATTGAAGGTTGAAGCACACTCAGATGCAGAGACAGGAACATTATCGGCGTTATGTAATGTAACAATGTCACTGCCACGGTCAGGCGAAATGGCACGCCAAAACTTTTTAGGGTTAGTCAGTAAAAGTGAAGACAGGTCGGTGGAATAATATTTCTTTTTTGCTTCGCTAATCGCAAGACAATAAGATTTTAAACAGTTTTTAAACATAGACCATGACTTAGAAGTTGATAACCTTTTAGCTGAAGCATATAACCTTTTCGTTTTATTTCTGAGCGATCTAAGCGATTTATTAAACCAAGGGTTGGATTTGTCGTTAGAGATTGTTATTAGTGGAACATATTTATCTATGAGGAGCGCTATAATGTTTCTAAAGGAATCCCAGTTATCCTGAACAGACCTGTTGGTGAATGAGGGAAGAAATGTATTGTGTAGGAAGACATTAAGTTCAGAGCTCATTCTGAATCTTAGTGACGTTAGGAGAGTCTCGCTAATAGAAGTTAGCAAGGGATTAAAAAAGCCTGCTTGTTGAACGCGGTGAACTTAGAGCGAGAAACTGCACTCTATCTGGCGGTGACAAGAGCCAGTTAGACTTGCCTTTAGGCAGGAAAAAGCGATGCTTCACTTGACTAGCTTAGAATGGGTGGACGTAAAAAGAAGGCTTTTTTTTGAGCAATATACGTGTACTGCCAATATACATGGTCTACCAAAAAAAGCATTTTCAAGTCTAGACATTGTAACTTGTCATGAATTAAACTCCGACTTTAGTTCCAGTTGCTCCATTTCACGATGAAAAACGTCAAATATCTCACCAGTGCAGATGTGTGCATTGGCTCATGTTTAGCACTGGTTCTTTGTTACCTTTTACTCGCGCGGTATGAAAGAAGTCTCATGGCTAACTTCGATCACACGAGTACAGTTAAAGTGTTCAGCTACGTTGACGACTTTTTAGTGTTTTACCGCATCAATCAATCTGACCCTCGGCGAACCACCGATGAGATATTTGACGTTTTCGGGCGCGAAATGAAGACACTAGAAATAACGTCGGAGTTTATTTCTGACGACACCCTACGATGTCTACAATTAGAAATGCTTTTTTTTGTTGTTGATCATGTATGTTCGCGGTATGAGCTATGCTCAAGAAATAACCTGCTTTTTAGGTCCGCCCATTCTAAGCTAGTCAAGTGAAGCATCGCTTTTTTCTGCCTAAAGGCAATTCTAACTGGCTCTTGTCACCGCCAGATAGAGTGCAGTTTTTCGCTCCAAGTTCACCGCCTTCAACAAGCAGGCTTTTCTAATCCCGAGCTAACTTCCATTGTCAAGACTCTCCTAACGTCACTAAAAGTGCCTGATAAGAGACAAAGCAACAGTTAACAAGCCTCATTCTAGCAAGACTGTTATTCCCTACGTACACGAAGTTTCCCAAAGGCTAAAGAAGGTCACTGGCAAAATAGGTGTAAGGGTTGTGTTCTGCGCACGCGATAAACTCGCTGGGCTATGTCGCTGGGTCAACAGCGAAGGACCTAAGAAAGAAGCATGCACTAAGAAACACGCTACGTGCCATGTTGAATGTGTTTTAGCGATTCTCTACAAGATATTTTTTTATTTTTGGGCACGGTTACATTAGCCAAACAGGGCAATGCATAAATGATCGGTTGAGAGAGCACGCTAACTCTCTAAAAGGTTCTCTTCCTAGCCACTTGGCAGACCATTGTAATAAGTCGTGTTGTCAGCCAATTGTTGAAAAGTGTTTGATCGTGGGGGGATATAAAAATCGGCGTGATCACGAGATTAGTGAAGCCTTCCACATTCAACAACTTGTGCTTACTGTGTTAGCGTACCCTCAATTTTTCTTAACTGCTGTGAAGTTAGTTATCTGGGGTCCACTTATATGACCGGTTGTTCATAAGGTAGGCTGTATGGTGCATGTATGTGCGATTCTGCTTATGGTGCGTGGTTATGCGCAGATTCTGTTTTCTATATATTGCAGTTGATTTGCAATAAATTTTAGTTGTTTGTTCAGGGCTCAGCTTGTCTCTTCTTTCCCTTCTTGTCGTTTGCGCTGTTGAGCACTTTCTTTGTCTACCATACAGCACCAACCAGCCGTATCAAGCACTTTGTTAGTCTTGGAGGCGTATGTGCCAGTGAAACTGCACTAATATTACTGCGCTTCAAACACTTTACACATGAACTTGTACTTAACATGTAGACAAATTTTGGTATAGAAGCAAGGAGCAGTACTTTTAAAACAAAATTTTGCACAAACAAGAATAAAACGACATTCCGGTAAGTTCATAAGGCAACTACGTGACCAAAAAATTTTTTTTTCAGAAATATTTTACTGTTTCACTGTTTTCGATGCAGTAAATCGTTACAATTTTTTCGAATACATTTGAGATGGTCGCTAAAATAGCTGGGATGTTTGGCGTGGAATGACCCATTAGTGAATCAACCTTTTAAGCTGGAGACATCTAGGCCGTCTCCAGTTTATCATACAACTCTAACATTATGCATTGTACACAGTTTTCTACATGCACTGATTTTAATCTGATGGCAAATTGATACTCATATTGGAAAAATAAATAGGTATATAGAACACATAGCTTGATATGAAGCCTTCCTATCAGAGGAATGTTCCTAAAATGTACAAGATATTTGGTGCACCCTATGAGTAGCGTCCACCACTGCTGCAACCCTTTGAGTGAGGTCGTGAGCCCGGAACAGCTGCTTTCATGTTGTGATGAAGAGTGCACTGCATCGTCAGCACCCAGTCCATCGTAGAAGACGTAGTGTGCTTTCCTTTCAACATTCTGCTTGTAAGAGATGCACAACATTCAACTAAGAATTTAAAAAAATACTGGGAACAATCAGAATCTCATTATGGTGTGTCATATAATAAAAAGCTCCAGCTTCCCCACCTTCAGCTTTACCACTATTCACTTTTACATTTACAAGCATCTGTGCATATTAGTGTACGAATGCAAGTGCCATGTTTGAGTCTACACCATGGTGGTGGTGAAAAAGTGCTTCTCTCTTGAATCATGCACCTACCAAAAAGTTTGAAATATACCGGGATGCTCAAATTTCAGCATTTATACCAAGTTTTCTTGCTTGGCTAGAATACTCTAACCAATAGGCCACTACAATGGGCGATACAAAAAATATATAGACCCATTCAGACAAAAAAGTAGCAATATTTATCATTTACTTTGAAAAATCGTTGTGTAGACATGTACGCATCAGAGATGTACAGTCTACTGCGTGAAACTAGTATAAAACACCGAGCAAGCCCCAATCTGAAAGGATCAACAGCACTTACAAAATGACAACTGCTGCTGGAAACACAGCACTGTGTATTTGTGGAAGCTCACCTCTAAATTTCTTCTCCAGTTACATAAATTTGGTGTACTGAATAATTTTACAATATCGCTTTCACAGGTTGCTTATTGGTCAACAAAATAATTACTTTAGGCCACGAGTAAAACTGACTACTCTCAAAAATAAATAAGACATGCTAATCTTATTCTTCGAGTGCATGCGTAAGCAGGCAATTCGCAGTTGATTTTTTTTAATTCATAAAAACAGCCATGCAACAGATAATGTATCACAAGTAAGTTAAATATATGCTCAATAAGCTCTGAATTGCTGGCCTATAAATATGTATAATTAAAAAAATGCACGACTTATTGGAGAATCGGGATGCACCAATTACGTACAATGAAATTACAAAGCACTTTTACTTGGAACGCCGCATTTTTCCACCCCCACATCCGAAACTTAACCGACCGCAGGCATTAACCCTACGCCTATTACAGACACACACGTACCCAAACCTTGCCACGCTTCACGTTTATTATCCCGATGCATACCCCAGCGACACATGCCCATCATGTGGACACACAGCGACACTCGAACATATGCTCTGGGAGTGTAGAACAACTCCTCCCGACTCTACCTCAAGCAAGTGGGAGAGGTCCCTCAGGAGCTCACTTCTCGCCGACCAGCGATGGGCCGTCCAGCAGGCCCACGAAGCGGCCGCCAGGTACTCCCTGTCGGTCCCTACGTGGGAGACGCCCGCTACGCGCTAAGCGCGTCCTGCAGGACCGAAATAAAGTTTTTCCATTCCATTCCATTCCATTGGAGAAGTAGCTAACAGGAATATATGCATGGAGGGCTTATTAGTTGGATCAGTGTGTTTGCATTCGTAAGGATGAAACCTGCACAGACAAAATGCATGAAACAGACAAGAACTGTTAGGTCTGCCTGCTTTCATTTACAGCCACCTGTGTCGCCATCCTCATTTCGTTTTTCGCGAGCGTGTTCTTTAGTGGCTAACTATGCCTACACCATTATCATCTGTGCTGTATCAGCTTAACTGAAAGTTTTTTGTGAGTGTTTGTTGGTACACTTTGGCTAAGCTTTCATATGTAACCACAGCGCCCAAACCCTACACCAAAATATACAGAAATATTCTATTCTACAATATTCTATGTGCCGCACTACAATGGTGCGAAAATGCAAAAAGATGTGTGCAATTGAGTGTGGCTGTTCAATCCCTTATTAAAACACATCAATATTTCTATATCATGATTATCTACGATATACTAGTATAAATATAAACAAACCTAACAAGGCATAAAAAGCGCAAATCGCTGACCAAACAAGGAACATGTAAATATTTTGGTTAGCTGCACGATTTGTAACAAAACACATGTCACGCCACTGCAAAGCGCAAGCATCAAAGGGGTACTGATACAAATTTTAAGTATTTTCGGATTCTTGCTTTAAAACGCGTATTTACTCGCATTAAAAACGCACCCGTCTTCAGTCACTGAAATCTGGATTTTTTTCTCCCGCGTAATAAACGCGCCCTATTTGTCCACTGTAGTCCCGCTAACTGACAACTGGCGCCTCCTTTACCATTGATCTGCTTCGTTTCATTATTATTATTATTATTATTATTATTATTATTATTATTATTATGCTATTTCTTTCGCCCACCTCGGATCGCTCACCCCCCCCCCCCCATTTCTCACCCGCTGCCGCATGCCATAAGGTCTATCTGCGCGCGGCACATCCCCCCGTTTTCTTTAACCATGCGCGACAGCGAGGTTCACGAACGCTGCGAATGTTGAGACATCGCAGCTGATAAGCACACAGCGAGCGAAGGTCACGAAGCTACCGGCGCCAAGAAACGGTCGCTTCCTGCAATGACGAGTATCGCGGGCAAATCGGGAGTTGGCAGGCAGGCAGGCAGGCAGGCACTTTTGCACTTCGTTGTTCGCATGCACGAAAGCTTACCTTTTCAGCAATAGCACGAAATCCAAAAGCGTTCTCCATGTAGCTCCCAGCGTACACTCCGTTGATTGCTTGATTGGAAACACTCTGCTTGCGGCGTGCACAAGCTTCAACGAAAGCCGTTGACAGAGGAGACACACTCCGCCGCACCGAAGTTGTTGTGTACTTGCCGACACGCCACAGATTGCAGTGACTCGTACTGCACCTACTGTAAGCGCGAGTTGAACCGTGCAAGCCGTATAAGTACACATCCTGGACAAAGCAAGTGAATAGTAAAATAATAAACCACCGTCAGCCTGCAGCAAACACGCATACGACATGTTACCACCCAATTCAAAGTCTGCCTGTTGACGATGGCGATGCGCAGTTGCCCCGAGACCTCAAAACCGAAACCGAAATTCATAGCAGCACCGTTTTATTATATAATTTCCAAGCTATGTCAAGCCTCGAAGATATAGTGTAAATTTTATGCTTGACAACATATTTATTTGCTTGCAGAGCTTCGAGGTCGTTTTTTTTTTTGCCACTGACGTGTGCAGGTGGCAAGTGCGTAGCCTTCGTAATGCTCATTTTTCTTTTCCCGAGGGAGGCGTGATTGTGGCGTTGTTTCGACATTTTGGAGTCAAAATTTGTTATTTGTGCAACATAGATATAAATGAAAAGTTAGGGAAGGGCGGCGGGGAGGTTGTTCTATATTTGACACAACTCCACCCCTTTCTTATGTTCGTTTGAGGAGCTTTTTTTTATTCGAAATGGGGCAAATCTAGAACCGAAAAAAGCTGCCTTGGCATATACATGCTATCAACGTTTTTCTGGAACAGTGATAAGTATGAGGAATGTTTTAATTTTACTGTTTTAGAGGAAAGGTGAACGTATGTATGAGCCAATTGAGTGTCATTGGTGCTACTTTCGGGTCAGGATTTGGCCCATTTCGCACAAAAAAAATGAAAGCTCCCGATTTGGTTTCTTAAGTATGCAACCACAGGCAAAAATGTACATGCAAATGGGTCAGGCCCCTTTTTTTTCTCTTTCTATCCCCCTGCTTGCATAAATCCTAGCAACACCCCCGCTGTGCTATTAGCTTCTTTTAAATAACACTCTGCCATTCAGCAAGAACCTGGGGACTAGGCTTTTTTTACCGACAAAGTATGAATGACGCTTGCTTTTATTTCAAGTCTTAAATTGTGTGTGCGCATAGCAATGTGCGATTATCAGTGCATTGTAACGCCACAGTAACAGCTATCAATTACAATGCTGCAACTAGTCAACTATTCTCCATTCTTGTGGCACGGGTACATTGCGCTAGTGTTGTCTACGATCGTTCACGTGTATATTAAGTGACGCGCAAGCGTTGATATCAAGGATATAAAAATAACAGTAAGTGCCCACAGAGTGGTGCATACCATTGTACGAGTTCACCCGTGCTTAGCGGATGTGCGCTAAGCTTGTCCTGCGGCGTGGCATGCGTGCACAACAGCTGCATTAGAGTAAGCTTTATAACCTGTTATTTGTAAACAAGCCTAGTTCCACGGCAATGCGAATGCTGCAAACATTCAATTCGAACTCATCCATGTTCAGGGATCTAAGTATAACTCACTGAATAAATCAGGGACTTGTGTATTGATGCAAAATACTTCAGTGTGAGGAAATATCTGGACCCCCATTTAAAAATTGGCCCCGTATCTACATGTTTCTGCAAATGTCGTCGAAAGACGATAGTCTTGCGTGTGTAGAGAGTGAACAGGACATTTACTTGGTGTTCTGCGCAAGAAAATCGGTGAGTGGGATTCTGGAGGCACTGCGTTTGAGTGCCTCGAGCGTGCAGCGGAGGCAAACGAGCGCATCAAGTCACGTCACACATGAGACATGAGCGTCATCTGGCAGTTTTCTGAAAAAAAAACAAAGTGCATGGCTCTGAGACGGGTGTGCGCGCCCATCTCAGAGGTGATATGGTGTAAAACGCAAGTCGACGGTAGGTGCCACCACCGTATCGTCTTAGAAAAGCGTTGGAAACACTCCCCGTTCCGTGCAATAATTGCATGGTCAGCGCAGCGTGATAAGCGCTATGGTCCTTATAATTACTGATGTATGCTAATTCTAGTAAAATATGCACATGCAGAATATATACGTGTTGGTATGGTGCCACAGACATGCGCAATAATTGCTTTTTTATTGACGATTGCACATGCATGAACGCTCAATCTTGAGCAACATTGGTGGGCGCTGCGGATGGGGTCGGCCATTTCAAGTACCAGATGACGTATAGAGTGGACAAACAGACAAATGTGCAGGCGGACAGACAGACAGACCAAAATTTTTGCGTCGAAGGTCCCCAAGAAAGAGTATCGTTTTTATTAAACCAGGAGCTGTGGTACGAAAAACTTAGTGTGATTTCAAATGAGAAAGCGCACACGATAGCCTGTCGAAAACCATGTGTAATCGTTTCATGTTATGTTTAAGCGCAACCTAATCTCTTTTACCGATGTCTCTGTGAGAAGTGGGAAGAATGGACATGAGCGGCAGCAAAATATTTTTAGTAAAAATCCCAAAAACGTAACCCATGAATTAAGTCGTTGAACATGTGAGAAATGTTCTGAATAATGTAAATAGGCGGTGGTATAATAGATATAATACATATAACGATATATTTTGGCGAATGATACGGGGATTGAAAACAAAGGCCAAAACATCGATATTTTCACTAGAACTTTGGCATGCGGTTTGATTGCATCCGTTGAGATGTGATATGTATTGATGCTCTAAACATTATGCATATATGATAGGTGTAACATTCAAGGAAACACGCTTGGGTCTAATTTGCGAACATACACCTATAGTACACCTAAAAATGACAAATGGGTGTACAAAAGGCGGAATTGCAGAAATTACACCCGTGCGGATAAGTTTGGCAGAAATAATAGGTGTAAGATGGGTGATTTATTGAAAAATCCACCCTTAAGGGTGTGAAATGATTTGCAGTGCAGACCAGCTTCGAAACATCGTTTTTTTCCTTAAATATATTTTGGTTGGAGTTCTCACTTCTTCAGTTTCTATCAAAAACAGACAGACTTATGTCGAATGTTCGCCTTTGATTCCAGTCGTACATTATATCCTCGCTACTCCGACAAACCCCCTCACACCGAAACATTTAGAGAAGGAATGACAGGTGCGCAACCGTAAACAGCCCCTCCTCCTTCTTGGACGCTTATAGCTCTGGTGTGCGTGTGAGTGTGGGGGGGGGGGGGTAGAGAGAGGAGTACTGAAAGAAAAAATGTTGCATCTTGTTTTTTATTTGTTGCAGCAGGTAGCTAACGACCTAGTCATTATTTTATTTTTGAGGAAGCAGCATACAATACAACACAATCATGCCCGCCTAAAAAGACGCAAACATAGGCGCTGTACTGCAACTGATGAGTTATTGTCGAAAGACTCAGCTTATGAAGGATAAAATGTACATGTGCACTAACACCAGTGCATCCAATGAAGACAAGTTTTTCTTGCAGTGTTTTGCAGGAAGACTTGATGAATATTCAAGCATGAATACACCTTACCTGATTCGAAACTCGGGGCAGGTAACAGACTTTTTAAAGAATGCGACCCTGTAAAATCATGGTTCTCAGATTTTCTGCTGACAAAAATTTTATATTACAACATTCCGCACAATGACCAAATTACAAACGTTGGCGAATGTATATACCAGCATAGTATCACCGAATTTCAAAATAGTACAGGTATTTACATCAGGCAATTCATATGGTACTTATTGTATTTAGTGCTGTCAGCGCGCATGTGCCTGTCGCGGAAATTGCATGTGTCACAAGCTGCTATACACGCGGAAGAGTGTCGTCAGCTTTCCCGCTCCCTCACAAGTGCTGAACAACAACAATCGAAACACCACCGCGATAGCCGAACGGCTCCGGCTTCTTATGCATCGGGTGAACTTGTCTGGCTTCTCATCCCTTCAAGCAGCTCTGGTCTCTCAACAAAACGGACGTACAAGTATAACGGCCCTTACCGTGTGTTTAAACAAACTTCACCCGTCAATTACATCGTGGAGCCGCTTGAGCAGCCCCATGATTAACGACGCCGTGGACGTGAGACCATCCACATAGACCGCCTAAAACCGTATTAAGATCCCTCTATTGTCTCCTGCCATGAGTCGCCAGGATGGCTCTTTTCCAGAGTGGAGGAAAATGTAGGGAAGAAGATGAGTGCTACTCAGAAAGGCAGGGGGTATCACTCAATCTGTGAAGAAGACGACGTTTGGTTGGCTGGGGACTCAGGCTGGTTCCGCCATTACCACTTGACTTGCCGTGATCGCTCTCCTGTTTTATGAAAGAGTGCCGCTCTAAAACTCCTCATTTTTCATAAAATGTTACTGAAGTTTCTTTTTATATTAATATTTAGATGCACGGGAAATAACTTGATTTGGTATGTTGAAAGCTATTATATATATATATATATATATATATATATATATATATAAAGAAGAGTGCCACTCTAAAACGCCCCATTATAATTGGTGGAGAGTGTTGGGTAACGCCTAGTTGCTACAATGTCCACGGACGATGATCAGAAGGCGGCCGCCTCGGCTCCAACTACTGCACCTCCTGTCTGTCTCGGCTCCTTTCTGCAACGCGATCCGCCTACCATCAGTGGAACCGATGACAAAGACGTGGAAGACTGGCTCGACGAATACGACCGGGTGAGCAAGCACAACAAGTGGGACGATGCACACAAGCTTACTGTCGTCCAATTTTATTTGACGGGCGTCGCCAGTCTGTGGTACCGTAGTCACGAGCGAGACCTCCCCACCTGGTCGGCCTTCCGAACGGCGTTCGCGGACTTGTTTGGCCGTCCAGCTCTTCGCAAACTATGGGCCAAACAGCGCTTGCGTACTAGGGCTCAGCAGAATGGTGAGAATTACACCAGTTATAACGAAGATGTGGTCGACCTTTGCCGGCGTGTCAACTCGGCCATGACAGAAGCCGAGAAGATCAAGCACATCTTGAAAGGCGTGACTGACGACGCATTTCAGATGCTTGTCGCCAAAAGCCCGCAAACGGTAGCCGAAGGGATCCAACTTTGTCAGAGCTATGATGAGCTCTAGAAACTGCGTGACACAACTCGTCGTGCCAGCGCGCCATGTGCATCATTCTCCGCTTTAACGTCGGCTGGCACTGCTACAGACCACACCACTTTGCTTATCGAGATCAAGCAATTTGTACGAGAGGAGGTCGCACGACAGTCGTCCCTCGTGCTTTATACCTCCGAAGGTACCCCTTCTACTTAAGCGCCATCAATACAGCGAGTAGTCCAGGAGCAAGTGTCCGAGGCGCTACCAACAGCTCACGCACCACCTGTGGCTGCTCCATTGACATATGCCGAAGCACTGAACGGAACCCGACTTCCGCCTGTCGCGAACGGCCACGTTTCTTTGTCGCGAACGCCTACGTCCACGCCGCGCCCCTTTGTCGTACCGACTGAGCCTATGTACCAAGCGGCCCGTCCTTTCTCCCGACCACCACCTCCGCGCTTTCAGAACCTTTGGCGCACTCAAGACAACTACCCCTTATGCTTCGCCTGTAGAATTGCTGGTCACGTGGCACGATTTTGCCGACGGCGTGAGTTTTTCCTGCGTGACGACGTCAGGCCCAACAATTATGATTTCCCACAACGACCAGAGCCTGCTGTATCTGGCGAGACTGAAACCATGGACACATTTTCACCTCCCCGGAACATCAACAGACACCGGTCGCCTTCACTTCACCGCCGTTCCCTTTCCCCTATGCTACGTCGACCTCGCCCTGTCCCTGAGGAAAACTGGGAGCCGCAGTTCCGGGGGCAAGAACTGCGGATCTTTCGAACTCCACAAGACCTCGTTTTTCGCCGTCCGACGTCGTTGCTGCCTCCGTTGAAGGCATACCTGTTTTTGCATTGGTCGATACTGGCGCCGCAGTGTCTGTAATGACTGAAAAACTTTGCCGTCGACTAAAAAAAGTCACAATTCCTCTTCACGACTTCGTTTTGAGCACTGCGAGCGAGCAACGAATTCGATCTTTTGCTGCATGCACAGCACGTATCGCTATTGCTGACAATATTTATGTCATCGAGTTTGTAGTGCTCCCGCAGTGTTCCCATGACATTATATTAGGCTGGGACTTTCTCTGCACTCATCATGCCGTCATTGACTGTGCTCGCGCCGAAGTGGAGTTCGCGCCGTTATGCGACGCTGCTTCACTCGACTCGTCCCTTTCACCTGCAAAAGTTTTCGTTGCCGCGGACACTTTGATACCCCCGTTATCATCCGCCCTAGTTCCGCTTTCCTGTGACGTCTCTAGTGGCTCAACTGTTCCATTTACGCCTTCTGAAAGCACTGTTCGCCGCAAGTGCTTCCTGATTCCTTTCGCCGTTCTGAATGTTCACGACGCATCAAGTGCAGTTTATGTTTCAAATCCGTTTCCCTCGCCTTCCAAGTTACTGTGCGGAGAGTGCTTGGGCTTTGCCGATGACATTGATCCCTCGAGTGCACGTGTAGTTCCTGACCACTCGACTACGCTACCTATTGACGCTGTTGATTGCTGCGCGTCATGCTCTTCCCCATCATTCACCGATGCAATTTCGTGCTGCATCGACACCAGCCTTACGGCCCAGCAGTGCACCGACATCGTCACCCTCCTCGAGCGCTTCCGCGCCAGCTTCGACCACCAGCAACTAACTTTGGGCCGTGCTTCCACAGTATCTCACGAAATCGACACTGGCCTTCATGCTCCTTCAAGTCAGCGTCCGTATCGGGTATCGGCATCTGAGCGTCGCATAATCGCGGAAAAGTTGCGAGGTGTTATTGAGCCCTCTAACAGCCCGTGGGCATCCCCAGTCGTTCTAGTCAAGAAAAAAGTTGGCTCATTAAGATTCTACGTCGACTACTGCTGGTTGAATAAGATAACGCGCAAAGATGATTACCCGCTACCTCGCATAGACGATGCCCTTGACTGCTTACAAGGCGCGGAGTTCTTCTCGTCACTAGATCTGCGTTCAGGTTATTGGCAGGTTTCCATGGCTGAGGCTGATCGCCCCAAGGCGGCTTTTGTTACCCCTGATGGCTTATACGAGTTTAACGTCATGCCATTCGGGCTCTGCAATGCGCGTGCCACTTTCGAGCGCATGATCGACAACATACTCCGTGGCCTGAAATGGCAGACATGTCTGTGTTATTTAGACGATGTCGTGATATTTTCAAGCGACTTTTCAACGCATCTTCAGCGGCTCGAGACAGTGCTCACTTGCCTCACCTCCGCCGGTCTACAGCTCAACTTGAAGAAGTGCTGCTTCGGTGCTCGAAAACTTCTAATTTTGGGCCATGTTGTATCTAGAGATGGCATTCTTCCGGATCCGACGAAACTCCGTGCCATTGCCGAATTTCCCAAGCCAAATACCTCAAAAGAACTTCGCAGCTTCCTCGGTTTATGTTTATATTTTCGTCATTTTATTCGCAACTTCGCCTCCATCATATCGCCCTTGACTGACCTTCTTGCTGGCAACAACGAACTTTCTAGTTGGTCGTCAGCTTGTGATGATGCATTTTCCACACTCCGCCAACTTCTTACGTCACCTCCAATACTGCGACATTTTGATCTTCTTGCCCCGACGGTAATACACACGGATGCTAGCGGGGTTGGCCTCGGTGCGGTGCTCGCCAAGCGTAAGCCTGGATCTGATGAGTACGTCGTCTCTTACGCCAGCCATGCACTCACAAAAGCAGAAGCCAACTATTCAGTCACCGAAAAAGAGTGTCTAGCCATCATGTGGGTCATAGGAAAGTTTCGACCCTATCTTTACGGTCGCCCATTCAGCGTGGTTACAGATCATCACGCATTATGTTGGCCCTCCTCGTTAAAAGATCTCACCAGCCGGCTCGCCCGTTGGGCACTTCGGCTACAAGAGTGCGACATTCACGTCGTTTACCGATCTGGCCGAAAATATTCCGACGCAGACGCTTTGTCCCGATCACCTCTACGATGTAGTGACAAGTCGCCGTCTTCGCCTGCCCCCGACGTATCTGCACTTTGTGTCAAAGACATGCTACAGGAGCAACGAAAAGATCCTTGGATCACTTCACTTATCAACTTGTTGAGTCGAGCTCCCTCGCAAAATATCCCTAGAGGTATGAGCCGTCAAATACAGCACTTCGTTATCAGAGATGCTTTGCTATACAGACGGAATTATCTCTCCGAAGGACGCCATGGCTCCTAGTCATTCCCAGTCATCTCCGCTCAGACATATGCGCCTCCTTTTACGCCGACCCACAATGCGCTCATGCTAGAGTGTTTAAAACCTACACCCCCCTGTCCCACCGCTACTACTGGCGTGGAATGTATCGCTTCGTTCGTCGCTACGTACGTTCCTGTCTCGCTTGCCAACACCGGAAGAATCCCACTCCAAGTTCTCCAGCTCCACTACAACCCTTACCTTGTCCTTCCCGACCGTTTGACCGGGTTGGCATCGATCTGTATGGACCTCTTCCGATTACACCGGATGGAAATTGCTGAGTAATCGTCGCGATCGATCACCTTACGCGCTACGCAAAAACTTCGCCACTCTCTTCTGCGTCAGCCAGTGACGTCGGTCGTTTCATATTGCATCAGATTGATTTACGTCACGGTGCACCACGCGAACTCCTGAGTGACCGAGGGCGTGTGTTTTTGTCGGACGCCGTCGAATCGCTTCTCAAGGAATGCCAAGTCATTCATCGCACCACCACCGCGTATCATCCTCAAACTAATGGCATTACAGAACGATTCAACCGTACATTAGGCGATATGCTGTCAATGTACGTCGCAACCGATCACACCAACTGGGACAGTATTCTCCCTTTTGTAACACACGCGCATAATACTGCTGTCCAGACAACCACTGGTTTCTCTCCATACTTCCTCCTTTATGGTCGCGAGCCCTCTTGCGCGCTAGAAACCATCCTTCCTTACCACCCGGCTGTTGCTGAGTCGACGACGATGTCACAAGCTGCTAAATACGCGGAAGAGTGTCGTCAGCTTGGCCGCTCCTTCACAAGGTCTGAACAGAAACGCCAGAAACACTACCGCGATAGCCGGACGCCTCCGTCTTCTTATGCATCAGATGACCTTGTCTGGCTTCACATCCCTTCGACAAGCCCTGGTCTCTCAACGAAACTGACGTACAAGTATGACGGCCCTTACCGTGCGGTTAAGCAAATTTCACCCGTCAATTACATCGTCGAGCCACTAGAGCAGCCCCATGATCAACGACGCCGTCGACGTGAGACCGTCCACATAGACCACCTAAAACCGTATTATAATCCCTCTATTGTCTTCTGCCCATGAGTCGCCAGGATGGCTCTTTTCCAGAGGGGAGAAAAATGTAGTGAAGAAGATGAGTGCTACTCAGAAAGGCAGGGGGTATGACTCAGTCGGTGAAGAAGACGACGTTTGGTTGCCTGGTACTCAGACTGATTCCGCCATTACCACTTGACGTGTTGTGACCGCTCTCCTGTTTTATAAAAGCGTGCCACTCTAAAACTCCCCACTCTAATATATATATATATATATATATATATATGCAGGCATGGTGGTTGAGTGGCCGTAGCGTTGCATATAGTCCAGTAGATCCTCCGGGAGCGGTCACAACGTGTTTTATTTCGACGTTTCGGCCTAGAGTCTGGCCTTCATCAGGATTAAAGATACAGTTTGTTGGTGCTCAGCTTTATACGATCTCAAATCGGAGGGCAAGGAAAGAGGGAAAAACATTAAAGAAAAAAAAAGAAAAAAAAGGAAAGAAAAAGAAGAAAACAAAGAAAAAGAGAAAAAATATTATACAGTGGACGCCCCTCGGGTGCCCCCCTTCCATTCTTCCCTCCACTTCCCCCGTCATCTCTCTCCCCCTTCTCCCCTTCACCTTTCTGATGTCAGGGGTCTGTGTATGTTTCCGTTCACTAACGCATTCCTCCCGATCAGACGGCCCCTCCTGGCACTGGCGGTTCAGTGTGGGGCAAAGAAGAGGTTTTCAGGAAGTCTTAAGCCTTTAACTACTCTGGGTCCCGTAAACAATTCGTCGTAGAAGGAGGGGTGCCGCGTATTGTGGCAGAAGCTCGTAAGCGGGCATTTTAGGAAGTTCTAAGCCTTTAACTACTCCGCGCCCTGTCAACATTTCGCCGTAAAAAGAGGGGTGCTCCGTATTGCGGTAGGCTGTGCAAGCGGGTGCAATGCGAATTCCTTGCCCGCTTCTGGATTACGCGTGTAGTGAGGGCCTCCCTTCTGTGCCTAGGGTTGCTGTTGGCCATGTAATGCATGGCAAAACTGATTGGGTAGTAAAATAAAACAGAAAACAGACGACAGCTGCAATTAGGAAGAGTAGTTACACTTGGAATTGTTTTGGGTTGTCCAGTGCCCTTCGCAGCTGCAGTGCCGTGAACTCAGTTACTATTTTCATTGTTGCCGTTATTGTTTTCTAATGCTTTAATTGCTGCAAGTGTACCAGGATTCTCATTTATTCCTCTATCGGGGTGTTAAATCGGTGGATAAGGTATGACTCTCGTTGTTGACGTTCTCGATTTGATTTAAATCCCGTCTCTAAGAGCGTTACTGATAGTTTGTCGAATGCATGGTCGAGAAGATTGAGATGTTTTGATAGAGGTAGACTTGGGGCTGATTTCGCATGGGCTCTGTGATTATTGAAGCGAATCCTAAATGGTGTTTCTGTTTGTCCGATGTACTGCATACCACGCACGTTGCATTCGAGTAGGTATACCACATTAGAGAAATCGCATGTTAGGTTTCCTCGTATGTTAATCGAAAACTTGGATTGCGTGCTGGTTGCTTTGTCTGTTTCTCGCATCGCCTTACATACAAGACATCGTGGCTTTAAACAAGGGAGGCATGAATTATTGGGGGGTGATGTATTAATTTGGGAGTGGACAAGGGTGTCTTTGAGATTACGCGGTCGTCGGTAAATGACGCCTGGAGCGGATGGGAATGCGCGTTTCAGACGTTCACTTCGTTCAAGAATGTTGTAATGTCGTTTAAGGATTTTGTTTACATTGGGGAAGTTTGTGCTGTAAGTCAAGCAAAGGTTTGTTCGTTGTGGGTCTTCTCGTGGTGGTCGTTTCATAAGTAAGTCTTCACGCTTTAGTTTTCTCGCTTTTTGAACAGCGTCATTAATTACACGTGGAGGGTATTTTTGTTTCTCGAGCATAAGTTTTAGCCTCTGTGAGCTCGTGTCAAAGTCAGCGTCTCTAGAGCAGATTCGATTAAACCGGTGAGCCTGGCTGTATGGAATTCTGTTTTTACAGTGGCGTGGGTGATCGCTTTGGTAATGGAGGTATTGTTGTCGATCTGTTTGTTTGCGATATAGGGTTGTAGAGAGCTTCTCTTCTTCTATCGTTATGGTAACATCAAGAAAATTTACGGTAACTTGCGAGTATGTGTGTGTGAAGTGTATGTTCAGATGTACAGCATTGTAAGTGTCGATAAAGCTGAGAAGTTCGTCCTCGCTGTGGGTCCAAATAAGAAAGATGTCGTCTATGTATCTTCTGTGTAACATTGGTTTCAATGAACTTTGTGCAAGAAATTCAGATTCTAGCTTTCCCGTAAATATGTTGGCATAATTAGGTGCCATTTTGGTGCCCATAGCGGTCCCGCTGATTTGTCGAAAATACTCTTGGTCAAATTCGAATGAATTCAATTCGAGGACCATCCTCGTCAAAGTTGCAATGGCAGAGAAATCTGGAGTGTTAGATTGTCTATGGTTTGTATACATGTTGTGTAATGCAGCTATGCCGTCATCGTGAGGAATATTTGTATATAATGAAGAGACATCAAGAGTAACCAAGTACGAGTTTTTCGGCACACAGATACCGGCAATGTCTCGAAGAAAGTGTGTGGTGTCTTTTGTGTACGACGCGAGGGTGCATGGAATGTGGCTTATTAGTTTGTCCACGTACTCTGATATGGGTTCAGTTATTGTAGTGATGCCTGATATGATTGGTCGACCTGGGTTTATGAATTTTTGGGAGGATGTAGAAGCAACCTGGACGAGGGTATGCTGCTTGCATCAGTTTGTGGTCAGCGTTGGTTATCTTTTCTGCATCCAACAGTTTCTTTAGTTCTGTTGATACGATACGTTTGTATTCGTCTGTCGGATCACCTGGGAGGCGTTCGTAAAATCTTGAGTCGTCTAGTTGGCGGTATGCTTCTTGTAAGTAGTTGGTTTTATTAAGGACTACAGTTGCTCCTCCTTTGTCAGCGGGTTTTACTGTTATGTCTGTCCTAGATGCCAAACTTTTCATACTTATTTTTTCAGATTTTGTCAAGTTTTCTCGGTTTCCTTTCTGTCTGTGGTATTCGTGTACTATATCTTTCTGTACTGCGGTGATATGAAGGTCCAAGCACTTGTCTCGATTTCTGTTTTGTGTCCAATCATTTGATTTACGACGGTGAATTGTTTCGTGGTTAGAAGGCCTCTCTAAGAAATATTCGCGCAACCTCCAGCTTCGAGCGAAGTTGTCGAGGTCTCGGAGCAAGTGGAATTCATCGAAATATTTTGTGGTCGGGCAGAAGCTTAGTCCCTTAGATAGCAGTTTTTCTTCGTCAGGTGACAAGCTCGTGTCCGATAAGTTTACAACCACAGTGTCACAGGGTGTGTTCCTAGATGGGTGCTCGTTTGTACCATTAGTGATTTCCTGGGTGGTGGTGTTGTAGTGATAAGGAACTATATCAGGGAACGTGGGTTTGGGCACATGGTCTCTTTTGAGTTTATGAATTTTTGTGGTCATGATGGCTTGGTATTTTCTCTGTTCCAATTCTGTTAAACGCGTGATTTCTTCGTTCGATAAAGTGTTGTGGCGGAGAATGGTTGTAAACTGTGGTTGTAAACTTATCGGACACGAGCTTGTCACCTGACGAAGAAAAACTGCTATCTAAGGGACTAAGCTTCTGCCCGACCACAAAAATTTTCGATGAATTCCACTTGCTCCGAGACCTCGACAACTTCGCTCGAAGCTCGAGGTTGCGCGAATATTTCTTAGAGAGGCCTTCTAACCACGAAACAATTCACCGTCGTAAATCAAATGATTGGACACAAAACAGAAATCGAGACAAGTGCTTGGACCTTCATATCACCGCAGTACAGAAAGATATAGTACACGAATACCACAGACAGAAAGGAAACCGAGAAAACTTGACAAAATCTGAAAAAATAAGTATGAAAAGTTTGGCATCTAGGACAGACATAACAGTAAAACCCGCTGACAAAGGAGGAGCAATTGTAGTCCTTAATACAACCAACTACTTACAAGAAGCATACCGCCAACTAGACGACTCAAGATTTTACGAACGCCTCCCAGGTGATCCGACAGACGAATACAAACGTATCGTATCAACAGAACTAAAGAAACTGTTGGATGCAGAAAAGATAACCAACACTGACCACAAACTGATGCAAGCAGCATACCCTCGTCCAGGTCGCTTCTACATCCTCCCAAAAATTCATAAACCCAGGTCGACCAATCATATCAGGCATCGGTACAATAACTGAACCCATATCAGGGTACGTGGACAAACTAATAAGCCACATTCCATGCACCCTCGCGTCGTACATAAAGGACACCACACATTTTCTTCGAGACATTGCAGGTATCTGTGTGCCGAAAAACTCGTACTTGGTTACTCTTGATGTCTCTTCATTATATACAATAATTCCTCACGATGACGGCATAGCTGCATTACAAAACATGTACACAAACCATAGACAATTTAACACCCCAGATTTCTCTGCCATTGCAACTTTGACGAGGATGGTCATCGAATTGAATTCATTCGAGTTTAACCAAGAGTATTTTCGACAAATCAGCGGTACCGCTATGGGCACCAAAATGGCACCTAATTATGCCAACATATTTATGGGAAAGCTAGAATCTGAATTTCTTGCACAAAGTTCATTGAAACCAATGTTATACAGAAGATACATAGACGACATCTTTCTTATTTGGACCCACAGCGAGGAGGAACTTCTCAGCTTTATCGACACTTACAATGCTGTACATCTGAACATACACTTCACACACACATACTCGCAAGTTACCGTAAATTTTCTTGATGTTACCATAACGATAGAAGAAGAGAAGCTCTCTACAACCCTATATCGCAAACAAACAGATCGACAACAATACCTCCATTACCAAAGCGATCACCCACGCCACTGTAAAAACAGAATTCCATACAGCCAGGCTCACCGGTTTAATCGAATCTGCTCTAGAGACGCTGACTTTGACACGAGCTCACAGAGGCTAAAACCTGTGCTCGAGAAACAAAAATACCCTCCACATGTAATTAATGACGCTGTTCAAAAAGCGAGAAAACTAAAGCGTGAAGACTTACTTATAAAACGACCACCACGAGAAGACCCACAACGAACATACCTCTGCTTGACTTACAGCACAAACTTCCCCAATGTAAACAAAATTCTTAAACGACATTACAACATTTTGGAACAAAGTGAACATCTGAAAAGCGCATTCCCATCCGCTCCAGGCGTCGTTTACCGATGATCACGTAACCTCAAAGACACCCTTGTCCACTCCCAAATTAATACATCACCCCCCAATAATTCATGCCGCCCTTGTTTAAAGCCACGATGTCTTGTATGTAAGGCGATGCGAGAAACAGACAAAGCAACCAGCACGCAATCCAAGTTTTCGATTAACATACGAGGAAACCTAACATGCGATTTCTCTATTGTGGTATACCTACTCGAATGCAACGTGTGTGGTATGCAGTACATCGGACAAACAGCAACACCATTTTGGATTCGCTTCAATAATTACAGAGCCCATGCGAAATCAGCCCCAAGTCTACCTCTATCAAAACATTTCAATCTTCCCGACCATGCATTCGAAAAACTATCAGTAACGCTCTTAGAGACAGGATTTCAATCAAATCGAGAACGTCAACAACGAGAGTCATACCTTATCCACCGATTTAACACCCTCGATAGAGGAATAAATGAGAATCCTGGTACACTTGCAGCAATTAAAGCATTAGAAAACAATAACGGCAACAATTAAAATAGGGGTGCACGTTAAAGTACCTCAGGTGGTCGAAATTTCCGGAGCCCTCCACTACGGCGTCTCTCATAATCATATGGTGGTTTTGGGACGTTAAACTCCACATATCAATCAATCAATCAACAATTAAAATAGTAACTGAGTTCACGGCACTGCAGCTGCGAAGGGCACTGGACAACCCAAAACAATTCCAAGTGTAACTACTCTTCCTAATTGCAGCTGTCGTCTGTTTTCTGATTTTTTTTTACTACCCAATCAATCGTGCCATGCATTACAAGCCCAACAGCAACACTGTGCACAGCCGGGAGGCCCCCACTACACGCGTAATCCAGAAGCGGGCAAGGAATTCGCATTGCACCCGCTTGCACAGCCTACCGCAATACGGAGCACCCCTCTTTTTACGACGAAATGTTGACAGGGCGCGGAGTATTGAAAGGCTTAGAACTTCCTAAAATGCCCGCTTACCAGCCTCTGCCACCATACGCGACACCCCTCCTTCTACGACGAATTGTTTACGGGACCCCGAGTAGTTAAAGGCTTAAGACTTCCTGAAAAGCTCTTTTTTGCCCCACACCGAACCGCCAGTGCAAGGAGGGGCCGGCTTATCGGGAGGAATGCGTTAGTGAACGGAAACATACACAGACCCCTGACATCAGAAAGGTGAAGGGGAGAAGGGGGAGAGAGATGAAGGGGGAAGTGGAGGGAAGAATGGAAGGGGGGCACCCGAGGGGCGTGCACTGTATAATATTTTTCTCTTCTTTTTCTTTTTTTCCTCTTTTTCTTTCCTTTTTTCTTTTTTTCTTCAATGTTTTTTCTCCTCTTTTCCTGCCCTCCGATTTGAGATTGTAAAAAGCTGAGCACCAACAAACTGTATCTTTAATCCTGATGAAGGCCAGACTCTAGGCCGAAACGTCGAAATAAACCACGTTGTGACCGCTCCCGGAGGATCTACTGGACTATATATATATCTATAGATATATATATATAGGTATGGGATATGGTACAACGGGAGCGTTGTCAACAAGGATAAATATATTTATTTCCCAACAGTTTCGGGAGGGGTCCTCCCTTCATCAGGGGATGAGTTCATCAGGGGATGAGATAACTCATCCCCTGATGAAGGGAGGACCCCTCCCGAAACTGTGGGGAAATAAATATATTTATCCTTGTTGACAACGCTCCCGTTGTACCATATCCCATACCTTCACGAAGACTAACTGGCCCATTGAATTATTACTCCCACTATATATATATATCTATATATATATATATAGCTGGTTGCTTGGCAATTGCAAGTCTTTTACATGTGTTTTTTAAATGGTGCTCCTTCGACGTTTATTTTATGAGCCGCACCAAGTCAAATATCACTCAATTTCAGTCCAAGTGCATCTGGTTTAGAAACACTCTGCGAGTCTTTGAGTCCGAGCGAGTCCTTTTCAGGAAAATTTTGGTGAGTCTGAGTCTGCCAGAGTTATACTTTTGTTTTATTTTGGTGAGTTTAAGTCTGAGTGAGTCCGCTGGAGGAACGTTTTGATGAGTCTGAGTATGAGTGCGTATATTTTAGGAAAGTGTTAGTGGATCACTGGCGTCACAATTTGCTAAAGAAAACTTTTTTTTGCTCATAAGTGGTCGTAAGTGCAACATTGACGTGTTCTAGGAAAAATACACTGAACAGTCAATTTAGTAGTGATTTTCATTGCGTGCTGACTTAACGTTTTTGTTAACTTTTTTGTTTTAGGTGAGAAAATTATTCACTAGTTATTTTCGGCTTATCTGAGTTATTTGTGTGCTTGCACGTGTTCATACCTCGTAACAATGGATCCATGAATTACAAGCTGCGTGGAAGCGAGAAGCACTTAGAGAACATATTAGGCTTTGTTCAGGCTAATTGAAGTGATTTATTAGGGAGTATTAGCTTGAGTCCCTATCAAATTGCGGAAAATCAAGTTGCCGATTTAATGAACGGTTGATTTTCAAAAAGCTGAAAAATTTAAATGCCATAGAGTCAAAACACCTAAAACAACGAATGCTGGAAAATCAAAATGCTGAAAAGACGTATTGCGGAAAATCCTTTGAACCATGCGCGCGAATACCCCTGATTCGGAGGAAAATGGACGAAGATTTGGCGGGGTGTGTTCCCGAAAAAGAAAACCGAAACTTTGTTGAAGTTGTGGTTATGTTTATTCTTTTGACAAGAAGGTGTATTCTAGGCACTACTGGAAATGCGAGAAGGGAGGACACTGTAACGCCAGAGTGACTACCGACCTTCCCGTAAAAGGCACTCCCATGACGATCCCGAAGAAAGTGATCTACGACAGCCATGCACTTTCGTCTTATTGCTACCATGAAAAGGAAGCAAGCCAGACTCGAAGACATCGTCAAGGGAGCGACAACCTCGCCGCTTACAGAGCAAGTAACAAGGGTTACGTAAAATCGCTTGATGTTGCTCTGGGCAACCCGGACAATGACGACGTTTCAGGTTTTCGACAACGAATTGCACTCAAGCTGTTTGCGATAAGCAAGAAATCACTCTGATGTGCGATTGGAAGTGGAAAAGGTTATAGTTTGCTATTTTTATGAAGGCTTGTGATAAATATAAAGGGAGAACTGGAAATGAGGGTGAAAGAGTGTGCTGGCGTAACCTCTAATTTAGTTAGGTACTCCATCTTCAAGTATAGCTAAGTGACGCAGACATTTTGATATTTCGGCGTTTGGATAGTTAGGTGTTTTGATTTTTTTTACATTTTACACTTTCGGTATCTTAATCGGCTTTTTGATTTTTCGGTGTTCTCAATTTCGTCATTTCGATTTTCGGCGTTGCGAGTGCCACATTATTATAGCTTTAGTCAACAAAAAATGCGAACTCTACCCAGGTGCATTTAAACCACGTGCAGCTCTCCGCTTACCGGGAAGTGATACCAACCTGTGGGACAAAAGCAAATAATCTATGAAAATAAAAGAAAATGTTGCATGGCTGAGAAGTCACAGTAATGAACTAACTGAATGGTATTTCAGGGACCACCTTTAATTAACCAGTAATCATGTGTTGGTTTATAAATGCAACTTATCTGCCGCGAAGCATACCTTTTTTATTTTCGCGGATTCTTTGCTTGATCGTAGTGATCTATCAATTTATAAATCTTCAGGTGTAATTAACGAGGTGCTTGGCACGTCGGTATCATTTCATAGTGTCACAAGATATTCATGTGGTGCACTCTAAAGTATTCGAATTCCTCGTTGACTAAAGCTAATACTTGCACGGAAATATATTGAATGCGTACTTAGAGAGCTGGATATAGATGTTTCTTGCGTCCGCTCAGCTTGCACTTAATGCTAGGATGCATTGCTTAAGGTATAAACCAGGCATCTTTATATAAACACATGCGTGAACTGCGATCAGTAGAACGCCAATTCAAAATTATTTAACTCACTAAAAACAAAAAAGCGTTTTAAAAAAAACACACAGTGGGTACACAGCGCAGGCTGTTAGCAAATGCGCTGTTAGTATATTTCTGTCTGGACACATCAATGTTAAATTTAGAGCCTAATGCGGCGCGTCATTGGCTCAACATCTTTCTGTAGAACACAACAGTCTAGATGGTGATGGTCTACAAGTACTTCAATTAGCAGAAGTGGTCTCTTACAACGTGCTTTACTTTTCCAACTGCGTCATGCGTATGGTCTTCTATGCAGCCCCCTAGAATAGGGTTAATTGAAGAACTCATTAAAGAAGAGGTACAAGCTATTTTTTCTTTTTGTACCAGCACCAAATAGCACATCGGCACTTCTGCCGCGTGCTCCACATAGCACCACTCAGTAAATAGACAAGCACCATGATGAAAAATAGCAATGGGCAAAGTGCATGGTTTAACCCAATACCCTCAAAACTACAAGTTTTCGTTACACCGGACGTACAGACAATAGCACAGAGGCTTTTACTTGTCGTCTTCGCGCTCGCGATGATCAAGAGTTGCAACATGCAACATCTGTACACCGGGTCCCAGTGCATAAACCGGGTTTTCAGCAAAGATATGTCGCTTCTTTTAATCAAAATATGCCGGAGGAAAAAACCTGGTGATCAAATGCTCGGTAGTCTGTAGGAAATTTTGTCGCTGCGTTGATATGGCTTATTGTACACCATTCTATAGTAGCAGCAGTGGGGCTTAACACACATGAGCCATGGAAAAGTGCTGACAGAGAACAAGTACTCCCACGTGTGAACTTAGTTTTAATATGTTGGGGCGATTTCCTTTTTCTTGTAGTATCATTTCTAGAAGTCATGCGGGGCGAATAAATATTTGTAGTACTTTAAGCCAAGTATATGCGACTAACAACCGCCTCATACCTCGGATATATAATGAAAATATACTACAATTACAAGACTTTCAAAGAAAAGAAGCTATGGCATACACTGCATGCCTTTTTATAGTAGATGCACGTTACGTACGTCATTGTGACCAATTCTCTCTCGGAATGAAACTGTGCGTGCTTATATGTGTGTGTCTGTAGATGTTAAGATCAGCCCCCCCCCCCTTCCCCGCCTCGGTGCCACTTGGACACGGGGGACGTTTGCAGCTAAGCCTACCCTGATTTGTTCCGAGTCAACGCTCTCGAGGTGCGCCAAAAGCGGCGACAACACGAAAGTCATACTTCGAATTCTTAAGGGCTGTTGGCTCCCCTCGTCAAAAACTTTTTGGACACGCCTGACTGACAGACGGCCTAGGAAGAGCTGTTTGAAATCGAGGCTGCTTGATTTGTTCGACGTGCCACGAGACGCGCTGAACAATTAGCCGAGAGCTTGGGGTCTATCGTCAGGTATGTTTCCCACACTCTGTGGTGCTTGCAAGTCTTCCATTTCCACAAGCCCTAGCCTGCGTAGCACTGCAGACCCTATTCTGCACGTGCGATGCAATGTTATTGCACGGTGCTGTACTGTGATCTACGTTGCGTTTCTCTCTCGACGTGTGGCGAACTGAACGTGCATTCTCTCTTTTTCCTGGGTTGAAAAGAAGGCAGTGTTTGACTTTCTCTCTCTTTCTCCCTCTCTCGTTTTTTATCCTTATTTGGTGTGCTCTGCTCTCCCTGCTGGGCTGTAGAAATAAGCGCCTTCTTCTAACCACTCCCCCCGCCTCATTTGGTGGACGCAGATGAATACTACGATATCTTTGGACTGCCCTGAACTGAATGGGCATGCAGTCTGTCAGTTTACAGTGATCTACAAGGCGGCTTTCCTGTAAGGTTTGTTTTCCAACCAAAAACTCTCGTTCACAGACTGCTTTTCTTTCTCATTTTGAGCCCGCGAGTACAACAAAAGGTCACCTCTCCGAATTCCAGCGAAGGCACGTGACCTCAACAAGATCTCAAAAAGGGGAATGGCAAAAACGAAATGAGTGAGAAAAGCAGTCTGTGAACGAGAGTTCTTGGTTGAAAAACTAACCTTACAGAAAAGCTGCCTTGCTGATTATTGCAAACTGTCCATTGTTTTCTTCGACAGAGAATTTTAGGAAGACCAGGGCGTGAAACGCGAGCACCGAGACGCTCTAAACCAGCTCTTCGAAGCTCTCATCAAGCTTCCATGATGCTAACACCGTTGATTGTGGTCACGTCATTGAATATCAATTAAACAGCGGTTGCATTATTTATTTGCAAATTACGTCACCATAAACTATGGTGAAGTAATTTATTGCTTGGCCACCTGAGGAGCTTTCTAACTTGACCTCCTTTTTTATCAAGACCAGAATATAATGTTAAGATTTATTTGGTTGATTCTGAGCATTACCTTCACAACGGAAGTACATCATCACTGTCCGCAACTATTAATATTCAACTCTCCCAGTGCCAGTAGGTTCGTTCAAGTTACGTGATGAAAACATGTTTGCTCGACTACGTCATATATGCCATGTCACTCAAGTGTCTGTCTCCGCATTATTGGCGAATCCAGCCGTCTTCTGTAAACTTTCAGCTGGCAAGTTTTTAAAATTTCATTTTGTTCTCTTTGAAAGTGTTGGCCTCAGCCAAGCCTAATACACCTCTGCTCACCACTGGATAGCGTTGTTATGCCTGGCGCCCGGGCCGACGGGGGAGAGCGGCGTTCTTTGTTCATCAAACAAGTCACCAAAGGGCTGCCAGCCTGCTTTCCGCCGTGTTTTGTTCATCTTAGCCGGGAAGTGAGGTGGCATTCCGACACCTTAAGGCGTTCGACGAGACGACCACAATGGTTTTTTGGTGTCACATGGGCAGTGTGGTGGCCACGCCCCAAACAAAGACGTTGACTTGGGCGAGTGTGAGCGGCACCGTCAGAAATGCTGTGTGTGTCCCGTGATTAAACAGCGCGTTCTGACCCATTCCCTCAATTAGTCAAAACGCACACTTTATAATGAGCCACCCAGCTCATTCGCAAGAGATCTCTTGCCCTGTTTGTACAGAATGTAATAAATCCTCTGTTAAGTTTGCCAACCTACTCCTGAGTGCACATGCGTTTTCTCCCATACTTGCCCCTATTTCTCCATCCCCAGTGCTGGGCAGCAAACCGGATGCCAAGATCTGGTTAATCCCCCAGCCTTTCTTTCTCTCTCTTGCCATCTTACTGCCTTGGCACCTTCATCTCGGATATCTGATGCCTGAAAAGGCTGGTACCAATGGAGGTTAAAGAATAAAACAGATGGTGAATAATTTCTGCAGCATGTTGACGCGCTGCATATGAGTGGTCATCCTCGAAAATTATAAACTTTAACACCAAGGACAGCTGATGATATACCCTAAGTAGGTTCGAGCATGTATTATGCGTCGACGTTTTTAATCTCGATTAAACTTCTTCATTTTAATTTCATCCTTCGGGGCTTTGTGTAGTTCATCACCTAACGCGCTGCATTTGTGCTGCACTGCTACCATTTCATTTCTTCTGTATATACGCCCTGTTTCGGACACGATGATAGGCTGCCATCTTGGACTGATAATGATGCCGTTTCGCATCCATATTAATGTTCTAACAGTGCTACGGTGAACTCGCACGCTTGAACACGCTGGGCCAGTACATTCAACGTCATATGACCTTTATCATTGCTAATTACGACATAGAAAACCAGCAAAAACTGCTTTTAAGCCTAAGATGGCAGTGCCTATGCTTTACTGTAAATGTTACATTTATTTTTTGTCAATTTGTCAAATATGTCATTTCATGCAGCGGCCGCCGAACTTGTGCCGCTGTACATAGTGGTACTCTCGGTCTCTGAAGCTGGATGAAGATAACTAAGAAGCCTGGCTATTCCTGGCTGTATAAAATGTGAAACGAAGCTATGAATAAAGATGAAAAAAAAGACAACTCTGTGAAAAGTCGGTACTAGCGTATAAATGGCGAGCCGATTGCGGTGATGGAAAACAGCGGCGGAAACGTCGACTGTGGCGGCGCGGCGAAAACTTGCGGTGGCAGCGCGCCGACCAGTCGGTGCACACCTCTAGTCGTGAACGGGCGCCTTCCACAGCAGCGGCAACGAAACCAAATTCAATGCACCGCGACGCGGCGCTGCCTGTTGCTGGCGCGCTGGTGAGGGACGTGGGAGGTTGACGACGGGCTGCAGCTGGCGGCAGTGAAACTGCATCCCTCTCGCATAACTCCTTCCCGATACACTCACTTCAACCGTAAATATTATCACTAATTATCTTGGCGGGAAGAATAAAAGAAAATAAATATGGTTTTTACTAAATGTATAGCTTCTACATATGCACAAACTAGCGCGCACACAATTTAACTGTCTATATTGTTAAGAGGTTTATTGGTGGACACTCCGCGATGATTCACGACAGCGACAGTCAATGCGGGAAGTGACTCTCTGCACGAGCTCCTCTTCTTCATATGAAAAGGGCGACCCACTGTTCAAAGGCTTTACCACAACTACCCCGGGTACGAAAAGGGAGCCGCCTGGCGACTTAACAGCTAGTTACAATGAGCGGGTAATGGTAGGCTTTGAAGCGCTCCGCGTTAACAATATCGCGTCCTCGACGGCGCATGTCCGAGGATGGTTTGATGGGTTCAATCAAGTAGTTGACTGGGGAAGTGCATTTGACGACACTGTAGGGGCCTTCGTATTTGGGAAATAGTTTTGAAGACAGGTCAGTTGCAGTGGTAGGGATCGAGAGCCAGACAAGCGCTCCAGGGAGGAACGTAGGCGCGGTAGTGCTGGCGTCAGCGCGAATGCTTTCTTGCCGCTCCTGATCATGTGCAGTGAATGTCTTTACCAGCTCTCGACACTCTTGTGCAAGCTTGGCTGTTGCAGAAATAGGTGCCCACTCAGACAGATCTGGCCTCTACGGAAGTATCGTGTCGATGGTGTGTGACAGGTGCTTTCCATATAATAAAAAGAAAGGTGAAAAGCCAGTAGTGCTCTGAGGGGCGGTATTATAATCGTAGGTGACGAAGGGTAGAATGGAATCCCAATTTGTGTGATATTGTGCAATACTAGTAGTGCCCACCACTGGCCTATTACGAGCGCTGCTAAGGAGTAATAAATATTCCTGATACCAGCAATTCCAGAACTATTTATGTGCCTTTTGTCGCTGTATTATAGTTTTAAGAAGCTCTGTATGGAAGCTGGGCACCCAGTTTGCAGTTTGCAAGTCGGGAAGCGCCGTCAATCGGTGGCGACGTACTTGGAGAGCATATCGCCGAGCGTACGGTTGAAGCGTTCGGTGAGGGCATTCGTCTGCGGGTGGTAAGCAGCAGTTTTGCGGTGAACAGCGTTGCACTCTTTGAGAATGGCTTCAACGACTTCAAACAGGAAGACGCGGCCTCGGCCAGTGAGCAGTTCCTGGGGCGGACCGTGTCGCAGAATGAATCGTTGGAGCAGAAAGGAGGCCACATCGCTCGCTGTAGCCGCGGGAAGAGCGGCCATTTCGGCGTATCACGTGAGGTGGTCCACAGCGACAATGGCCCAACGGTTACCAGCCGACGTCAGTGGAAGTAGCCCATACAAATCGATGTCAATGCGCCCAAAGGGCTTGGCAGGGCAACGTAGAAGTTGCAGACCTACCAGCGACAGGTGCGTTGAAGCTTTGCGGCGCTGACAATCTATGCAGGAGCGAACGAATTTCTGCACGTAGCGGTACATGCCACGCCAAAAGTACCGTTGGCGAATGCGGTGGTAAGTCTTCGATACCCCGGAGTGCGTACATTGCGGATCAGAATGAAAGAATTCGCAAAGTCAGAGCGCCGACAGTGAGGTATGACTAGTAGCCACTGGCGGCCGACACCGTAGTAATTGCGCCTGTGTAGGATGTCATCGCGAAGGGCGAAATGGTGGGCTTGACGACGCCACGCGCGAGTGGATGGAGTGGATAGATCAGTCAGCAAGTATATCGGAGAGGCAATCCATTGATCCTTCCACTGCTCAGTAGCAACGGTATGAATGCTAATCAAAGAAATGGCAAGGTGAGACGCTGAGCTGTTGGCATTGTTGTCAGGCAAGGGAGAGCGCGACAGGGCGTCGGCGTCAGCATGTTGCCTTTCATTGCGGTACAGCACGCGGATGTCATAGTCTTGCAGGCGAAGTGCCCACCGGGCGAGACGGCCTGAGGGATCTTTCAATGAAGACAACCAGCATAGGACGTGATGGTCGGTGACGACATCAAATGGGAGACCATACAAATAAGGTCGGAACTTTGCAAGCGCCCAGACCATTGCCAAACATTCTTTCTCGGTGACTGTGTAATTAGTCTCAGCTTTAGTAAGCGTAGGGCTTGCATATGCCAAGACAAATTCCGGGAACCCTGGTTTGCGCTGCGAAAGGAAAGCGTCGAGGCCGACACCACTGGCATCCATGTGTACCTCTGTAGAGGCCGTAGGGTCGTAGTGGCGGAGTATGGGAGGCGACGTCAACAAACGATGAAGTGTTGTGAAAGCGTCGTCGCACTGTGATGACCGCGAATGGAGAGGCCCGTTACTTCCGAGAAGCTTCGTCAGCGGCAATATAACAGGCGCGAAGTTTCGAATGAAGCACCGAAAGTAGGAACACAGTCCAACGAAACTGCGCAGTTCCTTAACGGATGTAGGCTTGGGGAACTCGGTCACGGCCCGAAGCTTGGCTGGATCAGGGAGAATTCAGTCCTTGGACACGACGTAGCCGAGTATTGTCAGCTGCCTAGCTGCAAATTGGCACTTCTTTAGGTTCAGTTGCAGACTGGCGTCGCTCACACGCGTTAAAACAATTTGAAGGCGTTGAAGATGCGTCGAGAAGTCCGGTACAAAAATGACCACGTCATCGAGGTGCCATTTCAGGTCACGCAGAAAAGTATCCATCATGCGCTCAAAGGTGGCGGGCGCATTGCACAGACCAAACGGCATGACGTTGAATTCGTACAAGCCGTCGGGGGGGACAAAAGTGGTCTTCAGTCGAGCGTCCTCAGCCATAGGTACTTGCCAGTACCCTGAGCGCAAATCAAGGGATGAAAAGAATTCGGCTCTTTGCAGGCTGGCTGTCAATCGCGTCATCTACCCGCGGTAGTGCGTACACGTCCTTACGAGTGATCTTGTTGAGGCGTTGGTAGTCCACACAGAACCACACAGAACCGTCGTTTTTCGTGACGAGAACGACAGGAGATGCCCAGGGGCTGCTAGAGAGGCGAATAACATCGCGGCGAAGCATGTCATCTACTTGCTCGTTGATTACACGGCGTTCTGTGGGAGATACGCGATATGGACGTTGCCGCAGCGGTGGCTGTGTGCCTGTGTCGATGCAAAGCGTAACGGTGGATGTGCGGCCGATAGAAGGTTGAGCGACATCGAAAGAAGAGCGGAATTCTTCTAACAGGCCCAAATGCTGGGAACGCTGGCCCGGCGTAAGGTTGTCGAGTATGGAGGAACCGAATATATCATCGGATGATGAAGCAGATGTCGAAACAGCACTAAGCGTACATGAAATTGAGCTGTGCATGTCATGGGGTTGATCCATAACTTGCGCATCTTCGATAAGTTCCACGTTGCCGAGACATTCCCCTCGCACTAACGTAACGCTGTACGGAGATGAGTTCACAACAAAAATAGTGGTGTGGCCGTGAGTGAGTTGCACGGTCGCGAAGGGAACCAGCAACATGGTGAGAAGGCGAGAGAAATGCAGCGGTGTCATAAAGGCTTGCGCAGTAGAGCGACACCACCGCGGACGAGTTTGCAGGCATTTGAGTATCGTCTCTGACGAGCAACTTGCTTGCAGCAAATGGACTGTCGGTCGGCGTCAAAGAAGAGAATTGTGCGAGTTCTATTTCTGCTGGTGCGCAATGAATGACGGCGTCGTGGCGAGAGAGCAAATCCCATCCTAGGATGACGTCGTGAGAGCAGGAAGAAATTATGATGAATTCGACCACACCCATCACGTTCTGAATCACAAGGCGGGCTGTGCACATCGCTGTAGGTTGAATGCTTTGGCCGCTGGCTGCACGGAGGGAGAGCCCGGAAAGTGGCGTGGTCAATTTGCGCAGTAATCGGCTAAGTTGTGCGTCCATGACTGATACGGCGGCTCCAGTATCTACAAGGGAATGCACGAACGCCATCCACAAGCACGTATATCACGTTCGACGGGGTTTCCTGGAGGTTTCCACAGTTCGACAGCGTCGCAGCCCCTTGTCTCGTGGACTGCGACAGCTAGTTTTCCTGGTCGCCCTCGAGTGGACGTGGCCGCATCGGTGACAGTGAGCGATGTCGTGGAGATGGTGAACGGCGGGTAGACGATGACATAGGTGACATAGGCGGCGGTTGGTCATAAGAGCGGCTTGATTGGCTGGGAAAGTTGGAGGCGACTTGCGGTTGCTGCACACGATTGCAATAACGTGCTACGTCATCGACGCAACCACAACCAAAGCAGATGGGGCGATTGTCAGCAGTGCGCCATCGGTTCGCGGGTCCCATTTATGTCGCAGAACGCGATGGGCGAGCCGGCTGCTGATATGAGTGCATAGTAGGTGGCACTGGGGGCACATGGGTGACGCCGGCGTATGTAGGCGAGACAGTTTCTCCGAAGGCCTGGGGCCTCGTGACGGTTTCGGGGTAACTTAGGAGAACAGCGACAGAAATCGGTGGGGGCGGCCTGGCGACAACTTGGGCACAGCTGAGTAGCACAGATACAGGAGACAGACAGACAGACAAAGAACTTTATTCAGGTCCTGAGGAACTGCGTTGTAACGGCCCCGTTTAGGGGGAATCCGTAGCAGTCGCGGGCCGCTCCCACGTAGGAACCGGAAGACCGTGGCCCTCCGCCCTCTCGCAGGCCCTCTGGACAGCCCGAAGTTGAACCAAGAGGTCGCCGCTGTTAAGGGCTTCCTCCCAGTCCTCTTCTTTGTTGAACTCTGCGTCACGTAACGCAGGACATTGCCAGAGCATATGAGATAATGAGCAATACGTCTCACCGCAGTCCGGACAATGCGGCTCGATGTTGGGCGAAAAATGGCTGAACCTGCCACGCGAAGGGAAAGACCCCGTTTGGAGCATCCTGTAGGCCGATGATTGCGGTCGCGTAAGTTTAGGATGAGGAAGTGGAAAAGTCCTCCGAGATAGATGATAATGAGTCATGATCTCGTGGAAAGTGAGTAGCGAGTCCCTGTATCTGCCGGCGTCCCCGCCTGCGAATCCGCCGGGACCGCCGCGGTGAGCGATACCTCGCGCACGGTCATGGGCAAACTCATTGGCGTTGGGGACATCAGGATGTACGTTGGCCCCCATGTGGGCCGGGAACCATGTTATGGTGTGAAACCCGGCAGCCCCCTCACAGCCGAGGATGGCCGCTGCCTCACGCGAGATCGAGCCCGAGGCGAAAGCCCTAGCTGCGGAACGCGAATCTGTAAATACATTAGGACGCGATGGGTCCTTCATTGCTATGGCGATGGCAATTTGCTCAGCCACCATTGCCGAAACCTTTCTAACCGAGGCAGAGCATAGGAGTGTGCCACTATGATCGACCGAGACCACTGCGAAGCGATCCGAACGCCCGTACTGGGCTGCATCGACAAAGGACGCGAGATGCGGTCTGCTTGCAACTGATTTTAATAAGGAACGGGCCCGAGCTATGCGGCGCCCTACATTGTATTGTGGGTGGACATTTCTTGGAAGTGGAGCTACCGAAAACGTGCCTCTGATCGAGGGTGGCAGTGTTACATTACGCTGGTTAGTCGCCGTAGGACCGCAGCCTATGGATTCCAGGATGCGCCTACCAGCCCTCGAGGACGATAGTCGCACGACCTGAGCCATCTGCTGGGCCTCGAGAGGCGGCTGGTAGTATTCAGGAATGACCTCCGCGATTTCCTGCTGAATGGCTCGGCGGAGCGGAGGTAGAAGTGTACTTGATGGCTGTTGAGCACGTTTTGGGGAAGCAAAAGCCAGTAAATAGATCTGGCGGGTAACTTCCTCACGCACGAATGACTTGATTTCGGCGAGCAAGGTTGCGTGGTCAGGAACTGCTGAGAAGGCCGAGAGATCAGCATCACGTGGTGGCGGTCGACGGGTCATCAAGCGCTGCCGCCGCAGTGCGTCGTAACTTTGGCATATCGTAATGACTTCTGCCACAGTGCGGGGGTTCTTTGCCAGGAGCATGGTGAAGGCATCGTCGGCGATGCCTTTTAGAACATGCGTGATTTTGTCAGCCTCTGACATGTTCAGGTCGACTTTCTTGCACAAGTCAAGGATGTCCTCGATATAACTCGTAAAGGACTCGCCGGTCAGCTGGGCTCGTTCACGTAAACGCTGTTCGGCTTGCAGCTTACGAACGGCTGGACGGCCAAACACGTCGACGACAGCGGTTTTAAAAGCGGACAAGGTCGGGAAATCAGATACGTGGTTGTTGTACCACATGCCGGCCACACCCACGAGGTAGAAAAACAGGTTGCCGAGTTTACCTGCCTCGTCCCAATGATTGGGGACGCTCACGCGTTCGTACATGGCCAGCCAGTCCTCGACGTCTGTGCCATCCGCGCCGGTGAAGACAGGAGGGTCGCGGATGCGGGGAACACCGGGACATGGTGTCGGCGTAGGAGGAAGCGTTTGCTGGGCGGTGTCTTGGTGCATGGTTGAAGGCACGGTACGGGATCTAAGCTCCAAGGGCATCGAATGCGGACCGAAGGTGGCACATCACTCTCAGCACTCACAAGGCAAGGTAAATTAATGGGGGTTTTTCATGGGCCCTGAGTCCGCGATCACCGTATAATGATGATCTCCACCGCTATGGCTCGTACTCACTCAGAGGGATCACAGTGGAGGCAACGTTGTCTTCATTCTCTACCCGCACTTCCGTTGTTTTTTTTTTCTGGTAGTGATACTTCTTATCATTCCTCCGGTCTCAGACGAAGCCCTCTGGGCGAGTCATTTTTGCATCCTTCGTGTGAACGGCTTCAGGCGGGCAACATGCGTCACCTCTGTCTTGCATGAACGTCGGCCACTAGTGGTGACACGTGTAATTTCATAGTTGACCTCGCTGAGATGATGAAGTATCACGAAAGGACTGGCGTAGTGTGCCAGTAGCTTTTGGCTCAAGCCACGTCTGCGTATTGGGGTCCACATCCACACTAGATCACCGGGGGCATAGGTTACATGCCTTTGTTGACTGTCGTAGCGAGGTTTGGAGGACTCTTGCGCTGCATGTGTACGTAGGCAGGCAAGTCGACGTGTCTCTTCCGCACGACACAACGTTTCCGCAATTGTTAAATCGTCATGGACGATAAAAGGAAAGATAGTGTCCAGCGTATGTCGAGGTGAGCGAGCGTAGAGTAGATAGAAAGGGCTGTAGCCTGTCGTTTCGTGTTTCGACGTGTTGAAGGCGTACGTGACGAATGGTAAAACTTCATCCCAGTTTTTGTGGTCGAAGGTGACGTACATTGACAACATGTTGATCAACGTTCGGTTTGTGTGCTCGGTGAGGCCGTTATTTTGTGGATGATACGCAGTTGAGTGTCGGAACTTGGAAGCACACAAATGAAGTAATGATTCAACACTATCAGCGGGAAATTGTCGTCCACGGTCACTTATTATCACGCGAGGAGGTGCGTGTCGGAGGATGACTGAATTCAACAGGAACTCCGAAACCTGGACTGCCGTGGTGGAGCATAAGGCAGCCGTCTCGCAGTACTGCGTCAGGTAGTCGGAGCATACAATTATCCACTGGTTACCTTTTGAGGAGCGTGGAAATGGTCCCATCAGATCAATGCCGACCTTTTCAAAAGGGGAACCGGGAGGCTTTACAGGTTGCAGGTGACCAACTGGACTCGAGGACGGCTGCTTGTAGCTCTGACACTGCGTACAGCTGGCCACGTAGTTATTAATTGTCTTGCTCGATGTCGGCCAATAGAACCGCTCTTTCGTGCGACTAAGTGTTTGTGCGGTGCCTAGATGGCCAGAGGTGGGGTCATCATGCGTGAGACGCAGAACAGACGTTTTGAAAGACGCAGGAACAACTAGCAGAAAGCGGGTGCCCGTCGTGGACACGTTTCTCTGTTAAAGAAGGCCATTTCAGACGCAGAATTGGCCTTCGCTTAATGAATTTCTCGCTCCAGAGAAGAGAGCTCTCAAGCTTGGGTCATTACGCTGATCAGCGGCGAAAGTCACGGCTTCGGAAAAGCCAGACGACAGAAAAGCGATAAGGTGGTCAAAGTTATCGCCTTCACAATCTGTCGATGGTAGCGGCATTCTGGAAAGGCAATCTGCATCAGCCTGTAGATGGCCAGTCTTGTATGAAATGGTGAAGACGTGTTCTCGCAAACGAATTGCCCATCGTGCGAGGTGGCCGGATGGGTCACGAAGGTTGACCAGCAAACACAGGGAATGGTGATCTGTGACGATAGTGAACGGGCGACCATAGATGTATGAGCGAAACCGTTGCACGGCAAAGACTACCGCTAGGTATTCCTGTTCGGTCACTGAGTAGTTGCGTTCAGGCTTGCTTAAAGAACGACATGCGTACGCCACAACGTGTTCCTTCTTGCCAAAACGCTAAACCAGAACGGCACCGATACCGATGCCACTTGCGTCTTTGTGAATTTCCGTGGGCGACGAAGGATTGGAATGCCGAAGTATCGGCTGCGAAGTTAACAAACACTTCAGCTTGTGAAAAACGGCATCGCACTCGGAGGTCCACTGAAACGGGCTGTTCTTGCGTAGAAGGCTCGTCAGGGGGTGAACAACATACGCAAACTTGGGTACGAACCGGAGGAAATACGAGCAGAGCCCGATGAAGCTACGCAGTTGTTTCACAGATTTAGGACGCTCGAACGATTCAGCGGCCGCTGTCTTTTGTGGGTCCGCTCTAATGACATCTTTGTCGACGAGATATCCTAACACCAATGTCTCTCGCTTGCCAAAGTGGCACTTTTTTGAATTCAATACAAGGCCAGCTTTTTCAATGCAGCTGAGCACGAGGTCTAGGCGAGTGTTGTGCTCCTCAAACGTACGCCCAGAAATTACGACATCATCAAGGTAACACATGCATATTTGCCAATTTAAACAACGCAATATAGAGTCCATAAATCTTTCGAATGTCGCATGAGCATTACATAATCCGAATGGCATAACGTTGAACTCGTAAAATTCTTCGGTCGTAACAAATGCCGTCTTTTGTTTGTCAGCTGCGGGCATCGGAATTTGCCAGTAACCTGATCTCAGATCAACAGATGAAAAGTAGGACGCGGAATGCAGGCAGTCTAGAGCGTCATCGATGCGCGGCAGTGGATAGACGTCTTTCTTGGTAACAGAATTCAGTCGGCGGTAGTCAACGCAAAATCTCCACGTACCATCCTTCTTTCTCACTAGAATGACGGGAGCAGCCCACGGACTTGCCGATTCCTGTATTATTCCCTTTTCCATCATCTCATGGACTTGCTCGTTGATGCCCTTGCGCTCCGATGGTGCCACTCGGTAAGGTTTCTGCCTAATGGGATGCGCCGATTCAGCGTGGACCTGATGACGTATCCGGGACGCTGGGATTAAGGGCCTTTGGCTGTATTTAGAAAAATCGAACACTTTCGAGTGCTTAGACAGAACGTCGAGCAGTGTATGACGTTCGCTTTGGTCAAGTGACTGGCTGACCATTTGTAGCAATTGGGAATCTTCTGAAACTTCTAAGCCTAGATGTTCATTTTGGCTTGTAGCATCAACAAGCGCAACCAGCGTCGTACATGACTCGGGTCTAAATACTGCAAGTTTCATGCCACCTGGCAGAATTGCAGGCTTCATGGAACTGTTCATTGTCCACACACCTGCCCATCCATCAACGACTGACACTATACAATGGGGAATGAGAATGTTCTTTTTCAGACATGCTGAGGGAATCGGTTCGAGCGTGGCGTCAAACGTGCCACAGTTGTTACTGGAACATGTCACGGGAACACACAAAGCAGAAAATGCAGGAACGACTGTATCCATGGAGACGAAAAAGATGCATTCCTCCGGGCAGGAATTTTTCAAGAGCGCCGTTGGGAAAGTACCGTGCATAGAAAGATGCACACTTCTGCAGTCTACAGTTGCCCCACACTCAAAAAAGAAGTCAATACCCAAGATAACGTCATGTGTAGACCGCGGAATAACCGCAAACTCTGTGCAAAACCCCTTGCCACACAGCGAGACGTCCACAGTACAATATCCCACCGGACACAACATGTCACCACTTACACCACGAAATGTCACCCCACGGTTCAGGCAAAACATCACTTTTGGTCCTAGCAGGTTCTTAAAATTTACACTCATCACCGAGACTGTCGCGCCTGTATGCACAAGTGCCATAGTAGCCAGTCCATCGACAACTACACGAACTTTGTTCTTCAACATAAACGCTGACGGGGGTATATCTGTAAATAGCACCTGTGATCTTGCGGCTTCACCCACACTGGCCGCACCGACTAGTTTTCCGGCGGCGGTGTACGTGCGCGTCGCCATGGCGACGACGATCTTGGAGCACGGGGAGCTGGTGGTGGCGTCAAACTTCGATCAGAGGCCGGCGAGGGGTAGCGTGACCCGGTAGGTGCGCGTGGTTTCCGTAACGTGGAGTGCGGATGGTCGAAATGTTGGTGATACATGGGCCAAGACTGTCGCTGATATGGGCGGTGGTCACAAAAACGTGTGATATGACCCGGGACGCCAAAGTTGTAGCATACCGGAATTGGTCGAGGGGCACGTGGCTGCTCAGAGTAACGATTCCTCTTGGAAGGCATGGGATAGTGGTGCCGCCCTTCAAGGGCACTGTAGGCAGGCGATGTTGGGTAAGCAGGCGGGCGAAAACTTCGTTCGTAGTCTGGAGTTGGATGACGGGGGGAATCCAGCCTGCCGTGTGCCTTGATATTCATAAGCGTCTGCTGCGTTGATCGATGGTTGCCATGGTGGAAGAGAAACAGGAGTCCGCACACGTTCTGGTTCGTTTACGTACACATCCTGAAAATCGCTGGGGCGATGATAGGTCTGCCTACATCGAAGCAGCTCTTCTCTGAATATCTGCCATATGGTCAAAGCAAGGTCGTTAGGCGGCACTGTTTCAACACTAGCCACAGTGGGGACGTTGGACAGGCGGCCGAAATTCGGAGAAATTCGTCACATCTTGAGGGATTCAAAGGTACGACAATGCTTCATCACGTCGTACACGGAGTTCAAGCAGTCTTTCCCAATTAAGAAATTGTACACGTCTTCGGCTATACCCTTGAGAACGTGTCCAACCTTGTCTTCTTCAGACATCCTCCCATTCACGATCTTGCACAGCTTCAATATTTCTTCAATGCATGTCGTACATGTCGTACATGTTCTCCTGGAAGCTGTGCCCTCTGAGACAATGTCTGCTCCGCGCGTTTCTTCTTTGCATCCGAATCACCGAAACACTTCTGCACTTCTTCAACAAAACGTTCCCAAGTAGTGAACATGTCCTCGTGGTTCTCGTGCCACATGAGAGTGGTGTCAGTTAACGAGAATACGACATGATTGAGCTGTTCGTTCGAGTCCCAGCCATTGCTTCTGCTCGCCCGCTTGTAGTTCTTGAGCCACACGTCGACGTCTTCTCCTGAGGTTCCGCCGAAGTTTGGCGGCACTCCGTAGTACGGCGCGGAACCCATCGGAGTTGGCCTCGAAGCGTTGGATGGCTGCTCTTGGGCCATTACGATCGGCGAAGGTGGAAGTCCGGCGAGGTGGTGGCTTCTACGAAGTCCTGGTAGTGAAGCTTCCGTTTTTGGGTTCGTCCTACCCCGGCACCACCACCAAATTGTTACACAAGGCAAGATAAATGAATGGGGTTTTTTAATGGGCCCTGAGTCTGCGATCACCGTGTATTGATGATGATCTCCACCGCCATGGCTCGTACCCACTCAGAGGGATTGCAGTGGAGGCAACGTTGTCTTCATTCTCTACCCGCACTTCTCTTGTTTTTCCTGGTAGTGATACTTCTTATATATATATATATATATATATATATATATATATATATATATATATATATATATATATATATATATATATATATATATATATATTGAAACGCGCTAGCGAAGATTCGACGAAGAGGAGGAAGAGACTCGACTGGCTCGCGAGCGACGCTGTGGATCCTTGGCTGAGCTACACCTCTGCATTACCCATATTGTAAATAAACGCGTTCCATCGTCACAATTGTGGTGGAAGGTGCTGGGTAAGCTAGCTACTACCAAGTGATACCGGAGAGGCACCGTCCCCTAACGACGGAACCGCTACACGAGCTTCGCCGCAGCCGTCGACTAGTGGGCTTGGCACCATTACCTCAAGAAATGAGCTCGGACGGAGACAACCAGCAACCAGCCGCAAGGACGTCGCCCTACCACTACAGGGAGCCGCGAACCTTCACAGGGAAACCCGGCGATGACGTGGACGAATGGCTAAGCCACTATCAGCGGGTGAGCCGTTCGAACGGTTGGAATGCGGCTAGCAAGCTGTCTCACGTGGGGCTCTTCCTCGATTTCACGGCGCTGGTATGGTTTGAGAACCATGAAGACACATTGACAACCTGGGACCAGTTTGTGGAGGAAATTAAGAAATGCTTTGGAGACCCAGCAACGAAGAAGAAACGTGCCGAGCAGACGTTGTCGCAGAGGGCTCAAGTCACCGGTGAGACATGCAGAACCTACATTGAAGAGATTCTGAAGTTGTGCAAGTCGGTGGATGCCCACATGACGGAAGAAGACAAAGTGGGCCATATACTCAAGGGCATCGCCGATGACGTCTACCACTTCCTCATTGGCAAGGAGAGCCTGGAATGCGTGGCCGACGTGATTAACCACTGCCGAACCTTCGAGGCTCTTAAAACTCGTCGCATCACATCGAAGTTCGGACGTCTGGCCAACGTCACGACTGTTGCCACCGTCGATGTCTGCCAGAATTCTCTACCTGCCGACCTTTCCTCCACCATTCGTCAGATTGTACGGGAGGAACTGCGTCGCCATGTCTCTGTTCCCATGCAAGCTGGAGACCCGCAGTGTGATACACTATCCCCAAGCATCAATGCTGCGAGTTTCGACGAGCGCAGTTACTCCACCCGCAGTCCACGGCTGAGGGCTCCGCCACCACAGGCTACTTACGTCGAGTCGTCTTATGCGCCCCGCAGCAGTTATAGCTACGACAGCCAACCGCCTCCGTTTGTGTCCGAGTGGCGACAGTTCCCTGAGCATCCTCTCCACACCGCAGCATTCAATGTGCCTCGGGAACGCCCCGTGTGCTACCAGTGCGGTGTTCGCGGACATATCGCCCGGTTTTGCCCATCGCGACGTCGCCCACGCACGACGTTTTTTGACCGACCAGCGATGCTTGCACGGCGAAGTCAACAGCCCGATTACGCCTACTGGCCTTCGGATTCAACTGCCCAGAAGCACGGGCACCGGCCGAACATCCGCAGTGACTCGCCTGCCTCTGTGAGGAGCTTGACGCCACCTACCACGCGCCAGCGACGGTCCCCATCTCCCCGTCCCCGGCCGCGGCTTTCCTCTCCGCCACCGGGAAACTAGCCGGCGCGGCCGATGGAGGCGAGGTCGCTGGACGTACCGCTTTGCACACAAGTATGCCTCCATTAGTTCACATGCTTCACAACAAGGTTCATGTATTCATTGACGATGTTCCCACGATGGCTCTGGTAGACACCGGTGCAACAGTTTCTGTAATGAGTTTAGTTTTCAAGGAGAGACTTGGCCGCAAGGTTATGTTTTATTGGGATAAATCTTCTACTTTTCGAGCAGTCAGCGGCACGGCTTTGTGTCCAGTAGGTGTGTGCACTGTGTCTGTTCGTGTTGCTGGCAAAGCGTTCAAGGCAGAATTCGCAGTGCTCGCTCATTCCACGCATGACGTTATCCTTGGAATTGACTTCTTGCAAGAGTGCCGTGCGACTGTCGACTGCGGGGCAGGCGAGGTTCTGTTGTCCGCCCTCGCCCAGCAGCCTCAGCGTAGCGGAGACGACAAACTCGTTGTAGTTAAAGACACTATTCTACCGGCATGGTCTACTGCCAGCGTGCCCGTTGCTGCTTCGAATGCCGACTCGAGTTTCAGTTCTCCTGATATTGTGATTGAGCCGTTGCCTTTGCCTTGCATGAAGAAAAACATCTTTCTGCCGCGCTGCGTTGTGTCTCTCACCGAGGGAAAAACTAAATTATGGGTAGTTAACTGCTCATCCGAGTCTGTTGTACTACCAGAGGGAATGCGCCTTGCCATGTTTGAAGGGCAGTGCAGTATCTGCATAGGAGCTCTCAGCAATGCGGCAAATTCGGACTATGCTGATGTATCCGGCACGGAATACGAATTTTATAAGATGGTTAGCAAGTCTATTCCCTCGCATAAGCGCAAAGTGTTGGTTACACTGCTGGCCAGGCACGCTAAAGTATTTGATTTTGCACGGAAGTCGCATAGACCTCAGACGCCCAGCACACGCACTCGTCACAAGATCGACACCGGATCTGCGCACCCCCTCAGACAGAAACCTTATCGAGTTTCCGCGTCAGAGCGCAAGGTAATTTCAGAGCAAGTCAGCGAGATGCTAACCTCTGGCGTAATTCAAGAATCGTCAAGTCCCTGGGCCGCGCCTGTTATCTTGGTCAAGAAAAAAATGGGTCCTGGAGGTTCTGCGTTGACTACCGACGTCTCAACTCTATAACTAAGAAGGACGTGTACCCGCTTCCTCGCATCGATGATGTCATCGACTGCCTGCATTCAGCGTCCTATTTTTCATCGGTGGACTTGCGATCCGGGTATTGGCAGATCCCCATGGATCCGGCTGACAAAGAAAAGACGGCCTTTGTTACACCCGACGGTCTGTTTGAGTTTAATGTTATGCCATTCGGCTTGTGTAATGCCCCCGCCACATTTGAAAGATATATGGACACCGTTTTACGGGGCCTCAAATGGGAAATTTGCCTGTGTTACCTGGACGATGTCGTGATTTTTGGCCGAACATTTGAAGAACATAATCATCGCCTTGACCTCGTTCTAACCTGTCTCGAGGAAGCTGCGCTTACACTGAACTCAAAAAAATGTCGCTTTGGAGAACGTGAAACCTTGGTTCTGGGACACCTGGTGGATAAAAATGGCGTGAGACCGGACCCGCAGAAAGTCGCCGCTGTCAGCAACTTCAAGCAGCCGCAGTCCCCCAGGGAGTTGCGTAGCTTCCTGGGCCTGTGTTCTTACTTTCGTCGATTTGTTCCGAATTTCGCTGATAAAGCACAACCACTGACCGACTTGCTGCAAAAGGATGTCCCTTTCCACTGGACACCGGATTGCGAAGCAGCCTTTAAGCAGCTTCGGTTCATACTGACTTCAGGACCGGTACTACGCCATTTCGATCCTTCTGCTGAAACGGAAATTCACACAGATGCCAGTGGAATCGGCCTTGGTGCAGTGCTCGTTCAGCGCCATGACAATGCTGAACACGTGGTCGCTTACGCGAGTCGTTCGTTGAGCAAGGCAGAACGAAATTACACAGTCACAGAACAGGAGTGCCTCGCAGTTGTTTTCGCCGTGCACAAGTTTCGCCCATACATCTACGGCCGTCGCTTCTCGGTAATCACCGACCATCATTCTCTATGCTGGTTGGTAGGCCTCCGAGACCCATCTGGACGACTGGCGCGATGGGCTTTGCGCTTACAGGAGTTCGACTTCACAGTACGCTACAAGAGCGGTAACCGGCACGCAGACGCCGACTGCCTATCGCGCCTTCCTCTACCGATGACGGAGTGCGACGCTGACAACTTCGACCAGTATATCGGCGCTATTGCCTCTGAGTTCCCTGATCTCGCGACTTTCCGGACAGCCCAACAAGAGGACCGCTCCTTAGATTCTCTATTCGCCTCCGCAAATGAACACGCAAACCCAAGCTCTTTTGTGGTTCATGACGGCGTCCTTTACAAGAAGAATTATTCCGGACAAGGTGCCCGTCTGCTTCTAGTTGTTCCACGCACTTTACGGGCTCACGTCTTTCGGTCCTTACACGACGACGCAACCTGCGGCCACATGGGCTTCGCCAGAACGCTTCAACGAATCCAGCAAAGGTTCTATTGGCCCAAGATGCGACACGACACGGAAAAATACGTTGCTGGATGCGAACAATGCCAACGACACAAACGTCCCACGGCTACGCCGCCAGGACTTCTCCATCCTGTTCCACCTCCTAACTCTCCCTTCGAGACTGTTGGTGTCGATCTGCTCGGTCCATTTCCACGATCGAGCAGTAACAATCGATGGGTCGTCGTCTGTGTTGACCACCTAACGCGCTACGCAGAAACTGCTGCAATACCTGCTGCAACGGCCATGCACGTGTCGCAGTTTATGCTTCGCTGTATAATTCTCCGCCATGGTCCTCCACGCGTTGTCATTAGCGACCACGGACGTCAGTTCGTTGCCGACGTCGTTGAAGAGATCCTGCGTCTGTCTGCCTGCAATTTCCGCCATGCCACACCATATCACCCGCAGACCAATGGTCTCGTAGAGCGCACGAACCGGACTCTCACGAACATGCTGTCTATTTATGTCGATTCTAAGCACAAAAACTGGGACGAAGTGCTACCTTACATCACGTACGCGTACAATACCGCGAAGCATGAGACTACAGGTTACTCTCCATTTTACCTGCTGTACGCTCGCTCCCCACGATTTTGTCTCGACACTATACTACCTTTTACACTAGACGTGGAAACCTCGACAGCCGAGACGCTCTGCCGCGCAGAAGAAGCCCGTCGCATCGCACGCCTCCGAACCTTGGCATCCCAGCAGCGTTCTAAGAAACGTTACGACGCCTGCCATCGCTCCGTATCTTATAGTAAGGGCGATCTTGTGTGGTTATGGACACCAGTCCGCAAACGTGGTTTGTGCCAAAAGTTCTTGGCTCACTATTCCGGTCCATTCGTCATTCTTGACCGCCTCAGCGACGTCACGTACGTAATCTCGAGCGTCACAAGCAATGGTCGCCGCTCTAGCAAAACACAACTGACACACGTTGCGCGCCTTAAACCGTGCCATCATCAACCATCTGAGTGACTCGCCCAGAGGGCATCGTCTGCGAACCGGGAAGTGAAACGCGCTAGCGAAGATTCGACGAAGAGGAGGAAGAGACTCGACTGGCTCGCGAGCGACGCTGTGGATCCTTGGCTGAGCTACACCTCTGCATTACCCATATTGTAAATAAACGCGTTCCATCGTCACAATATATATATATATATATATATATATATATATATATATATATATATATATATATATATATATATATATATTTGTTACGGTGCATCGTCGACAGGAGCAAGCGTGGCACTTAGCGAAGATGAAGAAGACGCCTGTGCGTTAGGCGCTTGCGCAAGAGGCAAATCAGACATCTTGTTCAGCTGCCGATTCTCGGTGGACGCTATCCTGTAAGCCTAGACCTCGCCCCGTCACATTTGGTGGAAGTGCTGGGCAACCGCCTCGCAACGGAACTTCGCAGCGGCCGAAGTTTTAAGGGTCATTCCGCAACGATGACGGAGAGTACGGCGTCTGCATCTGATCCTGGTGTTCCTGCGGCCGGAGATGATGCGCTAACTACATCTCCTTCTGCGACCACAACCTTAGTGCTCGAACCCCCGCGGGATCCTGGCACGTTCAGCGGTTCTGGCGATCCAGATGAAGTAGACGTTGAAGATTGGCTGACAGAGTACGAACGTGTGAGTACTCGATACCAATGGGGCCCGACTCTTATGCTGGCAAACCTGTTATTCTATCTTAGGGGAACCGCCGAATCGTGGTATGAGAACCATGAAACCGAACTTGAGAGTTGGGCAGTGTGCAGGGAGAGAATGTTGGACCTGTTCGGAAAGCCAATTGGAAAAAAATGGCCGCCGATTTGAAGAAAAATGGCCGCGAACAAAGTGCTCGCGTCTCGGGCGCAGACCTCGACCGAGTCTTACGTCTCCTATATAGAAGATGTGTTATCGTTGTGTCGCAAAGCCAATGCCGAGACGCCGGAGGCTGACAAGGTCGGACATATTCTTAAGGGGATTGCGGGTGACGCATCCAACCTTCTCATCTGCAAAAATTTTTCTACAGTGGACGCCATTATAAAAGAATGTCGGTGCTTTGAGCAAGCGAAGAGTCGGCGGATTAACAGCGTGTTTACCGCCTTCCGAATACAGCAGCAACATCATCTTGCGAAGACCGTGCAAGAATACAGCCAGCAACTCTAGATTCATCTGATCAGGTGGCCCGAATTGTACGACGTGAACTTGAAGCCATTGCCTGTGCTCCGGCTCACACCGTTGCACTTACTGCTAACATGGTTCAAGCCATCGTCAGCCAACAACTTGCCAGCATAGGTATTACCTCGGCGTGCACTTTGCCCAGCCCGCAGCGAGCTTCATGGCGTCCACCCTCGTCCTATCATGAGCAGCAGTTTACGGCCCGATCTCGCGACCCTGCTGCGTGAAGAATCGTCGACAATCGACCAATTTGTTTTCGTTGCCACCGTATCAGTCATGCCGTCCGTTACTGCAATTACCGCTGGTCCTCGCCACCTCGGACTTTATCTCAACCTCACTACCGACAGGACAGCACCCGCTTCGCGTCTGCGGCGCAGCCTTCTCCGCCAAACAACTACAGAAGGTTCAACAGCCTATCTCCGTCACCGCATGGTCGTCAGTCGCGTTCGCCTCCAGGACGTCGCGTGTCGTCTCGCTCCACGCGGACTCGCAGGCCGTCGTCCCCATTCAACCCCGCTCCTGCTTACCCGGAAAACTAAATGGTGCAGCGCCCGGAGGTGCCGCTGCATTTTCGACTCCCTCCACAAATCCTCTCTTGACGCTTCCGACGAGACAAAATTTGTTAGACGTTGACGTTGACGGTGTGGCTATTTCTGCCCTTATAGATACTGGAGCGCACATTTCTGTAATGAGCGCGAACCTTCGCCGACGCCTACATAAAGCGCTCACGCCTGCCGCTTCCCACAAACTTCGTGTCGCTGATGGGAGGACCCCTGATGTTCAAGGGATGTGCACGGCCCGTGTGTCCATTGCCGGTCATCCTACATTAGTTCAGTTTGCCGTCATTGAAATGTGTCCTCATGATCTAATACTTGGTTTAGACTTCCTGTCACGTCATTATGCGCTCATTGATTGTGCCACTGGTGCTCTTCGGCTTGAAATGCCGCAGTTTGCCGATTTTCCAGCTGACTATTCTCCCCGTTTATGCTCTCGTCACCCCGTTCGCTTGCCTCCGCAAGCTGCTACATATGTCACTTTGTCGTGCTCACGTCATGTGCCCGATGGTGAGTACCTCGTAACTCCTATAGTCGACGTACTGATGGCCCGAGACGTCGCCCTTGCTCACACTGTTGTCGCTGTCGCTAATATTACAGTGGTTATACCACTACTCAATGTGAGTCTCTTGACTCAAGTTATTCCGCAAGACATGTCTTTGGCCACCCTATCTCCACTTGACAACTGTAACGTTACTGGTTTGGACACCGATGCTACATCCCCCTGTCTTGGCCGCTATTACACTCTGCCTGCAGAGGACATTAACAAGATGATTGCTCCCGACCTCACTGCAGTGCAAGCTGCCAGCCTCCGTAATCTGTTAACATCACATAGAGACGTTTTCGACTTTGACCACCACCCTCTCAGCCAAACAACTGCAGTGACTCACAGAATCAACACTGGTGATGCCAGTCCTATACGGTGGCGTCCATATCGCGTTTCTCACAAGGAACGCCAAGTAATTCATAATGAAGTGGACAAAATGATTACTAAAGGCGTAATAGAACCCTACTCCATTCGTGGGCCTCCCCAGTCGTGCTCGTTGAGAAGGATGGCAACTGGCGCTTTTGCGTGGACTATCGCCATTTAAACAAAGTGACCCACAAAGATGTCTACCCTTTGCCTCGGATTGATGACGCCTTCGATTGCCTCCATGGTGCCCAATACTTTTCGTCTATCGACCTTCGGTCCGGCTATTGGCAAATTTCCATCGACCCCATAGATCGTGAAAAAACCGCTTTCGTTACGCCCAAAGGCCTCTACCAGTTCAAAGTCATGCCGTTTTGACTCTGTAATGCACCGGCAACTTTCGAGCGCATGATGGACTCCCTTCTCTGAGGATATAAGTGGTCCATCTACTTATGTTACTTGGACAATGTCATCGTCTTTTCACCTACCTTTGACAGCCATATAACACGTCTGTCAGCCGTTTTGGATGTTCTTCGAAGAGCTGCTCTCCAGCTCAATTCTGCAAAATGCAATTTCGGACGTCGCCAAATCACCATACTCGGCCACCTTGTAAGTGCCGATGGTGTTCAACCAGATCCCGAAAAGGTGCGAGCAGTACAATTTACTGAACCACGCTCAACCAAGGACGTCTGAAGTTTTGTAGAACTATGTTCCTATTTTCGTCGATTTGTCCGCAACTTCGCCGACATTGCTCGACCGCTTACTGATCTCTTAAAGAAGGACGTTCCCTTCGCATGGGGTATAGAGCAAGCGAACGCCTTTTCGGCTCTTATCCATCTGCTGACTACGCCACCAATACTGGCCCATTTCGACCCCGCTTCACCTACAGAGTTTGGGACCGATGCCATTGGCCATGTAATTAGAGCGGTCCTTGGCCAACGATAGCACAGGAAGGACCGCGTGATTGCTTACGCCAGTCGTCTTCTTTCACCTGCCGAACGGAAGTTCTCCATCACTGAGAGTGAATGGCTAGCTTTAGTGTGGGCCGTGGCGAAATTCAGGCCTTACCTGTATGTCCGAACTTTTTCCGTTATTATGGACCATCACGCTCTTTGCTGGCTGTCATCGCTAAAGCACCCATCTGGGCGTTTTGGTCGCTGGGCGCTCCGTCTGCAAGAATACTCATTCGTGGTCCACTACAAGTCGGGACGGCTGCACAGAGACGCAGACTGTTTGTAACGTTATCCGGTTGAAACGCCCGACTTGACAGACCTTGATTCAGACCCCTGCGTTCTCTCCATCTATGCTTTGGGTGATATCTCCACCGAACAACGACGTGAACCATCGTTACTCTCCATCATCGAGCGTCTCACCTCTGCTCCAACAGACCCTTCCGTTCGCCTGTTCGACCTGCACGACAACATTCTGTACCCTCGCAGCTTCAACGCTGATGGCCTGGAATTACTCCTTGTGCTTCCCCATCACCGGCGTACCAGCGTTCTCGAACAACTACATGACGTACCTACAGCCGGTCACCTAGGCGTCTCTCGTACCTACAATCGTGTGCGACGTCGCTTTTTCTGGCCCGGACTGTATCGTTCTGTGGTTCGCTACGCCACTGCTTGCGACCGCTGCCAACGCCGCAAGCGCCCTTCTGTGCTACCGTCTGGCCTCCTACAGCCCATTGACATACCGACGGAACCATTTTTTCGTGTTGGCCTTGACCTGTTGGGCCCGTTTCCTACGTCCACTTCAGAAAATAAATGGGTTGCAGCCGCCACAGACTACGCCACACGCTTTGCCATCACTAAAGCACTGCTGACAAGCTGTTCCACTGACGTCGCTGACTTTCTCTTGTATGAAGTCATTCTTCATCACGGCACTCCGCGGCAGCTACTTACTGATCGAGGAAGGTACTTTCCTTCACGTGTTGTGGATGACATTCGCCGCGCCTGCTTCACTGAGCACAAGCTTACCACCGCTTATCATCCACAAACAAATGGATTGACCAAGCGTCTGAACCAAACGCTGACGCAGATGCTGTCAATGTACGTTTCGCCAGATCACCGTGACTGGGACAAAGCACTCCCCTTTGTCACATTCGCGTACAATTCTTCACGGCACGACACAGCTAGTTATTCGCCGTTTTATTTGCTATTTGGCCGACATCCAGCATTACCATTTGACACGCTCCTTCTCTCGGCTGCCCCCTTGTCTACTGAGTACGCCAGCGATGTCGTTTTCGAGCCCATGCAGCTTGTCAGCTTGCCCGTGATTGGCTGCACTTGTCGCAAGCGCACCAAAAAGACCGCTATGACAGTCGCCACCAAAGCGTGCACTTCTCGCCGGGGTCTCTGGTACTTCTCTGGGCACCAAACCGCCAAGTCGGCTTATCAGAGAAGCTACTATCTCACTACCATGGCCCCTACAAAGTGTTACGACAACTTAGTGACGTGAGCTACGAGATCGCACCCCTAAACAATGCCTTTTCGACCACCTCACTTCAGACAGACGTTGTACACGTTTCCAGACTCAAACCGTATCACCCTCCTCGTTCGTCGCTGCCGTACTAAGCGCCGCAGGGGAGTGATGTTACGGTGCATCATCGACAGGAGTAAGCGTGGCACTTAGCGAAGATGAAGAAGACGCCTGTGCGTTAGGCGCTTGCGCGAAAGGAAACTTAGACATCTTTTTCGGTTGCCGATTCTCGGTGGACGCTATCCTGTAAGCCTAGACCTCGCCCTGTCATAATATATATATATATATATATATATATATATATATATATATATATATGCAACAGACGACGGGCCTGTTTGTTTCTACTTAGAGCCGTCTGTACCAATTAATAATTTCGGAAACGTACCCGCTTTATTGTGCTTTATATGCATGCAGACAGCAGCTGCAAAACATTCCTTGAAAATCAGTGTGTCAATTGCTTTGAAGACCAATATGTCTAATTTAGATCGTACGTGGAAGGAAAGTGGGAAAGCCGCCGTCACATGTTGGAGAGGGGGGAGGGGAGTCATGTTAGAACTCGGCACTGGAACTTTGGTGGTTGCTCCAATTTATTTCTGAGCTGCGTCTGGAAAGGTTCATACTGTGCCCACGTGCAACCGCGAATCTGTCTGGCCGCTAAAACGCACCATATGGCTAAAAAGAAAAAGAGAACTTGTTTTGTGCCATTATGCAAAGGTGGACACATGTCCTGCGAAGAAAAGGTATCCTTAGTCAGAGCTCTCATGGACCAAGTACGCCTGCAAGGGTGGGCATGAAACACCAAGAGAAGAAACGAGGAAGGAGCTTGGCGAGACGTGTGCTGTGTGTTCGCGACATTTTGATCACCTCTATGTCAACGTTCAAGCACGTGATCAAAGGGGAGGTTGTACAAATTGATCGCGAATGACCAGCATTTTGATTTTTCTTCAAGCTTGTGAACTCGAACCAATCGGTTGCGCATACAGAAGCGGTGCCTCACTGGGGACTTGATAAAGTTTTATGCACTGACAAGTCTGCACCTTTTTCACGGTCACTGAACATATAACGTGGACTGAAAACGAGACAAACAAAAACACATCAAAATTCAGCGGTGCCAGTCGCCACAGTTTAAATATAACGCAATAATTTGGATTTTTTACCCTATGTGTTATTGCAAATAGGGGCACTGAGAAATCGAAGTTTGCATCCACCTGTTGCTTGTTTTTTCTTGTTTCCTTCTTTGTGTTAATATATGTACATTCTGTTTGTCGCAGCTTCCTCATATATCTTCAATATATATTCATTCCTCATGTGTGTGTGAACTTCAATTTCTTGTAAGCTGGTGCTCATGTTTAATTATTATTTATGATTTAATGTTTATTTCATTGAGATATACCTGGGTTTCTTTTTCACTGTTCACCTACATTCTGCATCAAAACACTTGTCTTTGCGTCTTTTTATCTAATGGTTGTATTTTTATGTAAGCGCTGTAAATATATATGGATATTGATGTCTTTATACTCAAACGCAACTGGGTGGAAAATAATTACAATAAACTGGGACTGAAGCCCTGAATCTCCTACATCTTCGTTCCATACGCGCTATATATTCCGCCTGTATGTGCTGTTCAGGTCAAAAATAACCTAGTAGCATACTCGAAAAATCTGTTTTTTTGTTTACAATTTATTGGCGCCCTTTGTGATGAGCACAGTGAGCATGTACTGTTACACAAAGTTTGGCTTCAACGAGAAACGCCTGAGAGTGTGGACTCGGACACGTAAATGCCGCGCACCAGCGAGCAGGCGCGTCCTCTGCGACCGTATTGTAAAATCTTTCAGCTTTTCCGCATCGTTCACGTCTCAGAAGTGTGGCAGCTTGGGCTAGTTGGTGTGACATGACAATCGTTATAGCGCGAAAACAGAACGACGACAAAGAGACAAGAGACGTGTCCTTCGTGTCTCTTTGTCGTCGTTTTGGTCTCACGCTGTAACTATCGTCGTTCACGACACAAGGAAAACCTTTCGAACCACTATAGCAGAAGTATCATGGTAACAGCCCCGCAGACGTAGATCACATTTGCGTACTGAAAAAAGCTTTGTTATTGCATTTGAATATAAACAGCATACGTAAATATATGACACTCAAACACTTAGAGCGGAAAATGTTTTTTTTTCTATTTTAGGGAGAAAAGTAAAAAGTTAAGCTCGCGAAATCGTAAAAGTTCGCAGATACTACACAGTGAACGCAAAAAGGAAAAAAAGAACAGCAGCGGTCATAATCACCACAAAACACTTATGTCTATTGAATAAAAACTATACAATTGTGATGCAGACATATACACGCAAGATTTTATTGCAATGATTGATGGTCCTCATGCATAGGCCCTTCTGCATAGGGGGAGGAGGCGGTGGCTGTTTTTCCCCTGGTCACTCAAGAGGGGGTCGCAAAGTCAGCCTATACATAGAGAAATAGGGAGAGCCTGGCCACAGCGACCAGAAGGGGGCAGGGTGAAATCACCTCATTTATTGACTTCCCCTCCCCGAAGAGATGTCTAACTAAAGAGGCAGCAAAACAAATTTTACGCCGTGGGACGTGCACTATATATATATATATATATATATATATATATATATATCGTGAAGAGGTTTAATAGCCGTTAAAGACAGCGACGAGACAGCGTAAAGAACCGTTCAGCGATCGGCACAGCAACGAACCGATCGAAGCACGAGCCGAGAGAGCCGGGCGTTGGCGATGCTGCTTGCTGCAGGCATATCTTCTTCGTCATAATGGCCCCGGCTTAAAAAGGAGTCATGCTGGCGACCTAAGAAGTTTCAGGGAGAGGCTCATGATACGGTTTTAGGCGGGAAACATGGATGATGTCACATGCACGCCGGCGCATGTCATCCGATCGGGAAACTGGCTCAATTAGGTAGTTAACCGGAGAGGTTTTTTCTAAAACGGTGTAAGGCCCCTCGTACCGGGGGACAAGTTTCTATGAGAGTCCGGGAGTTTGGTATGGGATGGCAAGCCACACGAGAGACCCTGGGGCATAGCTGTGATCTGGAAGAGAGGTGCAGCAGTTTTCTTTCTGGCGTTGTTGCTCGTCCGAGGTGAACGCACGGGCTAGATGGCGGCACTCTTCGGCTTGTGGAGCGGCATCGGAGATAGGTGGACATTCGGAAGCATCAGGATGGTAGGGCAGTAGAGTATCAATTGTATGGGAAGGGTAACGTCCATAAAGAAGAAAGAAAGGTGAAAATCCCGTGGTTGTTGGTATTGCAGTATTATATGCGAATGTGACGTATGGGAGAACACGGTCCCAGTTGCTATGATCCGATGCCACGTACATTGAGAGCATATCTCCCAGCGTGCGGTTAAACCGTTCCGTTAGCCCATTAGTCTGCGGGTAGTATGCTGTCGTTTTCCGATGAATGACGTGGCATTCCGACAGCAGAGCTTCGACGACCTCGGAGAGGAAAGCGCGGCCTCTGTCACTAAGGAGCTCTCGAGGTGCGCCGTGTCGAAGGATAAAACGACGTAAAATGAAAGAGGCGACATCCTGAATGGTAGCGCTCGGCAAAGCGGCTGTTTCGGCGTAGCGTGTTAGATGGTCGACCGCCACTATAATCCACCGATTGGCATCTGGTGTCAATGGAAGGGGGCCGCAGAGGTCAACGCCAACGCTATAAAATGGCTTGGCAGGGCACAGAAGTGGCTGCAATTCGCCAGTCACACGTAGCGGTGTTGATTTGCGTCACTGGCAGTCACAACAGCACTGTACAAATTTGCGTACAAAATTGTACATGTCGCGCCAGTAATAGCGATGGCGAAGGCGTTCATATGTTTTGAACACCCCGGCGTGGCCACATTGTGGATCGTCGTGAAGAGAGGCGCATACCTGCGATCGTAAAGTGCGTGGAATGACCAGTAGCCACCGGCGGCCATCAGGAGCGTAGTTGCGTCGATGAAGTAGTTGATCGCGGATGGCAAAATGGAAAGCTTGACGTCGGAGGGATCGAGATCCCGGAAGGTTGGGCGTACCGGATAGATATTCTAGAAGAGATGCGATCCACGGGTCACGACGTTGTTCGGTGGCAATTGAGTCAAGATTTAACGATGACAAGGTCTGGGGCCACGTGTTTCCGCACGTCGGATCTGGTGGCAAAGGTGAGCGGGACAGGGCGTCAGCGTCAGAGTGTTTGCGTCCGCAGCGATATACGACGCGAATGTCGTACTCCTGGATACGGAGTGCCCATCGCGCAAGGCTGCCAGAAGGGTTTTTCAGCGTGAAGAGCCAGCAAAGCGCGTGGTGATCAGTTACTAGATCGAACGGGCGGCCGTTTAAGTACGGCCATAACTTTCCAAGCGCCCATACCAGAGCCAAACACTCTTTTTCTGTCACGCTGTAATTAGTTTCGGCTTTCGTCAGAGTGCGGCTAGCGTAGGCTACCACGTATTCTGAATAGCTGGGTTTTCGTTGAGCGAGGACAGCGCCTAGCCCGACGCCGCTGGCGTCGGTGTGCACTTCGGTAGGAGCCGTCGGGTCGAAGTGGCGAAGAATAGGTGGGGAGGTGAGCAGACGGCGCAGAGTAGTGAAGGCAACGTCGCATGCAGGGGACCAGGAGGAGAGCTTCACGTCATCGCGAAGAAGCTGGGTTAATGGTGACATTTTAAATGCAAAATTGCGAACAAAGCGTCGGAAATAAGAGCATAGGCCTACAAAACTGCGAAGTTCCTTCATGGTCGTCGGTTTGGGAAATTCTGCGACTGCTCGGAGTTTTTCTGGGTCAGGTAATACGCCGTGCTTCGACACTATGGGGCCTAGGATGACGAGCTCGCGTGCAGCGAAGCTGCAGGCCAGCGTTGGTCAGACAAGTCAAAACGTGCCTGAGGCGATGGAGGTGCGTAGGAAAGTCGTGCGAGAAAACCACGACATCGTCGAGGTAGCAGAGGCATATATTCCACATGCGGCCACGTAGCGTATTATCCATAAGTCGTTCAAACGTGGCGGGCGCGTTACAAAGCCGAAAGGGCATGACGTTAAACTCATATAGTCCGTCAGGTGTAATAAATGCAGTTTTTTGGCGATCGGCTTCAGCCATTGGAACTTGCCAGTAGCCAGACCGCAAATCTAGCGACGAGAAGAATTCCGCTCCGTGAAGGGTATCAATGGCGTCATCAATGCGCGGCAAAGGATATATGTCCTTGCGGGTTATCTTATTCAAACGACGATAGTCCACGCAAAATCGGATAGATCCGTCTTTCTTACGCACCAGGACGACAGGAGACGCCCAGGGACTGTGAGATGGTCGAATGACGTCTCTACAAAGCATATCTTCGACTTGATCGTTGATGACGCGGCGCTCTGCAGTGGAGACACGGTATGGTCTTTGACGGAGTGGCTGGTGTAGGCTGGTGTCAACATGATGCTTGACTTGCGAAGTGCGGCCTAGTTGAGGTTGCGACACATCGAAAGAAATCCGGAACTCATGCAGAAGATCAAGCAAGTCGGCATGTTCGGTGGGAGTGAGGGTGTCGGCGATGGCCACATCCCGGACATCCGGGACATACAATAGGTAGATACAATAAGTGTCAATCACCTCTGGCAAATACCCGCATACCACCAGCACATACATGCCGGTGGGTATGTGCCACTTTCTCGCGGGATGTGTTTGACGACGAACGCGACAGGATTGTGACAGTATTCATGCCTTGATCAGCGCGTCATATTTGTCGAACCATCTTACCCCCTTCCATGCTGATTTTGGTTCACGCTAAGTTAAGCGGGTGACGACGAGAGTCCCAAACGTAAGCGGCTAGATAGATAGATAGATAGATAGATAGATAGATAGATAGATAGATAGATAGATAGATAGATAGATAGATAGATAGATAGATAGATAGATAGATAGATAGATAGATAGATAGATAGATAGATAGATAGATAGATAGATAGATAGATAGATAGATAGATAGATAGATAGATAGATAGATAGATAGATAGATAGATATGCTCAAAGTCACCGAAGATCGCTGAGAAATGCTTCGCATTTGTATATTCGGAGCTACATGAGCATATGATTGAGTCAGCTGTTGAGTAGAACCACACTGTGCGTCTTCTAAAGTTCATAATTTTCTATAACCTTAGGATCCGGATGCATCAAATGGCCAAGACAACAACGGCAAAAATCACTGGTTCATACATCCGGAGGCAACTCACGAAGCCTATTCTCTTCCACCATCAGTAGAAAAGTATAACTTTGCTTTTTAAAAGAGCTGCGAAAAAGACACTGAAGTCGTCACATCCTATGTATACGAGCACTAGCTTTGGTGCAAGAAAATGCCTGTCTCTTGACCACTCGAGGCTGTCAAACTCTTCTTTGTGAGAGTTGTTTCTTGTTTTTTTTTCGGGGGGGGGGGGAGGCGGTGGGGGGGGCGTGTGCAACTGACTTTGAATTCTTAACTGATACTCATTTCATGATCAGTTCCAAGTAACAATAGGTGTAACTAGGCAACAAAAGTGCCTCATACAAGATTTGGACAAATTTAGTGGTCACACTTTAAACGAGCCAATATTATGCATCACCAACTCGACAATGTTCTTTTGCATCTCTAGTTTGGTCATTGCTTAAGGCTATCAGACAGATACTTGTATAATTGTATCAGCCATCGTAAAGTATACAACCAATAGTTTCAGAGTTTTCAAAGTACGTTCTTAGAAAATTCATTACGAATTAATAGCCATGCTGTGCTTTAATTAACGCATATTGGTGGTGCCACATATAAGAACTAAGATCAGTGGACATTTACTGTTATGTGGCTATCTAAAAACCGCTGTTTTCACACTGGCTGTTTGCCGTTGTGAACGTCACCTCGGCTCCGTACAAGGAAGTTTGGTATTTTGATATTTCTGTGAATATTTTCTGCTTACAATTTTCTGGCTCATTAACTGTGAATCCATACACTGTATGGGAATCCATACACTGTAGCTGAAAAGAAATTGAGGTGATGGATAAAGTTAGTCACCCTAAACAGGTAATGACTGCGCATGTTGTCGAAAAAAAGGGCAAATGCATCATTACGGAATAATGAGCATTAGCGTCTCTAACAGAAATGCGCACATCGGTAAACATGATAGTTTGGTGCAACTTTATTTGCTTGAAAAGGTGCGTTCAACAAAAATTTGTTTACATATGTGCCTGCCACATGCTCGGAAAGTCTGTCTTGGATGGACGTGAGAAAGCTGGATTGTAAAAAATCACAGCATATCTACAAGGTGTACGATGACGAGTGGGGCGAAGCGGACGGATGGATGGAAGGACTGGTGGGCGGATGGATAGACGGACGGCCAGACAGATATACAGACGCACGGACGCACAGAAAGCCAGAAGAATGGACGGATGGGCAGACAGACAGGTGCACAAATGGACGGATGGACGCATGGACGGACTGATAGGGTGGACTGATAGGGAGGTGTAGGGTGGTTGCGGAAGCCTACGAACAGCGTCTGCATATGTGAACGGCGCTGCTACAGGCTGCATCTCTTGCGAACAGGCGACAGGAGGAGCCAAGGGCTGCGCTGCATACGTTAGGGGTGCGGCCACAGGCTGCACGGCTGGCAGATAGGCGACAGGAGGGCCTACCGGCTGCGCTACACGCTGGCAGTGAACACGGCTGGATAGAGGCGGCTCGTGGTGCACAAGAGGAACAGCTTGGGCAACCTCTTCCGAAATAGCAGTGCGAAGCGGGGCAGGTAGACGGGTGGTGGTCTCGTGAGTGAAGGGCACTAGGGAAAGTTGACGGGCGACTTCCTCACGGATGGAGGCTCGAACTCGCTGAAGCAACGGTGAATTGTCAGGCAGGGTGTCAAAACTGGACAGTGACTCATCACCATGCTGCGGCTGCCGAGTCGGAGTGCGTTGCTTCTTTACCTCGTCGTAGCTCTGACACAAGCTGACGACTTCGGAAACTGTGCTCGGATTTCTCGCCAAGAGCATTTGAAATGCGCCGTCGTCGATGCCCTTCAGGATGTTTTTGACCTTGTCAGATTCGGGCATGGTGTCATTCGCACGTTGACAAAGGTCGACGACGTCCTCAATATAGCTGGTAAAGGTCTCGCCAGTCTGCTGAGAGCGGACGCGCAAGCGCTGTTCTGCCCGCTGCTTGCGGATAGCCGGCTGACCGAACACTTCAGCACATGACGTATTGAAGACGCTCCATGTGGGGATGTTGTGTTTGTGGTTGTTAAACCACAATTCGGCGACGCCAGTGAGATAAAATATGACGTGGCCCAGCTTGTCGGCTTCATCCCACTTATTGTTGGCGCTCACCAGTTCGTAGTGCTCGAGCCAGTCTTCGACGTCGGTTCCATCCGCACCGCAGAAGACTTTCGGGTCCCGAAGCCTAGGATGGCCAGGGCAGTTGAACTGGGGCGAAGACACCGATGTAGTGGCGTTGTCATTCATGACAGGTGGTAGCGTGTGGCTTCGCAGCTCCAAGGTGTAGCAACGGGGATTAAGAGCACCTTCCACCAAATGTGAAGAGGTTTAATAGCCGTTAAAGACAGCGACGAGACAGCGTGAAGAACCGTTCAGCGATCGGCACAGCAACGAACCGAAGCACAAGCCGAGACAGCCGGGCGTTGGCGATGCTGCTTGCTGCAGGCCCATCTTCTTCTTCACAATGTATATATATATATATATATATATATATATATATATATATATATATATATATATATATATATATATATATATATATATATATATATATATATATAAATTGTTGTATGTGTGTGTCTTAACAGGAAAGAGGGGGGGGGGGATTTGGCACAGTCACTCGCCCCTCTGGCCGCGGCACTAGTAACAACTGTTATTGTACCACCGCTTCTTACCAACATGTGAACTAAGGTGCACTTAAGGTAAAATATAGTTCGCTGCCAGGTAACATCCTGCAGTAAGCATGAACGACACATCCCAGAGGTAACAAGAAGGAATACTTCCACAGGAAGAGGAAGGATTTCGTGAACATAAAATAGTGTCCTGCAGGCAACATATAGGATGAGGAACCATAAAAGTCATGTAGGACATTAGTAGGAAATAGACGGTACATTGCCAGGACATCACTATATTTTCATACGGGTTGTGCTTATCTGCAGAGGTTTACTTATTTTTTATGTGTATTTAATAGCTCAACTAGCCCACAGAGTTTGAAGACAGCCGCTCCTGTGACAGCCGACTGCTCTCGCTGGCGCACGGTCGGCATGCCGTCGCCTTCGGTGACTGTGAACCACGGAGGAAGGAAAAAGGTAAGCAGAGGGCATGCCCAGCCGGCGGAGGGCATAAAAAATGTGGCGGAAATGACATCATGGTGGCCATCTTCACTAGGCACAATGGCGGCGTTGCTATGGTTACGTGTTGCGCAGTGGAGCTGGTTTAGCAGTGAGCGGCCGAGGCTGGCGGCGGATTGTGTGCCTCCCCAGGTCTCGTACTGAGCCGTGGCGGACAATATCTGTGCTCTGCGCCGCGTTATTGGTTACGCAGTGTTCTCCTGGCTGTTACATTACTCTTAGCAACGTTTACAAATCCCTTTGTCTATCACGGGGTTTCAAGAGTGCGTAGAACAAGTACATATCCATGTGTCGTGCGGCGGATGACGCGGATGAAGCAGTTAGTGTTCAGCGAAATTGCGTTGTGCACCATGACGAAGCTCAATGATGACGAATGCCTTGCAGGTCAGTGACGGTTGAGCAGTGCTCCTGCTTGTGACAACGGACGACGCTGTTGAGCCCAGCAAGACGCCGTGAGGACCATGTGCACATACGTAGTTTCGTGTTGTGTGTGTACAGTAACAACTTGCATGTGCGTATTAAAACACCTTTTCTGTTCCGCTTGGTACACTCTCCACCAGCATTGCATGTAATCTCAACGTAACAGCAACCGCGTTCAAGTGTCACTTGCACGGTGCTCAAAGTCACCACGGTCGCAGAATGCTGACGCCGGTGAGTTTCACGCGGAACACGGACACAGTGGCAGGACGCTGCGTCGGCCGCGTGGCGGAATGCAACCGTAGAAAGCGCACGACCGATCGTGTTGTCTGTACAGTTGCTGAATTAATGACGTGAAAGTACTCACCGTTGTCAGTGCATCTAGCGCGCGTTCATTCGTAGTTGCTTCGTTGTCGGCGAGCTGTTACTCCTTGTTATTACTCGGACGAAGCGATTTCGCTGAAGGTGTCCCGCTGGCTCAGAGTGATGAGCCCAGTTCCATTAGTTTCGGATCGTCACGACACACGCGCTGCGCTGCCCACGTGCTTTCCGAGACGGAAAGGGAGTCTTGCCTTCTGCTTCACATTCATATGTAAACAAGAGAGGAGAATTTGCCTAGTCAATATGGCCGACTTCCGGCTTCATCGCGGCTACACAACGAGTGACGTCAGGGCCGCTCCTTACCTTTCCTTCCTCCGTGCTGTGAACACAACAGGCTAAGAACAAGCCACTGTATTCTACGGTTATCAAAGCTATATCATCAAAACTGCTGTCTCGCAGCGGTCGTTTTCAACGATTGGGCAACGTGAATTTTTGAATTATACTGCTACAGTGCTCGTGAACAGATGTCTCACAATCACCCCTGCGAAGCTTGTTGTGCATATTGCAAATACGTGTTTTGGCTAAAAAAACAACATTGCTTCCTCAATATTTGATATTTGTTTCTTTTCTATCTCGCATTCAATAGGCGAGACACAATCAGCGACAATAAATTAGCGTAATAATAAAGGCACGTAGCATGTCAGCAATTAAGGAAAATTTCCATTTTGCGCCAGGGGTAATGCGCCACGTCGCTACCGCTTTCGATTGTGACGTCATAACCTGTTTTTCTATTTTTGATTTATTTATACAATTTTTCTGTGAGTTCACATGTAATGAGTACATATGTAATGTTCCTAAAATTGGGTAAGCAGCGCTGCAACCACTACTGACTATTCACGAAGATTAGCGTATGTTTAAAAAAATGACAGCATATCCACGTGGTGAATGATGGAGAGTGGGGCGAAGCATCCGTCCGTTCATTCGTTCTTGCTTCCGTCCATCCATGCGTCCGTCTGTGTGACCGTCCATGCTTCCATCTGGCCGTTCTTGCGTGCGTCCATTCGTGCGTCCGCACGTCCCTCTTTGCGTCCGTCCCTGCGTTCGCCAACGCATCCACCCCTGCGTCCGTCCATGCGTCCATCCGTCCGTGCAGCCATCCACGCGTCCGTCCATGCATCTGTCTGTGTGTCCGTTCGTCTATCTAGCCAACTCTCCAAGTGCCACCATCTCGCATATTCTAATCATATATTCCGCATATAGTAGCACCGCCATCCAGAAGACATTTCAAGAACCAAACGAGAGGTGGTACACGCAAACTTTCTTACGGCTTGCGCTTCTTCTCTACTTCCCACCTATAACCACCTGGAGTTCATGGTATATACTAGTTCACTGTATTCATGGCACTGCAGCCCAACGCTCGCTAAACCTTTCTAAAACCAAGGAGGTTACGTCCAGCGAGTAAAACCTAGCAACTCTTTCTTGTCCGATAGTGCTCAATGTACATGCCAATAGCTGCTAATTGGGAATGAGTGACAGGAGAATTAGTCTTTTTGTTAACGCGCACGCAGCGAAATTTTTATTGTTCAACAATGCACACGAGCAATCTCCCTCCGGCACCAACTTGCAAGTCAAAGCGCAAGACTAGGTACGCAAAACGATTACGACGAGGAACGAATGGATGCCGCTTTAAGGAGCTTCGCCTCTAAAATATTTCTGAAACATTTCAAATTCCTTATTGTGACGCAGAATGCTTTGGCTCAATTCCAGCTGGGGCCCTGACATTCATTCTTTGCATTCGTTGGTCTATGCTACCGATGGCAAGTTTTTCTTAACGCTCGTGCGTTAAAATTGCCCATGTGTGTCCGCGTCATTCTTGGGTAGATACAATAGGTATCAATCACCTCTGGCAAATACCCGCATACCACCAGCACATACATGCCGGTGGGTATGTGCCACTTTCTCGCGGGATGTGTTTGACGACGAACGCGACAGGATTGTGACAGTATTCATGCCTTGATCAGCGCGTCATATTTGTCGAACCATCTTACCCCCTTCCATGCTGATTTTGGTTCACGCTAAGTTAAGCGGGTGACGACGAGAGTCCCAAACGTAAGCGGCTAGATAGATAGATAGATAGATAGATAGATAGATAGATAGATAGATAGATAGATAGATAGATAGATAGATAGATAGATAGATAGATAGATAGATAGATAGATAGATAGATAGACAGATAGATAGATAGATAGATAGATAGATAGATAGATAGATAGATAGATAGATAGATAGATAGATAGATAGATAGATAGATAGATAGATAGATAGATAGATAGATAGATAGATAGATAGATAGATAGATAGATAGATAGATAGATAGATAGATAGATAGATAGATAGATAGATAGATAGATAGATAGATAGATAGATAGATAGATAGATAGATACGCTCAAAGTCACCGAAGATCGCTAAGAAATGCTTCGCATTTGTATATTCGGAGCTACATGAGCATATGATTGAGTCAGCTGTTGAGTAGAACCACACTGTGCGTCTTCTAAAGTTCATAATTTTCTATAACCTTAGGATCCGGATGCATCAAATGGCCAAGACAACAACGGCAAAAATCACTGGTTCATACATCCGGAGGCAACTCACGAAGCCTATTCTCTTCCACCATCAGTAGAAAAGTATAACTTTGCTTTTTAAAAGAGCTGCGAAAAAGACACTGAAGTCGTCACATCCTATGTATACGAGCACTAGCTTTGGTGCAAGAAAATGCCTGTCTCTTGACCACTCGAGGCTGTCAAACTCTTCTTTGTGAGAGTTTTTTCTTGTTTTTTTCGGGGGGGGGAGGCGGTGGGGGGGGCGTGTGCAACTGACTTTGAATGCTTAACTGATACTCATTTCATGATCAGTTCCAAGTAACAATAGGTGTAACTAGGCAACAAAAGTGCCTCATACAAGATTTGGACAAATTTAGTGGTCACACTTTAAACGAGCCAATATTATGCATCACCAACTCGACAATGTTCTTTTGCATCTCTAGTTTGGTCATTGCTTAAGGCTATCAGACAGATACTTGCATAATTGTACCAGCCATCGTAAAGTATACAACCAATAGTTTCAGAGTTTTCAAAGTACGTTCTTAGAAAATTCATTACGAATTAATAGCCATGCTGTGCTTTAATTAACGCATATTGGTGGTGCCACATATAAGAACTAAGATCAGTGGACATTTACTGTTATGTGGCTATCTAAAAACCGCTGTTTTCACACTGGCTGTTTGCCGTTGTGAACGTCACCTCGGCTCCGTACAAGGAAGTTTGGTATTTTGATATTTCTGTGAATATTTTCTGCTTACAATTTTCTGGCTCATTAACTGTAATCAGGGCCCCGATATTGAAGCACGCTTTGCTCTCCACAGCAGGTAAAACGACTCTCCGAGCATTATCTCTCCGTTCGCATGGGCATGTGCACTTATAGACTAGTGGGAGGCATATCTGAAACGTTCACAGAGTACGAAATGATGAGAATCCATACACTGTAGCTGAAAAGAAATTGAGGTGATGGATAAAGTTAGTCACCCTAAACAGGTAATGACTGCGCATGTTGTCGAAAAAAAGGGCAAATGCATCATTACAGAATAATGAGCATTAGCGTCTCTAACAGAAATGCGCACATCGGTAAACATGATAGTTTGGTGCAACTTTATTTGCTTGAAAAGGTGCGTTCAACAAAAATTTGTTTACATATGTGCCTGCCACATGCTCGGAAAGTCTGTCTTGGATGGACGTGAGAAAGCTGGATTGTAAAAAATCACAGCATATCCACAAGGTGTACGATGACGAGTGGGGCGAAGCGGACGGATGGATGGAAGGACTGATGGGCGGATGGATAGACGGACGGCCAGACAGATATACAGACGCACGGACGCACAGAAAGCCAGAAGAATGGACGGATGGGCAGACAGACAGGTGCACAAATGGACGGATGGACGCATGGACGGACTGATAGATGCTTCGCCCCCCTAATCATCATTCTCTCCGTGGATATGCTGTGACACTGTTTTTATGGGTATGCAATGCACTGCAACTGGCTACTACGATGACACGGGACATATGACTTACGGCGTAAGGGGCTTCACTTCTAAAAAACGAAAGAAAATATAATTAATGAAGCCGTCATCAGAAAACTTTTGAATTACGCGTCTAAAGCGCCCAGAAGCAACACCACCTAGTTTTAGGTGGTGTTGCCAGAAGACGCCAGCTTCCGGGACAGGCACCTTCCGTTGGCTTCACAAGCGCCCACGTAGGAGAGCGGGGATGCGTCGTCTAGTTTTTTGATGGAGGTCAGTGGGAGGAGGATTGCCACGTCATAGCGACACGTTCGCACAAGCGCGGTACATATATATATATATATATATATATATATATATATATATATATATATATATATATATATATATATATATATATATATATATATATATATATATATATATACTTAAGGGAAAGAAGTGTATACCTAAGGGCTCGTTTTTCCGTGTTTTAACACAATAATAATGAGATAATATATATATATATATATATATATATATATATATATATATATATATATATATGTAACGGATGAGACATGGCGTCAGTCAGAACACCAGTTTATTCTGACCCTTCGTCTTCCTCATCTTCCTTGCCCATATTCACTTGTGAAGCGTCACACGTTTCCCCCTCCCCCCGAGAGAGCGTCAACTTATTGGGACAATAGTAGCGACGCAGTTTGTTGACGTGCACAATATCAGTAGTTCTGCTTAACGGAGCTACACATCGGTCGATCTCATAGTTCACAGGAGAGACTCTGCGAAGAATTGTGTAAGGTCCTTCCATGACTGAACTGAGCTTTCCTTTGTTCGGGTGCCAAGGTGTTTCGTAGAGGACCAATTCACCAGGTTGGAGATCTTGTGGTAGGAATTTTTTGTCGTAGATTATCTTGTTCTTCTCATGATAGGCAAGCGTGTTCTTGATTGCACTTTTCCTTGCTTCTTGCACACTCTCCATTGGTGCGTCTAAAATTGTGTCGTATGAAGGAATTCCATACATTAGGTACGATGGTGGATATCGTGTTACTTCATGTGGGGTTCTGTTGTATTCGTCGACAACATCCGAAAGATGTTTGACCCAAGACTTCTGTGGCTGCTCATTCATTTTACACTTTAGCCGGGTTACAATAGTCTGATTTGTACGTTCGTTCATGCCATTACATTGAGGGTGTTGGGAGGATGTGAACAATTGGTGGACACCATTGCGTTTTAGAAACTGCTTGAATTTTCCAGCTGTGAAAGCTGGTCCACGATCAGATAGGAACTTCTTGGGTTTTCCTGCTGCAAAGATGGCGGTGATGCACGAAATGTATGCGTCACAAGTTTCGTTCTTGTGGGGAAACGCCCAGACATACCGCGTAGCGTGGTCGATCGCCAAGTGAATAAACTTCTTTGTCGAGCCATATCCTGAAAAGCCACCTATAGTGTCCATTGCTAAAAGATCGAAGGGTTGTTCTGCAGGTGGTAGTGACTCGAGAGATCCGAATCTCTTGGTTTTCGGCTTCTTGCAACGCTGACATATGTCACAGTGGCGGACGTAGGATGAAACGTCTGTGATGATTTTCGGCCAATAGTAGGATGATGACAACAAGCCCAGAGTTTTCTTTACTCCGACGTGTCCGAACTGACAGTGTGCTTTCTGCAGCAGGCCCAGTCGAAGCTTGAGAGGAACGTACACTTTGCGAATTCCCTTACGTGTCACGATAGTGACCCCGTTTTCCGTTGTGTACTTGCAGCGAGGGTGGTCATCCTGGTAAGTTTGAAGTTCTGGTAATGAAAGGAGTTGAACCATAGGGCTTCGCGAAAATGCGTCCGCCTCGATGTTTTCGCTGCCTTTTTGATGTCGAATGTTAACGTCATACATCGACAGCTTCAAAGACCATCGAAAGAGCCGGCCATGTGGGTTTTTTATGTTTCTGAGCCATTGTAAAGCAGCATGATCGGTGACAACAGTGAATGGTCGTCCATGTAAGTAGCAGTGCCACTTGTCAACAGCGTCAATTATAGCGAGGCATTCGAGCTCTGTAATGGCGTAATTTAATTCGTGCGCGAGTAGCTTACGCGAGTGATAGGCAACGGGGTGTTCTTTACCATCATGATCTCTTTGCTTCAGAACTGCACCTACGCCTACGTTAGATGCGTCGCAATAAAGAATGCATGGTTTCTCGCAAGAAAAAATTTGTAAAATGGGTTCTTTGGTCAGACAGTTTTTCATGTTCTCAAAGGCTTGTTCACATGAGGAATCCCATTCCCATGGTGTGTCCTTCTTCAACAGCTTCGTAAGTGGGAAAACTATGTCACTGAAGTGCGGTATAAACTGGCGGTAAACGTTGTTGGTGCCTAAAAAACGCTGAAGCTCTTTCGGGGATTTCGGTCTTGGGAATCGCAAAACAGCTTCTATGTTTCTTCGTATAGGCGACACTGTACCGTGCGACACTCTGTGACCCAGATATTCAATAGAATCTTGGGCAAAATGGCATTTCTTCAATTTAAGTTTTATATTCTCCATTTTTAGGGCATGCAAGAGAGCTTGGAGGTGCTGTAGGTGCTCAGTAAATGTGTCGGAGAAGACTACGATATCATCAAAATAATTAACGACATTCTTTAAGTTATGTTTTCTGATAACTGATTTCACAGCTCTTTCGAATGTAGCAGGAGCATTTCTCAAACCGAAAGGCATAACAAGCCACTCATAATGGCCATTCGGCGTGACAAAAGCTGTTTTTGGGATGTCCTCTGGGTTCATTTTGACATGCCAATAGCCTGATGTGATATCCAATGTCGAAAAATATTTCGATTTTCCCAGGTAGTCTAGAACATCGTCTATACGCGGAATAGGTTGGTAGTCAGGCACAGTGACAGAGTTAAGCTTTCGATAATCAATGCATAAACGTGTGCGTCCTTCACCTTTTTTCTCTGCAAGAATGACTGGAGCCGCGTATGGGGAAAAAGATGGACGCACTACACCTTGCTTGAGAAGTAAGTCCACTTGCTTGGCAATTTCCTCTTTGTCTGCCAGGGAGCATCGATACGGTGGTCTGTGGATAGGCACGTTGTTGCTGAGGGCAATGCAGTGTCGTTCCTCCGCGATACATCCGAAGTCCATCTGAGACTTTGAGAAAATGTCTTCGTAACTGTGAAGCACCTCTCTCAAAGCAGCTTGTTGCGATGGTGGAAGGTGCGTGACATCAACGGCTTGGAGAGGGGTTGTATCGGCGCTGAAGACACACTTTTGTGTTTGAAAGGAATTCTGCAAAGCTTTGTTGTCTTGAAACAAAGTCATTGTGTTTAAATCCAGTGATAGGTTGAAAAAGGAGGCGTTGTCCAGGCCTAGCAAGAATTCAGTCTTCATGCCTGGTAGAACGTGTGCTTGGACTGCCCGCTTTAACTTCCCTATTTCCAACTGTATGTGTACGCGGCCCAAAGTTTTTGTGGTTGAGGTGACTTGTTGGACACTAATGCATGAATCCTTGAGCAACTGCAGCTTGAGTTTTTTGAACACAACTTCATTGATACAGGTAATAGTCGCTCCTGTATCCAGAGTTGCGTTTACCATGTGTCCGTTCACAAGTGCACCAAAACGTATTAATGAGCCTTTGGGCCGCCCTCTTCGTTTCCCTGGTTGTCAGTTAGAGCAGACACCATTTCACGACGAGGGCACTCATTGTGCCAGTGAAACTGATTCGGCAAACCAGCAGATGCACAATGTCGGCACTCACTGTGAGGGGTGCGCATCAATCCTGTAGGGAGCCATGGTCGCGTAGAATGAGGCTCTCGACGCATGAGCTGCCGTTTTGACGAGTGTTGGGAAGCATCTCTGTGGACAGAGTCTTCCGCTTGAAGCGCAGCAGCAAGCCACTTGGCTGGGGTGGTGAGCGTCAATCCAGCAAGGCGCCTTCCGATCTCTTCAGGTACACCATCAGTCAATCCTGATACTATGTGAACGTCTTTTAAGTCTGCGAGGCGACCAAGGTGTGTCTTCTCTTCGTAGTAGTGCCTGATGCGCTGTTCTCTTTTGAGCCTTCAGTGTATGAATTGGCGGAAAGGGTCGCTAACAGGTGCAGAAAATCGTGATATCATGCTTGTTTTGATGCCTTCCCACGTATCTTCTGTGTCGAAAATCTCGGTGAGGTACCAGCGGAATGCCTCACCTTCCAGGTACTCGCTGATGCAGTCGATGCGATCTCGTTCGGACCAGCTGACGTGGCTCGCCTTCGTTTCGAAGAGGTGCAACCACTTGTCAACAGGGACGTCGTCTTCAGCTCCGGTGTATTTCGGCAGGCTGATCATCTTCTTTGGTGGGCTCATGATGTTGCTGCGGTAGATCCTGTCGACTTAGTGTAACGGATGAGACATGGCGTCAGTCAGAACACCAGTTTATTCTGACCCTTCGTCTTCCTCATCTTCCTTGCCCACATTCACTTGTGAAGCGTCACATATATATATTATTTTTAAGAAGGCGGAAATTTGCACAGAAGCACGCTCTCGCCGCCTCGAAAAGCCTGGTTGCCCGCTTTATCGAGCCGCCTTTTGTGTGAACCAGTTTTTAGGAGCTTTAAGAAACGCACACAATATCACCTCTTTTTGAGACGGATAGGCGATCGTTCGGCGAAAGGCGAACAGTGGTCATGGCCCATCTCATACTCACTACGGCGCAGTGAGATTCAATCCGTCCTTTCAGAACTACGGAACTATATTTTGTTTAGAAAAATGGTGAACAATTTAGAGTACGTCGTACTCTACTATGAGAGAGCGTGAAGCCGTCCCGCTTGTAGGGGGGGGGGGGGGTAGATAAACGGGTAACGATTTAGAGCACAGGGTACTCTACTATGGGAGAGCCTAAAGCCGTCCCCAGACAAAATTGATCACCCAGAAGCATTTAATGTGTTCCAGATGTACCCAGCGCTGGCAAAGCTATAGCAAAAAGCGACCTTCAAACGTGCGCCCACAATCCACAAGCTTTGACGTGAATTTTCTTGAAAAGTACTGTTTTAATATGTAAAAGTTATTCGAGTGTGAGCTGGTTTTAATAGGGTAACCTGATCTTTTATAGGAATAGTTGCCATTTGATGGTGCGATTTTATGTAGTTGTCTGGGAGGGCCATAATGTTTTAGCCTTGTTGAACGCCCGGGGACTCACCTCATGGGCGTATTATCAGGTCGACGCGGCATCGCTAACTTTTCCGTGGTGCTGTTGTGCGTACCTCCAGAGCTTTACATAATTTTTATGTGTATTTCATAGCTAAACTAGCTCACAGAGTGTGCAGACAGCCGCTCCTGTGGCTACCGACTGCTCTCGCTGGCGTACGGTCGGCATGCCATCGACTTCGGTGACTGTGAACACAACAGGCTAAGCAACTTGGCAAGACGCTCTATTTATTCTACGGCTGTCAAAGCTATATCATGAAAACTGCTGTCTCATTGCAGTGGGTTTCAACGATTGGACAACGTGAGTTTTTTAAATAATCTGCTACTGTGCTCGTGAACAGATCTCTCACAATCACCCCTTCGAAGTTTATTGCGCATATTGCAAACCCATCATATGGCTAATAAAACAGCATTACTGTTTGTTATTTGTGTTTTTTTCTATCTCGCATGCAGTAAGCGAGACACAATTAGGGGCAATAAATTCGCGTAACAATAAAGGCACGTAGCAGGTCAGCAATTAAAGAAAATTTCCATTTCGCACCAGGGGTAATGCGCGACGTCGCTACCGCTTCCGCTTGTGACGTCATATTCTATTTTTCTATTTTCCATTTATTTATTTGTTTTTTCTGTGAGTTGCCCCCTTCTAGATGGCGATGGCGACGTAGATGGCGACGGTTGACGAGCCGCCGACTAGTGGATCCATGGGCTTCCAGGGAATTTACGCTACCGGTGTACATATACCTTGTAGTGACCGTGGTCGTGTTTTATTTGCCGCGTACGACATGCCCAAAGCAGCAAGTTGAGTTTGGTGTTAAACGGGCAGTTACAGCTTGCTTTGCGTAGATAGCACATGGACAGTTATTTCTTCTTTCGCAACAGAGCCTGTTGCCACAGAAGTGGATTGACGAAATCATCAGAAAGGTGATTTTACTTCCTGCTTTTCACCATCCCATATTCTAACGAACACAAGGCGAGCATGATCGTTGCCTTGGGAGCCGCATACGGCAACACAAAAAGGCCACAAAGATTTTTCGCTCATGTGAGTGTATACAGGCATCCACAATAGTAACATATTATGGAAACCTGCAAAAAACCCGTTCTTTCACTTAACATCGGCTGAGAACTTAATGTTTGAGTGACAACCTACGTGCCACTGTTCCGGCATTTATGTCCACAAACCATCAAGGTATAGCAGGCGAGACCTGGCCACCAACGCACCCATTTCCAAGTCGTCCGTTTGGCGGATATTATATAACTCGGGTTTTCATTTCAACAACCTTACCTGAACCAAAGATTCGAAGAGAGGGACTTGCAAAATTGCGTAGATTTCTCGAACTGGATCCTCAAAAAAAATCTGATGAACCTTAGAGCTTTTTTAGTATTGTAATCTGGACAGACGAAGCGAGTTTTCGCAAAAACAGCCAAGTAAATCTGCATAATTTCACTATAGCTGAGTGTCTGCAATCCCCACCTTGGACAAAGCACACTAGGCAGCAGTGCCAGTGGCCTTTTAGTGTTGGATGCGGAATTTATGCCGGAGGTATATTTACCCACATCTTATTCGATATTAGGCTCACTGGAGTTACGTGGGTGAAATTCTTGAAGGACACTGGATAGATATTGCAGAGAAATTCCCCTGTAACGTCTCCCACTTTGGTGAAACCAGCAAGATGGGACGGGGCGCCAGCACATAGCAGCTGCCATGCACAAAACTGGTTGTATGCGACTTTTCTTGGACAATATGTATTGGAAGGCACGGGCCGGCTAAGTAAATTAACCTTTTCCCACTGAATTGCTTGCAATGGGGTACATGAAAGATCGTGTGTACATGACCGAAACGAAGACGCCAGTTGATGTGAAGACCAGAATAACGGATGTCTGCAGCAGCATTCCTCCATCGGTGATCACAAAAAGCAACTAATTGAAGAAGTTGTAAAGTGAGCTCAGTACTGTGTAGCTGCAGGAAACTTATAGGAACACGCTCTTTAAGCAATATCGAGTGCACAATGGTGCTTATGAATGCACCAGTAATAAAGCAACAATCAAATCTAACTTTTTCATATATTTTTAGCAGACGTCCCGTTTGTCATATCGGCACATTTGGCAGTAGCACACTCAATTTCTTCAACGCATCAGTTTCGCTTTCTCTCTACACGTCGGTAGCTTTCGGCGTGCTTTTTTCAGTTTTATTTCTTTTACTTTCTTTGCCGAATACCTCTTTTTGCTTTTTTCGGCACGTAGTTATGAAAAATCAAGCACCAACTTTAATTTGGCCTTATTCCAAAGTGAGTTTCTGACGCAAGATATAGCTCGACGTGCACGCTTCTATTGCGTTGCACTCCTAAAAAAAAGGTAACGAAAGGTAGTAACTGCAAGCAAATAGGTGGTGACTGCAATGCTTACTACCTTTCTGGGACAGTTACTAACCTTTTGCAACCTGTTTACTACCTGCGTTAATAAACAGTTAGTAGCCGGATTGAAAGAGGTAGCAACTGAAGCCGTTACTAACTTCCCTGAACTTCACTACCTTTTTGCTACATGGCTATGTACTATGTAATTTAAAATAATAAGTAATACATATTCTAATGACTTCTGAGAAAAATCCTCTCGACGTATAATTTTTAAATCGAAAATTGACGCAATTTATATCCTCGAATAAATAAAAAACATTTATTTTAAATCGCGCAACCGATTTATGTAAGCGTCATTTTCCAATTATCAGAAATGGGGAAGTACAAGTTAACGGACCATAAGCAAGTTCTGTACGCGTTGTAATTTTCAATTACATCAAACTTACTAAATTAGAAAAACCTGACATGACAAGCGGATCAAAATGAACCAGACAGTATGAATTGATCCAGAGTTCCTCATTACCTCGTGACTCCAAATATTATTGTCATTTTGGCACGCCAAAATATTAGCGTAATAAAATATTCAATTGCAGTGAGACTATGTTAGTGACTTCGGTACCTTGTTTCGACCACTGTAAATAATGCTTTCTTGTGGCAATATTATAACAAAGAGATATGGCATATCGTTTTTTTTAAGTAGGGTTGATTAAATGTCTCGTGCTACGTCCCCAAACACACATAACCAGGTGGAACGGTACGTTGTTCTAGGCTCGAATTTTTTATAATTCATCAAGAAACAGAAGTGTTCATCTGTGCTAGACATGAATCTTAAAGTATGGGCTATATATTACCTGAGTCATTTACTTATTACAGTAATGTAGAGTACTTGTTACAGATAGGTAGTCTTAGCGTTAACGAGATACCACGCAAGATATCCTGAAACAGCGTAGTAATGACAAAAAGTAATCATTTAGACAATGTAGAAATAATGTGGCGCAAACTCACCGCATCTCAACGGTGTGCATGAGTATGAGTGGGCGAAGCATCTGTCAGACCATCCGCGCTTCCGTCCATCTGTGCGTCCATCCGTCCAATCAACCAAGCGCATTTCCATTGTTCCATGCTTCCGTTTATCCATGCGTCCGTGCATCTGGCGGCCCATTCAACTAGTGAACACTCCAAGCACTACCATCTCGCATCTTTTCATCATATATTCATCCTGTATAAGTGCCGCCATCCATCGGACCTTTCAAGGACTAAGCGAGAGATGGCACGGCCGGACTAGAGGAGCGGCACGCGCGCTCTTTCTTGCAGCCAGCGCTTTTTACAGCTGGCGCCACGCTGCACCGCCTCTAGTTCATGGCACTGCGGCCCAATCCTCGCTACACTTTGCTAAGACCAAGGAGGTTACGTGCAGCGAGTTTAACGCGGCAACCTTTTCTCGGTGAAGTAGTTCTCAAAGTGCATTGTACATAGTAAACAGAAATGAGCCGAGATGGGAGTAAATGACCTTGTCCTCTAGCGCACGTTCCGATGGGAGTTTTATTAACACCATCCGGAGGCAGTAAAAAATTTACTCCCCGTCAGTAGGAGGTTTTTTTTTTTGCATGGTGCCAGGGGCCCTCCACTACGGCGTCTCTCATAATCATATAGTGGTTTTGGGACGTTAAACCCCACAAATCAATCAATCAATGCATGGTGCCAGGGGTTTTTTTATTTACATCCATTGGGGAACTTTTTCAGGTCGGTATGGGAGTAAACTTTTTGCATCGACCGAGAAAAAAGGACTATGTCAGTAGCCATACCATGCACAAGCGTAACTTTCATTACATCACATTTACTGCGCACAACAATTATGACAGTACACAAAGATTCTGACAACGTGCACGTAAAATTACAACACTCGCACTCACCACAGCTTGCCTCCCGCAGTGCACTACTACCATATAGGCACCGGGTATATGTAGGCACCACATTCTGACCACCCATGTAGCCCTGGTGAAGGCCTTTTTTTCTAAATATAAAGCAATAAATACGCGCGACGTGAATAGCAATTTGCGGTGGTCTCATGTAAGCACTTCAACACACATGCCTTTTATCCTAGGCCTGCCTAATATTTAATATTTTTTTACTATAGCGAAAAAGTTTTTTCAGTTGACACTGTCGTACGTGCTGAATTCGCGTTAGCAGTACTGTTTGTGGACTCATAAAATGCACTGAGTCAGACACAATGCCCACGCGACCTTGAATGAACACATTAACGAGGCACCTTCAGCAGCTCCAGCGATGAACCGCGGTAGACTGCCGCTACCGCGTCCGACGACTAGGCCTCACTCACGAGTACGGCACGGTGATTCGATGAATGACAGCTGGCGATCACAAAATGCTTGCTGATGTGCAGTTTACGTCTCGTTATTTTTCCCATGCACAGAAATAGGTGTCCGCTATCCACGCATTTTAAGCTACAGAGCGATAGACTTCAACGGAATGAGACGGTTCGCAGTCGCTGTTCCCGTTTCTCGCATGCATTGCATGGGCATGTATGCAAGCCGTACGCTGTTTCTCTGTGTCTCTGCCTCGTTCGGCGCTCGCCTACGAGTTAGTCATTTAGCAGCTGCGGTCGCAAGGTGTAGAAGTCGGTTATTCATCCCAGCAGCCTTTATTTTTTGTAAAACACATTCATTGCCTCGCCAGTAATCAGTGCACGCTAGCTCGCAGAGCTCGCCACGGAGGCCGGTGCGCAGTGCGAGCTCGATACGATGCCGGCTTGATACCGACGGCATAGCGAGGCCTTCCTACCGCTTAGATGTTGCAGCCGGTGAAATACCGGTGACACTCCGAGAACTCACCATCGGCGGCGACGGGGCGAGCGCGTCGCCGGCGCAACGTTCACACCGGCCTGCCGTGGTCGAGCGAAGCCTACTTCGAACCGCTTCGAAGTTTTACGGTGCAACCGCCGACGGTCGTACTCCGCCTTGTTCGGCGCTCGCCTTGTAGTTAGTCATTGACATCTGCGGTCGCAAAGCGCAGAAGACTATTATACATCCCAGCAGCCTTCATTTTTTGTTAAACACATTCGTTGCCTCGCCGGTGGTTGGTGCTGGCTCGTAGCGCTTGCCACGGTGGCCGGCGCGCAGTGCGATCTCGATACGATGCCGGCTTCATACCGACGGCATAACGAGGCCTTCTTACCGCTTAGAGGTTACAGCCGGTGAAATACCGGTGACACTCCGAGAAGCCACTATCGGCGGAGACGGGGCGAGCGCGTCGCCGGCGCAACTCTCAGACTGGTTGCCAGCCCGCCTGCCGTAGTCGAGCAAAACCTACTTCAGACCGCTTCGAAGTTTTTGACGGTGAAACTCCAGGAGCAGCCGCTGACGATCGTAACAGCTTACTTTTGCTACCATTATTTTATTCTTCGAAGTTTTTTGTTACTCGGCCCTTTGAAGCGCGGCCTTCACGGCGTTTCGTTGAGGAATCGGACCGATGTGCATGGTGGTTTAACGGTGCGAAATATATTGACATATTCAGAGTAAATACCAACCGGTCGTTGCTATTCTTCGCTGCACTTATAATTTCGTTGCCTGTTGACAGATAGATGCTCACACGGTTAGCCACACAAAGCACATGTATGTCACACCGACGTGCAAACATATGCCCGTACACACACACACACACGCACACACACACACACAAACACACACACACACACACACACACACACACACACACACACAAACACACGTCACGCGCAAAGAGGGTTTGTAAAGCTAATATAGGGAGATTGTAACGACGTGACCTGAAACTCCCTGGGAAGTTTAACAAGGTCATGTCGTTCATAAACTCTGTGATTAGGCAGGGGGCGTTTTACGACGACATGTGCCGAGTTCACTCCCTACCAGGGAGTAAATCATTAGGGCAGGGGAGTTTTGTGGGCTCATGTGCTTGAGAAACTCCCATCTCGGCTATTTTTTGCTTATAGTGTAGTTTAGTTTAGTAAGCATCAAAGTCAAGGCAAAATATAGAGGAGGTCAAGTCCCCTGTCGTCTCTGTAGGTTATTTCACCAGAAACAACTATCTTTTTATTTATGATTAACATGCGTGGGTTTGTTCCTCGATTAAATTTAGTGCGCGCGTGCCGCGTCCAGCTGTCGAGGTTGCTACCTACTTCTACTACTCCTACTACTACTTCTACTACAACTACTACGTTAGGAATGTAAGTGGCTATATTGCATGGTTTGTTTGTCTGTCTAGTGCAGAGACGTATCTCCAGTGTGAGGTGCTATTCGACGAAAGTGTCAGCCAACAGTCCATCGACCTTCTTCAAGCTCAAAACCGCGCGGTGGAGTTCAGATGTCATCACCATCAACAATATACATATGCAAGACTACAGAGAAGGTGACCCGGCTGGAGGATAAACTATGTGGCATGAGGCTTCTAAAGAAGGGAAATCGTTCTAAGATTTTAATGGCCGCAGTTATGAGAGTTCTTACACGAAAGCTTCATAAAAAAATTCGGCAGGTACCAAGTGCCTAGAAATTGACGTTATGTGAAACATGCGGAGGGAAGGGACCGTGTTGCAGTTTTTTATTGAGCGACACATCATGAAGTTACGCTAAATATATGCACAAATATTGCAGAGTTGCAAATGTTTATATAAGCAGTTGTTTGCATTTGCGCAACAAAGCACACTGGATCATGCGTATTAGCAACACCAGAAGCTTATTTCAAGTGGTGATGCTCGCGAGGATACTGACCCGGAACACTGCTACATGAATCAACTTCAGCGCATGGCAACTAACCGAAATTGACGTTAACCCGACGATAAGGCTGTATCAAAGGAGCACTTATGTAATGTTTGTGATATTAGGTAGGCAGCGCTGCAACCACTACTGACGATTCACGAAGATTAGCGTATGTTTGAAAAAAAAATGACAGCATATCCACGTGGTGAATGATGGAGAGTGGGGCGAAGCATCCGTCCGTCCATTCGTTCTTGCTTCCGTCCATCCACGCGTCCGCCTGTGTGTCCGCCAATGCTTCCAACTGCCCGTCCTTGCGTGCGTCTGTTCGTGCGTCCGTCCCTGCGTTCGCCCATGCATCCACCCCTGCGTCCGTCCACGCGTCCATCCGTTCGTGCAGCCATCCACGCGTCCGTCCATGCATTTTTCTGTGTGTCCGTTCGTCCATCTAGCCAACACTCCAAGTGTCACCGTCTCGCTTATTTTCATCATATATTCGCATATAGAAGCACCGCCATCCAGCAGACATTCCAAGGACGAAACGAGAGGTGGTACACGCACACTTTCTTACGGCTTGCACTTCTTATGTGCTTCCCACATTTAACCACCTCGAGTTCATGGTATATACTAGTTCACTGTATTCATGGCACTGCTGCCCAACGCTCACTAAACCTGACTAAAACCAAGGAGGCTACGTCCAGCGAGTAAAACCTATAGCAACCCTTTCTTGTCAGATAGTGCTCAATGTACATGACAATGGCTGCTAATTGGGAATGAGTGACAGAAGAATTCATCTTTTTGTTAACGCCCACGCTGCGAATTTTTTATTGTTCAACAACACACACGAGAAATCTCCCACCGGCACCCACTTGCAGGTCAAAGCGTAAGACTGGTTACGCACAACGATTACGACGAGGAACGAATGGATGCCGCTTTAAGGAGCTTCCCCCCAATATAGTTCTGAAACCTTTCAAATTCTTTATTGTGACGCAGAATGCTTGGGCTCAATTCCAGCTGGGGCCCTGACATTCATTCTTTGCATTCGTTGGTCTATGCTACCGATGGCGGGTTTTTCTTAACGCTCGTGCGTTAAAATTGCCGATGTGTGTCCGCGTCATTCCTGGGTAGCTACAATAAGTGTCAATCACCTCTGGCAAATACCCGCATACCACCAGCACATACCCGCCGGTGGGTATGTGCCACTTTCTCGCGGGATGTGTTTGACGACGAACGCGACAGGATTGTGACAGTATTCATGCCTTGATCAGCGCGTCATATTTGTCGAACCATCTTACCCCCCCCCCCATGCTAATTTTGGTTCACACTAAGTTAAGCGGGTGACCGCGAGAGCACCCTAACGTAAGCGGCTAGATAGATAGATAGATAGATAGATAGATAGATAGATAGATAGATAGATAGATAGATAGATAGATAGATAGATAGATAGATAGACAGACAGATAGATAGATAGATAGATAGATAGATAGATAGATAGATAGATAGATAGATAGATAGATAGATAGATAGATAGATAGATAGATAGATAGATAGATAGATAGATAGATAGATAGATAGATAGATAGACAGACAGACAGACAGACAGACAGACAGACAGACAGACAGACAGACAGACAGATAGATAGATAGATAGATAGATAGATAGATAGATAGATAGATAGATAGATAGATAGATAGATAGATAGATAGATAGATAGATAGATAGATAGATAAATAGATAGATAGATAGATAGATAGATAGATAGATAGATAGATAGATAGATAGATAGATAGATAGATAGATAGATAGATAGATAGATAGATAGATAGATAGATAGATAGATAGATAGATAGATAGATAGATAGATAGATAGATAGATAGATAGATAGATAGATAGATAGATAGACACGCTCAAAGTCACCGAAGATCGCTAAGAAATGCTTCGCATTTAATATATTCGGAGCTACGTGAGCATATGATTGAGTCAGCTGTTGAGTAGAACCACACTGTGCATCTTCTAAAGTTCATAATTTTCTCTAACCTTAGGATTCGGATGCATCAAATGGCCAAGACAACAACGGCAAAAATCACTGGTTCATACATCCGGAGGCAACTCACGAAGCCTATTCTCTTCCACCATCAGTAGAAAAGTATAACTTTGCTTTTTAAAAGAGCTGCGAAAAAGACACTGAAGTCGTCACATCCTATGTATACGAGCACTAGCTTTGGTGCAAGAAAATGCCTGTCTCTTGACCACACGAGGCTGTCAAACTCTTGTTTGTGCGAGTTTTTCCCTGTTTTTTTTTTCAGGGGGGGGGGGGGTAAGGTGGTGGAGGGGGCATGTGCAACTGATTTTGAATGCTTAACTGATACTCATTTCATGATCAGTTCAAAGTAAGATTAAGTGTAACTAGGCTACAGAAGTGCCCCATACAAGATTTGGACAAATTTCGTGGTCACAATTTAAACGAGCCAATATTATGCATCACCAACTAGACAATGTTCTTTTGCATCTCTATTTTGGTCATTGCTTTAGGCTATCAGACAGATACTTGTATAATTGTATCAGCCATCGTAAAGTATACAACTAATAGTTTCAAAGTTTTCAAAGTATGTTCTTGGCAAATCCATTACCAACCAAGAGTCATGCTGTGCATTTATTAACGCATATTGGAGGTGCCACATATAAGAACTAAGACCAGTGGGCATTTCCTGTTATGTGGCTATCTAAAAACTGCTGTTTTCACACTGGCTGTTTGCCGTTGTGAACCTCACCTCGGCTCGGTACAAGGAAGTTTGGTATTTTGATATTTCTCTGAATATTTTCTGTTTACAATTTTCTCGAGCATCAACTGTAATCAGGGCCCCGATATGGAAGCACGCTTTGCTCTCCACAGCAGGTAAAACGACTCTCCGAGCCTTATCTCGCCGTTCGCATGGGCATGTGCACTTATAGATTAGTGAGAGGCATATCTGAAACGTTCAGTGAGTACGAAACGATGAGAATCCATACACTGTAGCTGAAAAGAAATTGAGGTGATGGATAAAGTTAGTCACCGTAAACAGGTAATGACTGCGCATGTTGTAGAAAAAAAGGGCCATCGCATCATTACAGAATAATGAGCATTACCGTCTCAAACAGAAATGCCCACATAGGTAAACATGATAGTTTGCTACACCTTTATTTGTTTTAAAAAGGTGTGTTCAACAAAAATTTGTTTGCATATGTGACTGCCACTTGCTCAGAAAGTCTGTCTTGGATGGACGCAAGAAAGTTGCATTGTAAAAAATCACAGCACATCTACAAGGTGTACGATGACGAGTGGGGCTAAGCAGACGGACGGATGGACGGATGGGTAGAAGGGCGGCAAGACAGATATACAGACGCACGGACGGACAGAAAGAAAGAGGAATGAACGGATGGACAGACAGACAGGTGCACAAATGGACGGATCGACGCATGGACGGACTAATGGGTGCTTCGCCCCACTAATCATCATTCACCCCGTGGATATCGACACTGTTTTTATGGGTATGCAATGCACTGCAACTGGCTACTACGATGACACGGGACATATGACTTACGGCGTAAGGGGCTTCACTTCTAAAAAACAAAAGAAAATATAATTAATGAAGCCGTCATCAGAAAACTTTTGAATTACGCGTCTAAAGCGCCCAGAAGCAACACCACCTTGTTTTAGGTGGTGTTGCCAGAAGACGCCAGCTTCCGGGACAGGCACCTTCCGTTGGCTTCACAAGCGCCCACGTAGGAGAGCGGGGATGCGTCGTCTAGTTTTTTTGTTTTTTTTATGGAGGTCAGTGGGAGAAGCATTGCTTCGTCATAGCGACACTTTCGCAGAAGCGCGAAAAATATATTATTACTTTCAAGAAGGCGGGAAATTTGAACAGAAGCACGCTCTCGCCGCCTCGAAAAGCCTGGTTGCCCGCTTTATCGAGCCGCCTTTGGTGTGAACCAGTCTTTAGGAGCGTTAAGAAACACACACAATATCACCTCTCATTGAGACGGATAGGCGATCATTTCGCGAAAGGCGAGCAGTGGTCATGGCCCATCTCATAATCACTATGGCGCAGTGAGATTCAATCCGTCCTTTCAGAACTACGGAACTATTTTTTGTTTAGAGAAATAGTGAACGATTTAGAGTACATCGTACTCTACTATGGGAGAGCGTGAAGCCGTCCCGCTTGTGTTTAGAGAAATTTATTCTCACAGACAGTGAACATCAATTACAATCCAACAGAACATTGCGACAGAACACAAAATCCACAGACACACCAAAAGTTGTTACAAAAAGACATGTGTACATATGTAAACGGAACACAACATGCACAACTTACCCAACTAAACAGGAATTGTTACAAAAACAATGTCTACATATGCACATTACATGGTAAACGAAGAACACACAAATGAAGTGTAGAGATCAATATGTCAGATATTTACATAGTATTTACAAGGTATTTGTATCAGTACTAAACAAAGATTAACCCACCAATACCAGGCAGGCCTGAAAACAAGCCTTACACGTCTTTCACAGATGAACACAAAGCGGCAGGACCAGTGTCGAAGGAATTCCTCCTCACCCAGAAAGAAGAGTTCCTTCGACAACACAGATAATATTTCTTTGTACAGTCGCTCCAAAATCGGGAAGAGAGCACGGCGGCGACGACCTGCTGCACCAGCTTCACAACGGCTACGCCAAAGACAGTAGGCACCAGCAACAATAAGAAGGCAGGCAAAGCGGCCTCGAAAACAACGTCCAGAAGAAACAAAGCGGTTTACTTCGAGGCCACGAAATCCTGCATGCACAGCCCTCCAGAAAACACGAGCAACGACACATTGCCTTGACACATGCTGTATTGTTTCCCGTAGGGAGCAGTTCGGACATGTTGATGACTGGACCATTCTCCACCTTTCTAGGTGGTCAAGGGTAGGAAGAACGCGCCACCCAAGCCGCCACATGAAGTCCCGGAGGTGGCCAGGTAGAAATGATGCCGTCAGCGTGCTCCAAGACACACGACTAGAGCGAGTGCGGCGTGCTGGAGGAACTAACGGGAGCAACAACGGGGCTGTTGTGTCAACGATAGAATTGTCTAACACATCTAAATCAGGGCTTGTAGCTGGTCTAAATCACCCAAGAAGCATTTAATGTGTTCGAGATGTACCCAGCGCCGGCAAAGCTATACCGAAAAGCGACCGTCAAACGTGCGCCCACCTTCCGCAAGTTTGACGTGAATTTTTTCGAAAAGTACTGTTTTAACATTTAAAAGTTATTCAAGTGTAAGCTGGTTTTGATAGTGTAACCTGATCTTTTATCGGAATAGTTGTCATTTGATGTTGCAATTTTTTGTAGTTGTCTGGAAAGGCCACAATTTTTTAGCCTTGTTGAACGCCCGGGGGCCCACCTCACGGGCGCATTATCAGGTCAACGAGGCACCGCTAACTTTTCCGTGGTGCTGTTGTGCGTTCTTCCAGAGGTTTACATAATTTTTATGTGTATTTCATAGCTAAACTAGCTCACAGAGTGTGCAGGCAGCCGCTCCTGTGACTACCGACTGCTATCGCTGGCGCACGGTCGGCATGCCATCGCCTTCGGTGACTGTGAACACAACAGGCTAAGAAACAAGACGCTGAATTCTACGGCTGTCAAAGCTATATCATCAAAACTGCTGTCTCGCAGCGGTCGTTTTCAACGATTGGGCAACGCGAGGTTTTGAATTATACTGCTACAGTGCTCGTGAACAGATGTATCACAATCACCCCTGTGAAGTTTGTTGTGCAGATTGCAAATACGTCGTTTGGCTAATTAAACAACATTGCTTCCTCAATCTTTGTTATTTGTGTTTCTTTTCTATCCCGCATGCAGTAAGCGAGGCACAATTAGGGGCAATAAGTTCGCGTAATAACAAAGGCACGTAGCAGGTCAGCAATTAAAAAATTTCCATTTCGCGCCAGGGGTAATGCGCGACGTCACTACCGCTTCTGGTTGTGACGTCATATCTTTTTTGTATTTCTGATTTATTTATTCATTTTTCTAGGAGTTGTCACCTTCTCGACGGCGATGTCGTAATAGATAGCGACGGTTGACGAGCCACCGACTAGTGGACGCATGGGCTTCTAGGGAATTTACGATACCGGTTTACATATACATTGTAGTGACCGTGGTCGTGTTTTAATTGCCGCGTACGACATGCCCGAAGCAGCAAGTTGAGTTTGGTGTTAAACGGGCAGTTACAGCTTGCTTTGCGTAGATAGCACATGGACAGTTCTTTCTTCTTTCGCAACAGAGACTGTCACCACAAAAGCGTATTAACGAAATCAGCAGAAAGGAGCATTTACTTCGTGGTTTTCACCATCTCATATTCTAACGAACACAAGGCGAGCATGATCGTTGCCTTGGGAGCCGCATACGGATGTCTGCAGCAGAATTCCTCCATCGGTGATCACGATATGCAACTAACTGAAGAAGTTGTAAAGCGGGCTCAGTATTGTGTAGCTGCAGGAAACTTATATGAACACGCTCTCTAAGCGGTATCGAGTGCACAATGGTGCTTATGAATGCACCAGTAATAAAGCAACTATCAAATCTAACTTTTTCATATATTTTTAGCAGACGTCCCGTTTGTCATATCGGCACATTTGGCAGTGGCACACTCAGCTTCTTCAACGCATCAGTTTCGCTTTCTCTCTACACGTCGGTAGCTTTCCGGCGTGAATTTTTCAGTTTTATTTCTTTTACTTTTTTAGCCGAATACCTGTTTTCGCTTTTTTTGCGGAACGTAGTTATAAAAAATCAAGCACCAACTTTAATTTGGCCTTAGTCCAAAGTGAGTTTCTGACGCAAGATATAGCTGGACGTGCACGCTTCTATTGCGTTGCACTCTTAAAAAAGGTAACAAAAGGTAGTAACTGCAAGCAAATAGGTGGTAACAGCAATGCTTACTACCTTTCTGGGACAGTTACTAACCTTTTGCAACCTGTTTACTACCTACGTTAATAAACAGTTAGTAGTCGGATTGAAAGAGGTAGCAACTGAAGCCGTTACTAACTTCCCTGAACTTCACTACCTTTTTGCTACATGGCTATGTACTATGTAATCTAAAATAATAAGTAATACATATTCTAATGACTTCTGAGACAAATCCTCTCGACGTATAATCTTTAAACGGAAAATTGACGCAATATGTATCCTCGGATAAATAAAAAACCTTTATTTTAAATTACGCCACCGATTTATGTAAGCGTCATTTTGCTATTATCAGAAATGGGGAAGTAAAAGTTAACGGACCATAAGCAAGTTCTGCACGCGTTGTAATTTTCAATTACATCAAACTTACTAAATTAGAAAACATGACGTGAGAAGCGGATCAAAATGAACCAGATAGTATGAATTGATCCGGAGTCCCTCATTACCTCGTGCCTTCTAATAATATTGTAATTTTGACACATGAAACCCCAGGAAGTATTATTTCCTTCTAACCGCCAAAATATTAGCGTAATAAAATATTCCATTGTGGTGAGACTATGTTAGTGACTTGGGTACCTTGTTTCGGCCACTGTAAATAATGCTTTCTTGTGGCACTATTATAACAAAGAGATATGGCTAATCGTTTTTTATAAGTAGGGTTGTATAAATGTCTCGTGCTACGTCCCCAAACACACATAACCTGGTGGAACGGTACGTTCCTCTAGACTCGCATTTTTTATAATTCATCATGAAGCACAAGTGCTCATCTGTGCCAGACATGAATCTTAAACTATGGGCTATATATTACCTGAGTCGTTTACTTATTACAGTAATGTAGTGTACTTGTTACAGATTGGTAGTCTTCGCGTTAACGAGATACCACGCAAGATATCCTGAAACAGCGTAGTAATGACATAAATTAATCATTTAAACAATGTAGAAATAATGTGGCGAAAACTCACCGCATATCAACTGTGTGCATGATTATGAGTGGGTGAAGCATCTGTCAGACCATCCACGCTTCCGTCCATCTGCGCGTCCATCCGTCCAATCAACAGTGCGCATTTCCGTTAATCCATGCTTCCGCTTATCCATGCGTCCGTGCATCTGGCTGTCCATTCATCTAGTGAACACTCCAAGCACTACCATTTCGCATCTTTTCATCATATATTCATCCTGTATAAGTACCGCCATCCATCGGACCTTTCAAGGACTAAGCGAGAGATGGCACGGCCGGACTAGGGGAGCGGCACGTGCGCTCTTTCTTGCAGCCAGCGCTTCTTACAGCCGGCGCCACTCTGCACCGCCTCTAGTTCATGGCACTGCGGCCCGATCCTCGCTACACCTTGCTAAGACCAAGGAGGTTACGTGCAGCGAGTTTAACGTGGCAACCTTTTCTCGGTGCAGTAGTGCTTAAAGTGCAAACGTATACTACACTGTAAACAGAAATGAGCCGAGATGGGAGTCAATGACCTTGTCCTCTAGCTCACGTTCCGATGGGAGTTTTATTAACACCGTCCGGAGAGAGTAAAAAATTTACTCCCCGTCAGTAGGGGGTTTTCGCATGGTGCCAGGGGGGTTTTTATTTACATCCATTGGGGAACTTTTTCAGGTCGGTATGGGAGTAAACTTTTTGCATCGACCGAGAAAAAAGGACTATGTCAGTAGCCATACTATGCGCAAGCGTAACTTTCATTACATCACATTTACTGCGCACAACAATTACGACAGTACACAAAGATTCTGACAACGTGCACGTAATATTACAACACTCGCACTCACCACAGCTTGCCACCCGCAGTGCACTATTACCATGTAGGTCGGTATGGGAGTAAATTTTTTGCATCGACCGAGAAAAAAAAACTATGTCAGCAGACATACCATACGCAAGCGTAACTTTCATTACATCACGTTTACTGCGCACAACAATTATGACAGTACACAAAGATTGTGACAACGTGCATGTAATATTACAACACTCGCACTCACCACAGCCTGCCACCCGCATTGCACTATTACAATGTAGGTCGGTATGGGAGTAAATTTTTTGCATCGACCGAGAAAAAAAACGATGTCAGCAGCCATACCATGCGCAAGCGTAACTTTCATTACATCACAATTACTGCGCACAACAATTATGACAGTACACAAAAATTCTGACAACGTGCACGTAATATTACAACACTCGCACTCACCACAGCTTGCCACCCGCAGTGCACTATTACCATGTAGGTCGGTATGGGAGTAAACTTTTTGCATCGACCGAGAAAAAAAAACTATGTCAGCAGCCATACCATGCGCAAGCGTAACTTTCATTACATCAAATTTACTGCGCAACACAATTATGACAGTACACAAAGATTCTGACAACGTGCACGTAATATTACAACACTCGCACTCACCACAGCTTGCCACCCGCAGTGCGTTATTACCATGTAGGTCGGTATGGGAGTAAACTTTTTGCATCGACCGAGAAAAAAAACTATGTCAGCAGCCATACCATGCGCAAGCGTAACTTTCATTACATCACATTTACTGCGCACAACAATTATGACAGTACACAAAGATTCTGACAACGTGCACGTAATATTACAACACGCACTCACCACAGCTTGCCACCCGCAGTGCACTATTACCATGTAGGTCGGTATGGGAGTAAACTTTTTGCATCGACCGAGAAAAAAAAACTATGTCAGCAGCCATACCATGCGCAAGCGTAACTTTCATTACATCAAATTTACTGCGCACAACAATTATGACAGTACACAAAGATTCTGACAACGTGCACGTAATATTACAACACTCGCACTCACCACAGCTTGCCACCCGCAGTGCACTATTACCATGTAGGTCGGTATGGGAGTAAACTTTTTGCATCGACCGAGAAAAAAGAACTATGTCAGCAACCATACCATGCGCAAGCGTAACTTTCATTACATCACATTTACTGCGCACAACAATTATGACAGTACACAAAGATTCTGACAACGTGCACGTAATATTACAACACTCGCACTCACCACAGCTTGCCACCCGCAGTGCACTATTACCATGTAGGTCGGTATGGGAGTAAACTTTTTGCATCGACCGAAAAAAAAACTATGTCAGCAGCCATACCATGCGCAAGCGTAACTTTCATTACATCGTATTTTCTGCGCACAACAATTATGACAGTACACAAAGATTCTGACAACGTGCACGTAATATTACAACACTCGCACTCACCACAGCTTGCCACCCTCAGTGCACTATTACCTTGTAGGTCGGTATGAGAGTAAACTTTTTGCATCGACCGAGAAAAAAAACTATGTCAGCAGCAATTACCATGCGCAAGCGTAACTTTCTTTACATCGCATTTACTGCGCACAACAATTATGACAGTACACAAAGATTCTGACAACGTGCACGTAATATTACAACACTCGCACTCACCACAGCTTGCCACCCGCAGTGCACTATTACCATGTAGGTCGGTATGGGAGTAAACTTTTTGCATCGACCGAGAAAAAAGGACTATGTCAGTAGCCATACCATGCGCAAGCGTAACTTTCATTACATCACATTTTCTGCGCACAACAATTATGACAGTACACAAAGATTCTGACAACGTGCACGTAATATTACAACACTCGCACTCACCACAGCTTGCCACCCGCAGTGCACTATTACCATGTAGGTCGGTATGGGAGTAAACTTTTTGCATCGACCGAAAAAAAACTATGTCAGCAGCCATACCATGCGCAAGCGTAACTTTCATTACATCACATTTTCTGCGCACAACAATTATGACAGTACACAAAGATTCTGACAACGTGCACGTAATATTACAACACTCGCACTCACCACAGCTTGCCACCCGCAGTGCACTATTACCATGTAGGTCGGTATGGGAGTAAATTTTTTGCATCGACCGAGAAAAAAAACTATGTCAGCAGACATACAATGCGCAAGCGTAACTTTCATTACATCAAATTTACTGCGCAGAACAATTATGACAGTACACAAAGATTCTGACAACGTGCACGTAATATTACAACACTCGCACTCACCACAGCTTGCCACCCGCAGTGCACTATTACCATGTAGGTTAGTATGGGAGTAAACTTTTTGCATCGACCGAAAAAAAAAACTATGTCAGCAGCCATACCATGCGCAAGCGTAACTTTCATTACATCACATTTTCTGCGCACAACAATTATGACAGTACACAAAGATTCTGGCAACGTGCACGTAATATTACAACACTCGCACTCACCACAGCTTGCCACCCGCAGTGCACTATTACCTTGTAGGTCGGTATGAGAGTAAACTTTTTGCATCGACCGAGAAAAAAACTATGTCAGCAGCAATTACCATGCGCAAGCGTAACTTTCTTTACATCACATTTACTGCGCACAACAATTATGACAGTACACAAAGATTCTGACAACGTGCACGTCATATTACAACACTCGCACTCACCACAGCTTGCCACCCGCAGTGCACTATTACCATGTAGGTCGGTATGGGAGTAAATTTTTTGCATCGACCGAGAAAAAAAACTATGTCAGCAGTCATACCTTGCGCAAGCGTAACTTTCATTACATCACATTTACTGCGCACGACAATTATGACAGTACACAAAGATTCTGACAAGGTGCACGTAATATTACAACACTCGCACTCACCACAGCTTGCCACCCGCAGTGCACTATTACCATGTAGGTCGGTATGGGAGTAAATTTTTTGCATCGACCGAGAAAAAAACTATGTCAGCAGCCATACCATGCGCAAGCGTAACTTTCATTACATCACATTTTCTGCGCACAACAATTATGACAGTACACAAATATTCTGACAACGTGCACGTAATATTACAACACTCGCACTCACCACAGCTTGCCACCCGCAGTGCACTATTACCTTGTAGGTCGGTATGAGAGTAAATTTTTTGCATCGACCGAGAAAAAAAAACTATGTCAGCAGACATACAATGCGCAAGCGTAACTTTCATTACATCAAATTTACTGCGCAGAACAATTATGACAGTACACAAAGATTCTGACAACGTGCACGTAATATTACAACACTCGCACTCACCACAGCTTGCCACCCGCAGTGCACTATTACCATGTAGGTCGGTATGGGAGTAAACTTTTTGCATCGACCGAAAAAAAACTATGTCAGCAGCCATACCGTGCGCAAGCGTAACTTTCATTACATCACATTTTCTGCGCACAACAATTATGACAGTACACAAAGATTCTGACAACGTGCACGTAATATTACAACACTCGCACTCACCACAGCTTGCCACCCGCAGTGCACTATTACCATGTAGGTCGGTATGGGAGTAAATTTTTTGCATCGACCGAGAAAAAAAACTATGTCAGCAGACATACAATGCGCAAGCGTAACTTTCATTACATCACATTTACTGCGCACAACAATTATGACAGTACACAAAGATTCTGACAACGTGCACGTCATATTACAACACTCGCACTCACCACAGCTTGCCACCCGCAGTGCACTATTACCATGTAGGTCGGTATGGGAGTAAATTTTTTGCATCGACCGAGAAAAAAAACTATGTCAGCAGCCATACCATGCGCAAGCGTAACTTTCATTACATCACATTTTCTGCGCACAACAATTATGACAGTACCCAAATATTCTGACAACGTGCACGTAATATTACAACACTCGCACTCACCACAGCTTGCCACCCGCAGTGCACTATTACCTTGTAGGTCGGTATGAGAGTAAATTTTTTGCATCGACCGAGAAAAAAAACTATGTCAGCAGACATACAATGCGCAAGCGTAACTTTCATTACATCAAATTTACTGCGCAGAACAATTATGACAGTACACAAAGATTCTGACAACGTGCACGTAATATTACAACACTCGCACTCACCACAGCTTGCCACCCGCAGTGCACTATTACCATGTAGGTCGGTATGGGAGTAAACTTTTTGCATCGACCGAAAAAAAACTATGTCAGCAGCCATACCGTGCGCAAGCGTAACTTTCATTACATCACATTTTCTGCGCACAACAATTATGACAGTACACAAAGATTCTGACAACGTGCACGTAATATTACAACACTCGCACTCACCACAGCTTGCCACCCGCAGTGCACTATTACCTTGTAGGTCAGTATGAGAGTAAACTTTTTGCATCGACCGAGAAAAAAACTATGTCAGCAGCAATTACCATGCGCAAGCGTAACTTTCTTTACATCACATTTACTGCGCACAACAATTATGACAGTACACAAAGATTCTGACAACGTGCACGTCATATTACAACACTCGCACTCACCACAGCTTGCCACCCGCAGTGCACTATTACCATGTAGGTCGGTATGGGAGTAAATTTTTTGCATCGACCGAGAAAAAAAACTATGTCAGCAGCCATACCATGCGCAAGCGTAACTTTCATTACATCACATTTTCTGCGCACAACAATTATGACAGTACCCAAAGATTCTGACAACGTGCACGTAATATTACAACACTCGCACTCACCACAGCTTGCCACCCGCAGTGCACTATTACCATGTAGGTCGGTATGGGAGTAAACTTTTTGCATCGACCGAAAAAAAACTATGTCAGCAGCCATACCGTGCGCAAGCGTAACTTTCATTACATCACATTTTCTGCGCACAACAATTATGACAGTACACAAAGATTCTGACAACGTGCACGTAATATTACAACACTCGCACTCACCACAGCTTGCCACCCGCAGTGCACTATTACCATGTAGGTCGGTATGGGAGTAAATTTTTTGCATCGACCGAGAAAAAAAACTATGTCAGCAGACATACAATGCGCAAGCGTAACTTTCATTACATCAAATTTACTGCGCAGAACAATTATGACAGTACACAAAGATTCTGACAACGTGCACGTAATATTACAACACTCGCACTCACCACAGCTTGCCACCCGCAGTGCGTTATTACCATGTAGGTCGGTATGGGAGTAAACTTTTTGCATCGACCGAGAAAAAAAAACTATGTCAGCAGCCATACCATGCGCAAGCGTAACTTTCATTACATCAAATTTACTGCGCACAACAATTATGACAGTACACAAAGATTCTGACAACGTGCACGTAATATTACAACACTCGCACTCACCACAGCTTGCCACCCGCAGTGCACTATTACCATGTAGGTTAGTATGGGAGTAAACTTTTTGCATCGACCGAAAAAAAAACTATGTCAGCAGCCATACCATGCGCAAGCGTAACTTTCATTACATCACATTTTCTGCGCACAACAATTATGACAGTACACAAAGATTCTGACAACGTGCACGTAATATTACAACACTCGCACTCACCACAGCTTGCCACCCGCAGTGCACTATTACCTTGTAGGTCGGTATGAGAGTAAACTTTTTGCATCGACCGAGAAAAAAACTATGTCAGCAGCCATACCATGCGCAAGCGTAACTTTCATTACATCACATTTTCTGCGCACAACAATTATGACAGTACACAAAGATTCTGACAACGTGCACGTAATATTACAACACTCGCACTCACCACAGCTTGCCACCCGCAGTGCACTATTACCTTGTAGGTCGGTATGAGAGTAAACTTTTTGCATCGACCGAGAAAAAAACTATGTCAGCAGCAATTACCATGCGCAAGCGTAACTTTCTTTACATCACATTTACTGCGCACAACAATTATGACAGTACACAAAGATTCTGACAACGTGCACGTCATATTACAACACTCGCACTCACCACAGCTTGCCACCCGCAGTGCACTATTACCATGTAGGTCGGTATGGGAGTAAATTTTTTGCATCGACCGAGAAAAAAAACTATGTCAGCAGTCATACCTTGCGCAAGCGTAACTTTCATTACATCACATTTACTGCGCACGACAATTATGACAGTACACAAAGATTCTGACAAGGTGCACGTAATATTACAACACTCGCACTCACCACAGCTTGCCACCCGCATTGCACTATTACCATGTAGGTCGGTATGGGAGTAAATTTTTTGCATCGACCGAGAAAAAAAACGATGTCAGCAGCCATACCATGCGCAAGCGTAATTTTCATTACATCACATTTACTGCGCACAACAATTATGACAGTACACAAAGATTCTGACAACGTGCACGTAATATTACAACACTCGCACTCACCACAGCTTGCCACCCGCAGTGCACTATTACCATGTAGGTCGGTATGGGAGTAAACTCTTTGCATCGACCGAGAAAAAAAAAACTATGTCAGCAGCAATTACCATGCGCAAGCGTAACTTTCATTACATCAAATTTACTGCGCAACACAATTATGACAGTACACAAAGATTCTGACAACGTGCACGTAATATTACAACACTCGCACTCACCACAGCTTGCCACCCGCAGTGCACTATTACCATGTAGGTCGGTATGGGAGTAAATTTTTTGCATCGACCGAGAAAAAAACTGTCAGCAGTCATACCATGCGCAAGCGTAACTTTCATTACATCACATTTTCTGCGCACAACAATTATGACAGTACACAAATATTCTGACAACGTGCACGTAATATTACAACACTCGCACTCACCACAGCTTGCCACCCGCAGTGCACTATTACCTTGTAGGTCGGTATGAGAGTAAACTTTTTGCATCGACCGAGAAAAAAAACTATGTCAGCAGCAATTACCATGCGCAAGCGTAACTTTCTTTACATCACATTTACTGCGCACAACAATTATGACAGTACACAAAGATTCTGACAACGTGCACGTAATATTACAACACTCGCACTCACCACAGCTTGCCACCCGCAGTGCACTATTACCATGTAGGTCGGTATGGGAGTAAACTTTTTGCATAGACCGAAAAAAAAACTATGTCAGCAGCCATACCATGCGCAAGCGTAACTTTCATTACATCACATTTTCTGCGCACAACAATTATGACAGTACACAAAGATTCTGACAACGTGCACGTAATATTACAACACTCGCACTCACCACAGCTTGCCACCCGCAGTGCACTATTACCATGTAGGTCGGTATGGGAGTAAATTTTTTGCATCGACCGAGAAAAAAAACTATGTCAGCAGACATACAATGCGCAAGCGTAACTTTCATTACATCAAATTTACTGCGCAGAACAATTATGACAGTACACAAAGATTCTAACAACGTGCACGTAATATTACAACACTCGCACTCACCACAGCTTGCCACCCGCAGTGCACTATTACCTTGTAGGTCGGTATGAGAGTAAACTTTTTGCATCGACCGAGAAAAAAAACTATGTCAGCAGCAATTACCATGCGCAAGCGTAACTTTCATTACATCAAATTTACTGCGCAGAACAATTATGACAGTACACAAAGATTCTGACAACGTGCACGTAATATTACAACACTCGCACTCACCACAGCTTGCCACCCGCAGTGCACTATTACCTTGTAGGTCGGTATGAGAGTAAACTTTTTGCATCGACCGAGAAAAAAAAAACTATGTCAGCAGACATACAATGCGCAAGCGTAACTTTCATTACATCAAATTTACTGCGCAGAACAATTATGACAGTACACAAAGATTCTGACAACGTGCACGTAATATTACAACACTCGCACTCACCACAGCTTGCCACCCGCAGTGCACTATTACCATGTAGGTTAGTATGGGAGTAAACTTTTTGCATCGACCGAAAAAAAAACTATGTCAGCAGCCATACCATGCGCAAGCGTAACTTTCATTACATCACATTTTCTGCGCACAACAATTATGACAGTACACAAAGATTCTGACAACGTGCACGTAATATTACAACACTCGCACTCACCACAGCTTGCCACCCGCAGTGCACTATTACCTTGTAGGTCGGTATGAGAGTAAACTTTTTGCATCGACCGAGAAAAAAACTATGTCAGCAGCAATTACCATGCGCAAGCGTAACTTTCTTTACATCACATTTACTGCGCACAACAATTATGACAGTACACAAAGATTCTGACAACGTGCACGTCATATTACAACACTCGCACTCACCACAGCTTGCAACCCGCAGTGCACTATTACCATGTAGGTCGGTATGGGAGTAAATTTTTTGCATCGACCGAGAAAAAAAACTATGTCAGCAGTCATACCTTGCGCAAGCGTAACTTTCATTACATCACATTTACTGCGCACGACAATTATGACAGTACACAAAGATTCTGACAAGGTGCACGTAATATTACAACACTCGCACTCACCACAGCTTGCCACCCGCAGTGCACTATTACCATGTAGGTCGGTATGGGAGTGAATTTTTTGCATCGACCGAGAAAAAAACTATGTCAGCAGCCATACCATGCGCAAGCGTAACTTTCATTACATCACATTTTCTGCGCACAACAATTATGACAGTACACAAATATTCTGACAACGTGCACGTAATATTACAACACTCGCACTCACCACAGCTTGCCACCCGCAGTGCACTATTACCTTGTAGGTCGGTATGAGAGTAAATTTTTTGCATTGACCGAGAAAAAAAACTATGTCAGCAGACATACAATGCGCAAGCGTAACTTTCATTACATCAAATTTACTGCGCAGAACAATTATGACAGTACACAAAGATTCTGACAACGTGCACGTAATATTACAACACTCGCACTCACCACAGCTTGCCACCCGCAGTGCACTATTACCATGTAGGTCGGTATGGGAGTAAACTTTTTGCATCGACCGAAAAAAAAACTATGTCAGCAGCCATACCATGCGCAAGCGTAACTTTCATTACATCACATTTTCTGCGCACAACAATTATGACAGTACACAAAGATTCTGACAACGTGCACGTAATATTACAACACTCGCACTCACCACAGCTTGCCACCCGCAGTGCACTATTACCATGTAGGTCGGTATGGGAGTAAACTTTTTGCATCGACCGAAAAAAAACTATGTCAGCAGCCATACCATGCGCAAGCGTAACTTTCATTACATCACATTTTCTGCGCACAACAATTATGACAGTACACAAAGATTCTGACAACGTGCACGTAATATTACAGCACTCGCACTCACCACAGCTTGCCACCCGCAGTGCACTATTACCATGTAGGTCGGTATGGGAGTAAATTTTTTGCATCGACCGAGAAAAAAAACTATGTCAGCAGACATACAATGCGCAAGCGTAACTTTCATTACATCAAATTTACTGCGCAGAACAATTATGACAGTACACAAAGATTCTGACAACGTGCACGTAATATTACAACACTCGCACTCACCACAGCTTGCCACCCGCAGTGCACTATTACCTTGTAGGTCGGTATGAGAGTAAACTTTTTGCATCGACCGAGAAAAAAAACTATGTCAGCAGCAATTACCATGCGCAAGCGTAACTTTCATTACATCAAATTTACTGCGCAGAACAATTATGACAGTACACAAAGATTCTGACAACGTGCACGTAATATTACAACACTCGCACTCACCACAGCTTGCCACCCGCAGTGCACTATTACCTTGTAGGTCGGTATGAGAGTAAACTTTTTGCATCGACCGAGAAAAAAAACTATGTCAGCAGCAATTACCATGCGCAAGCGTAACTTTCTTTACATCACATTTACTGCGCACAACAATTATGACAGTACACAAAGATTCTGACAACGTGCACGTAATATTACAACACTCGCACTCACCACAGCTTGCCACCCGCAGTGCACTATTACCATGTAGGTCGGTATGGGAGTAAACTTTTTGCATCGACCGAAAAAAAACTATGTCAGCAGCCATACCATGCGCAAGCGTAACTTTCATTACATCACATTTTCTGCGCACAACAATTATGACAGTACACAAAGATTCTGACAACGTGCACGTAATATTACAACACTCGCACTCACCACAGCTTGCCACCCGCAGTGCACTATTACCATGTAGGTCGGTATGGGAGTAAATTTTTTGCATCGACCGAGAAAAAAAAACTATGTCAGCAGCCATACCATGCGCAAGCGTAACTTTCATTACATCACATTTTCTGCGCACAACAATTATGACAGTACACAAAGATTCTGACAACGTGCACGTAATATTACAACACTCGCACTCACCACAGCTTGCCACCCGCAGTGCACTATTACCTTGTAGGTCGGTATGAGAGTAAACTTTTTGCATCGACCGAGAAAAAAAACTATGTCAGCAGCAATTACCATGCGCAAGCGTAACTTTCATTACATCAAATTTACTGCGCAGAACAATTATGACAGTACACAAAGATTCTGACAACGTGCACGTAATATTACAACACTCGCACTCACCACAGCTTGCCACCCGCAGTGCACTATTACCTTGTAGGTCGGTATGAGAGTAAACTTTTTGCATCGACCGAGAAAAAAAACTACGTCAGCAGCAATTACCATGCGCAAGCGTAACTTTCTTTACATCACATTTACTGCGCACAACAATTATGACAGTACACAAAGATTCTGACAACGTGCACGTAATATTACAACACTCGCACTCACCACAGCTTGCCACCCGCAGTGCACTATTACCATGTAGGTCGGTATGGGAGTAAACTTTTTGCATTGACCGAAAAAAAAACTATGTCAGCAGCCATACCATGCGCAAGCGTAACTTTCTTTACATCACATTTACTGCGCACAACAATTATGACAGTACACAAAGATTCTGACAACGTGCACGTAATATTACAACACTCGCACTCACCACAGCTTGCCACCCCCAGTGCACTATTACCATGTAGGTCGGTATGGGAGTAAACTTTTTGCATCGACCGAAAAAAAAACTATGTCAGCAGCCATACCATGCGCAAGCGTAACTTTCATTACATCACATTTTCTGCGCACAACAATTATGACAGTACACAAAGATTCTGACAACGTGCACGTAATATTACAACACTCGCACTCACCACAGCTTGCCACCCGCAGTGCACTATTACCATGTAGGTCGGTATGGGAGTAAATTTTTTGCATCGACCGAGAAAAAAAAACTATGTCAGCAGACATACAATGCGCAAGCGTAACTTTCATTACATCAAATTTACTGCGCAGAACAATTATGACAGTACACAAAGATTCTGACAACGTGCACGTAATATTACAACACTCGCACTCACCACAGCTTGCCACCCGCAGTGCACTATTACCATGTAGGTCGGTATGGGAGTAAACTTTTTGCATCGACCGAAAAAAAAACTATGTCAGCAGCCATACCATGCGCAAGCGTAACTTTCATTACATCACATTTTCTGCGCACAACAATTATGACAGTACACAAAGATTCTGACAACGTGCACGTAATATTACAACACTCGCACTCACCACAGCTTGCCACCCGCAGTGCACTATTACCTTGTGGGTCGGTATGAGAGTAAACTTTTTGCATCGACCGAGAAAAAAAACTATGTCAGCAGCAATTACCATGCGCAAGCGTAACTTTCTTTACATCACATTTACTGCGCACAACAATTATGACAGTACACAAAGATTCTGACAACGTGCACGTAATATTACAACACTCGCACTCACCACAGCTTGCCACCCGCAGTGCACTATTACCATGTAGGTCGGTATGGGAGTAAACTTTTTGCATCGACCGAAAAAAAAACTATGTCAGCAGCAATTACCATGCGCAAGCGTAACTTTCATTACATCACATTTTCTGCGCACAACAATTATGACAGTACACAAAGATTCTGACAACGTGCACGTAATATTACAACACTCGCACTCACCACAGCTTGCCACCCGCAGTGCACTATTACCTTGTGGGTCGGTATGAGAGTAAACTTTTTGCATCGACCGAGAAAAAAAACTGTCAGCAGCAATTACCATGCGCAAGCGTAACTTTCTTTACATCACATTTACTGCGCACAACAATTATGACAGTACACAAAGATTCTGACAACGTGCACGTAATATTACAACACTCGCACTCACCACACCTTGCCACCCGCAGTGCACTATTACCATGTAGGTCGGTATGGGAGTAAATTTTTTGCATCGACCGAGAAAAAAACTATGTCAGCAGCAATTACCATGCGCAAGCGTAACTTTCTTTACATCACATTTACTGCGCACAACAATTATGACAGTACACAAAGATTCTGACAACGTGCACGTAATATTACAACACTCGCACTCACCACAGCTTGCCGCGCGCAGTGCACTATTACCATGTAGGTAGGTATGGGAGTAAATATTTTGCATCGCCACCTATGTGTAACTGCTTTCGCTGTCACGGCAACAACGAAAGGCAAAAGTGAGACATCAAAATCTTTTATTTTTCTACATACACATGAAGTTTCTCCATTCTTTTAAGTGAATTCTTGGTACAGTGTACAAGTCCAGTCTCGTTGTCAAATCTTGATCACTCCGTGGGGAGCTCCTCCAACGGAAGCGATAGATGATAGGCATTGCAGACGCCAGAGCACGCAGCCTTCTGCGTGTTGTGTTCCTACGGGTCACGTATAATAATAAAGTAAAAATAGTTAGACACACGTGACAGAAAATGAAGATGCACGCATATGACAAGTCCGTGCACGTTAACATAAAAACAACCGTTATAATATGACACACAAATAACTTTACCTTCACTTCTCGCACAGTCCTGAAGCTGCTCTGACGGAAGAGATGGATGACAGGCATCGCAGACGCCAGCGACACAGTCTTCAGCACGGTGTGTGCCCACGGCTACACAATAAGTATATAAAATGGTGAGTCACACGTGACAGAGGATGAATACAAGTGCATATGAGAAATACGTGCAAGGTGAAATGAAAACATACGTGAGATATGACATGATAATGAATTCCCCATGATGCCACACATCGTCAAAGACTCATTTTGATTCCCGTAGCGCAACAGCTTAGGAGTGGCGGCAGCAGCCACAACTCCGCGAACCACCGTGCCGCCAACAAGTCGGCGAGTCCTAAGCGAGCGACGTCGTTCAGCTCGAGCAAGCGAACGCGAAACCAAGCACGGCGCTGCACGCGGAGTGTCTGCCGCCAGCGAACATCGAACAGGAGAGCGAGCGTACGCTTGGCCACCGCCACGAACAGCGCCGAGCTGGTTTGGAGCTAGCGCCGGCGAAATCGACAGTAATGCGGCCCTTTTCCACAAACTCGAGCGAGTAAAGCGCGCAAACGCGTTCCGCAGCCGCGGCCAACGGATGGCACCGAGCGGCTGGCGACCGACTGACGGGAAAGCCAACTGTAATGGCGCCCACTTTTCAGTGAGTTCCGACGCTAGCGAAAGCCCCACAAGCCCGTGCTGTGCACTTTAAGCGCGCGACATACTACAACCAAGCTCTTTACGAGAACCCGCAACGTGTTTTTGATGACTCCGAACACAGCGACGACGTCTCAGCCCGGAGCTCATCACGGCGGCGAAGACAGGCGAGCGTCCGGGAAGCCGATGGCAATGGCGGCCAATTTCCAGGCGGTCGCCAAGCACAGGCGAACTGCAGACGCCCCAGCTGACCTTCGTGATGCATTTCGTGCGTGCGTGTACAACACGACCGAGCCCGTTGCCTGCAAGCGCGATCCGTATCGCACACGCGACAAGTAGAGTGCAATAACGAATGATAACCTACTTGCCTTAGAATCCAGCGCTGTTTTCTGCCCTGAGTCGGACTGAAGGATATATTCGATAAGCCTGTTGTTTTTTCGGCTGCCATATTGGCCTTCCCAACTGTTGCTGTCGTGTGTTGGTCGTGACTATCTTGATGCCAGAGATATACAGTGCGGCGTGGTGACGTGCCGAGACTTGCTCCAGACTTCATGGGTGCAGCGAAACGCAAAAGCAGCAGCCCACGCTCATCCAAGCGTACACACAAGCACCACGCCGTAATTCTTAGATCGTCGAATCCAGGCGGCCGTGGTCGAGAACTCCGGACTCGACGCAACGTGAACCGTCGCCGGCAAAATACGGGGAAAGTCTGAGCCCGCCGAGGAGGAGAGGGAGGCCTGGTGACCTTGGCAACGCTTTTCGCGCTGCCTGCAACGCCCGGGTGGTTCATCCCTTGGTTTCGCACACCACGCTTCCCTCTGTGGTTGCTCCTCAACGGTCTATCCGTTAATCGCGCGCGCCTATTGTGCTCCGTTACTCCTTTTTTGGGTAATCTTGCCTTAGAGTGTAGGTTTTCACAATATACGATCGCATCTAGACTCGCTGCTTCTGGCCTGGCCTCTCCACTAGTGTTTCCAAGTACGTCGATTCCTCTTCGTCATGTCAGCACCGAACACATTCGACTTCACTTCCTGCCGGCTCTCTACAGAGAGTGGACGAGATTGAGGGGCTCCCGTGCTCGTCTGCTCCCGAGTTCGTCAGCATATACTTATACGGATTTTCCCGCTTACACCAGCCGGTCACCTCTGAATTGTTAGTGCCGTGGATAATCTCACTCGCTACGCTGAGACAGCAGTTCTTTCTTCTGGCGCTGCCTCCAAAAGGCTGACTTCGTCCTGCGTGCTGTTGTCTTGCACCACGGTGCTGCTCAAGTTCTCTTGAATGATCATGGCAAGACATTTGTTTCTGATGTCTTCGCTGAAGTCCTACAAGCCTATGACAACACCCATAAGACCACCTCTCCATATCATTCGTAGACAAATGGTTTCACTAAGCGTTTCCATAGAACTTTGTCAGAGACGATCTCTGTGTATTTACAGCGCGATAACAAGCACTGGCACACAATACTACCTTGCGTTACGTTTGCATACAGCACTATGATTACAAGCACTACAACTTTCAGCCCAATTTGTGTGTGTGTGTGTGTGTGTATGGCCATGCCCCATCATCTGCTCAGGACACCAGCTGCTTGTCTATGCCCTCTGTGCTATCCTGCGTACCTTACGGAAGAGTTCGCTGCCCATGTCACCCGCTGCCGTGCAATCGCCCGTGCTAACACCGCTATCTTCAGGCCAAGCGGAAAGTTCGTTGTGATGTGACACGTCGAGTTGTATAATTCTACCTAGACGACGATGTGATCCTTTGGACACCTGCTCCCACAACCGGGCTCTTTGAAAAATTCGTTCACTAATATCTGGCTCCTTACATCTGCTTGAACGAGCATGATCCGTGAATTATCACGCCGCTCCCGTTCGGGGTTTTTCGCTTGCTGTGGGCAGGAACCGAACCTGCGACCTTCGAATAGCGTTATAATCTATTATTATCTATTATTATCTTAGCTATTGAAGTTTCCTAATAAAAGTGCCAGCTTGACAGTACAACTATATCACGCAGAGTTTACAATGAATTGCTACACTATGAATGATGCGATATTCGTCAGGAACAGCGCCTGTCAGGCCCGCAGACAGGAATAAGCGTGAGAAAAAAATTTTTTGGAAGTTTTTTTTTTGGGGGGGGGGCAGTTGCTGAAACTCTTGACTACTGAAAAAACGCTTGTTTTTATTACTTTTTTTTCATGAAACACCTCCGTTTTCGAAATTTCCGGAGGGAATAAGGCTCTGGCACCTTTCCCCCACCCTCCCCTAGCTACAGGCCTGGTGCTTGTACAAGCGGTCCTTCAATCGGTCCAGAGAGGGCGTCATAGTTCCAAGGTGTCCGAAGGAATAAACACCATGAAGGGGGGAAAAAACTAGGTGAAAACTTCACGTAAAATTTTTTAAGCCCACCACAAAAAAAGAAACAGAGGCAGGCTTGGCGCACGCGCTCGACAAATTTTAGTTTCTCTTCATGAGCCCACCCAAAAAAATGCAATAAAACAAGAGCATTATGGGAAACGTGGCACAAACACGAGTAACAAGCGGATTCTGAGGATGCTGGCTTGTGGACGCTAGGCGTGCTTCCTCCTATTTTTTATACTCTATGGCGAACACAGACTTTCGTGCTACGTTACGATTTGGCTTCGAGGTTTGCCACGCAACAAGCGCCTATGAGCAAGCTCGGGTGAAGTCAGAAATCGGAAAAATAGTTTTTACGAACAGAAAAATATTTGCGAGCCACATTTACAGTCAGTTATAGTCTGTGTCAACGAAATAGGAAAACTGAACTGTGTAAGGTATAGAAAAGAACTGCGAGTAAAGTAGAGGAAGTAGAAAAGGTAGCAGAAATCAAGGATCGAGCAACCGTTCCAGCGGCGGTCATTTCCTCCGAAAAGCTCCGAAGACTCGAGCCAAAATTGTCCACGTGTTTCGCCAGCGTTGATTAAGTAATTTGAGAATCAATAGACGGCGTGTGGCTTTACGAAGGTCGCAGAAGAATGAAGCTTCCTGCCCCTTTCAAGAAGCACTTAACGATCTAAAAACGAAAGACGAAAAAACTCTGCCCACTGGATCGATCGCGCAGGGAACGACAGCACATCGATTCACCACATTCGTCCACACTTTCTAAGCGGTTGAGCTTTCAGTACGTCCCTTTCAGGCGCGCGTGTGCGTTTTCACGTGGCTTAGCCCAAGTCCGTTTTCATTTTCCTTCATCTTGGACACGCAAATCATTAAAGTGCATAGAGTGTCACCAGCAAAACAACCCGAAAGACCACTTGCGTACGACAACAGTCAATATGGAGCAAAAACGGCTTACACGATGCTAGCTTGTTTTTTACTTTAGAATTTCAAGTGTTGCCGTTTAAAAATAGAGCGTGTGTATGTGTGTTTGTGTAGTAGGACGATGAGCACATAGTCGTAATTGATTGATTGATTGATTGATCAATTGATTGAATGATATGTGCGGTTTAACGTCCCAAAACCACCATATGATCATGATAGACGCCCTAGTGGAGGGCTCCGGAAACGTGGACGATCCTGATGGCTCATCGCAAATATTCACCAGGAATCCTCAACTAGAGAGCTGAGAAGCTCGCCTTCAGCAAGGAGAACAGCTGTTCGTACAAACAGGCATTTCCAAACATGGCATTTATCTGGCAGCCTGCCGGCGCATCCGAGCATGGTGATTATAGGGCAGCTCGTCGGTGCAGCGCCGGTAGATATGCACAGTCAAGAGAATCATAGACGTCTGGCTCACACAAGACAGTCAGTGCAGGGAGGGCAACGTGTTTCAGACCCCGGCCATTTAATGTTTGTTTTCTCCGCCGGTTTGTTCAAATAACGGCCGGATCTGCTCGCCAACTTCGTCGATCACGAATCATGAAGGAATATTGCACGTTTTATAACACTTTTTTGCTATGTGAAATTAACTGCATCTGATTTTTCGTATTTACCACGTGGGACTTTTACAGCTGCCTGGTAATTAAAACTCTAACTATGACACTTCATTGCTAATGGTCGAATCTTGGTCGATGTAACACAAAACTATAAGAAGACGCACGGTGCAAATCATAATCCAAATTGACTCGCCCTATTTCGGGTCATTTTGTACTGCGGCGGACAGCTCGAGTGCAAATGCGTGGCAGTGAGTGAGCGAACATTTATATATATATATATATATATATATATATATATATCGGCCTGTCCCTGAAAAAATCAACACAGTGTTATCATAGGTACGATCACCTGTGGTACGCGTTATAGAATTTTGTCACATTTGTAATTGACAATATTCCTTACGAAAGACTCCATAGTTTGATTTTGCATTTGGTTAGAATTGAAGTCAAGCTTACTTGTTTCTTCTTGCATACAGTTTTTTGTTCTAATTTCACAAGATATTGAGACACAAGACAGCAGCAGGTACACACATACGACAGTTATTTACTCGTGATTGTCCCTTGGCCTGTGTGACACAATACTGTGGAAAATATCGGTGAAAAGCGTAAACCAAACTGACTCGTCCACTGACTCGCCCTACATCGGGCCCTATTCCCTGTTTTTCTGCGGGTTACAGCTCATGTATGCACGTGCGTCTATAGGGCGCATATGTGAATGAGAGCGAATGCATGCCTTTATATCATGTCGACCGGTCGTTGAAATAAAGCGTAAGTCGCTTATGCGTGAAAATCTATGTGACGACGCCCGTCGCTAACCAAACCAAACCTTACTCACTGGAATGCTTCGGCGACGCATTTCAAGTGTAGATATTTTTAGTTAATGTTTATTTCGATTTTTTTCTATTCCAGTCTTTTGAATAACCTAAGCATCGAGGGATTGTAGCTCCCTCTTTGACCAGTTTCTCAATTGCAATATATTATTGTTTTTCTTGTTAAACAAGCCCCGCCGCGGTGAGCTAGTGGCTTAGGTTCTCGGCTGCTGACCTGCAGGTCGCGGGTTCGAATCCCGGCTGCATTTCCAATGGAGGCAGAAATGTTGTAGGCTTGTGCGCTCAGATTTGGGTGCACATTGCACAATAAAGAACCCCAGGTGGTCGAAGTTTCCGGAGCCCTCCACTACGGCATCTCTCATAATCATATGGTGGTTTTGGGACGTTAAACTTCACATATCCATCAATCTTATTAAGCAAAACTGCAATGAGAGAGCCTCCGTAGGTGTTGGCCTAAGTAGTCACATATGGTTCGAGTTCCCCTTGGCGACACAACGCTTTCATGACTGCTGGTATCTATAGCATAGAAGGCTTTTCAGGGTGTTGTATAAACAATAAAAATTTTCGTAAAAATCCTATCATCTGCTTCCTGCCTTTTTTGCATGCAAACACACACAATGTAGAAATACATTGCTGTAGATACATTGAGATTCAGATCACTAATCAAGAAAAACTCACAAAATAAATCACAAAAGTTGAGCATAGTTTCACATATTAATCATCAAATTTTAGTGTAAATATTGAGGCTGACAGCAGCTGGTGTGCAAGAGCATGGCCATTCTGTGAAGTTGGACTGGATCTTCCCATGAGAAGGAAGTAATCAAATTTTAATCAAGACACAACTGCCCTTAAATCGACAATGAAAAATTTACTCAGTTTTTAAATTAGTCGCTTCACATTGCTTCATGTCACTCAACGCTTGCCCAGTGTATACCTGTGCGTTCTCTTCGGGCGACGTTCTTTGTGCTTCAGCGGCGCTATAGTGAACTAATTAAGAGTAGTGGGCCAAGGGTTGTCAACCAGGTATTCTAGCAATTAGTCTAGCTGGGATGGACTTGAAGAAGATAGCAACAGTAAACATTAAGGCAACCTGCAATTGACACAGATGCCGTCATTTTAGAGATCCGATTGACTGGCAAACAAGTCAGCGCCTAAGCCATTAAAGTGCTATATATATGGCTAAAGGGCAAGAAATCGTGACAGCTGTCTTTAGAATCTATGCAAGGGTGTGCTTGCCCACTGGTTATACATTTATGGAAAGATTTTAATCATCAGAAATTTGCTGAATAATAAATAATGGTTGCAGAAAATATGGCGGCCATTACGAAATCACGTCTCGCAGCTTATCGCTAATATTGACAAAAAGGGAACTGTGAAATAATTCAACTGATTGTACACATGCAACACGTTATTCAAGCTAAAAACAGACTTTGGATAAGTTATGCAGTGAGCTTTATAGAACAAAAGTATTAGGATTGAAGTTAAGAGAAAAAAAACAGCAGTATGAACTGAAGAGAAAAAGTGTAAACCAATATTTCACAGCTAGTGTAGAAAGACAAAAATCAGATTGGGCTGACAGTATGATATGTCGAGACAGATTAGTAGATTGTGTGATAAAATGATAAACCTAGCAAGAGTAACATGGAATCGGCTTCTGCAAGACACATGGTATGATTCGAGAACGTTGGGTGAGCCTTAAATTTACAGTGAGCATTAGGTTACAGTGGCGATAATCAGGCCTGTACACAGACTTTTTTTTGTGGGGGGGGGGAGGGGGGGTATATGTGCGGAATGGCCAACTTAGGCAACCGATGGTCCATGTGAAGATGTGTAAATACTTTAGCATTACCCAAAAAGTTAAATCATGAAAAAAAAATTCAAGAGGTGTCAGAAACTCCTCGACTTCACTCTTGTTATGGCCCTAGTGATGATGACACAACTGGTTGCCCGACTGCACAGAGATACCAATGTAATGAATCCATACACCTCGTTGTAATCTACAGTTTTTTTGGTGTCATTTTTCTCGTAAAAGCACGTTATCTCTGGCATGCTGCAAGATGGGGGTTTAAGAAAGGAAATTTTGAGACAACTTGCTATGGAGGGTTCGGCCCCTGCCAGAGAGGCAAGTTGTCTTTTGTCCACATTTTTTTTTCCACATCTGTATATCAACGACAGCAACACACTCAAAACAGTACAATTATAGTTTCTATACCTTTTTTGGCTTCATTATCTGCTCGTTTTTATTAAGACAGAGAGGTGTTTTTCAAGCCAAATTTCCGTCAATTCCTATGACGCTCACATCATGACCGCAATGTTGTACACATAAAGGCTGGATATAACTCTGAACCTTTGTTCTCAAATTAAGTGCTGCTGTATATACTTTGCCAGAACTGTCTTGTGTTGTCTAGTGGTGTAAACAGGAAGCAAAAAAAATCCTTTGAACGCGAAGGAGGAATTGCTCATTCCAACTTTTCCTCTAAAAGATTTTATTGAAGATACCTAATGAAAAATGTGCCCAGGATGTTGCAAAATTTACACTGAAATTTTATGTGGAATAAAAGCATACAGCTGCAGTGGACTCCTAAAGAAGTGGATAATTTCGGTAACCTAGATATTGCTTTGCTTTCAAACGCGTTCTCACGAGTTTGGTTCGGAGGCATAATTTAGGAATGGACCAATGTCCTGATTAACATGTGCACATTTTTGAAGAACAGACAGCCTTTATTTCAGATGTACTCTGGCAATGCTTATTATGCAAAAGTTGACATTTGCAAATGAAAACGTAGAAGGGCTACTCTTGGTACCTTGCCCTCATCTGGTACTGGTGATGAGCTCAGTTTTTTTTATATTGATGGCGGCTGTGAGCAGGGCTGTGCAAAGATACAAGACGTACTGAGGTGGCTGAAACACAAATACAAGATACTAACAGAGTAGCTGTACTAGATACGGTGCTTAGTGCACTTTAATAGAGCAACCTGTTACTCCTGGAAGTTGACATCAAGGACCTTTCAAACCGTTGCCACCAACCCTTTTTAAAGGGGCACTAAAGAGCAATACGCTTTTTTGCGTATTAGTAAAATACCATTTCGCAATCCCGAAAATGCCACCCTTACTCCGACACGAAACACACTTGCTAAGCTAGAAAACGCCTGAGAAGAAGTTGCGGGTAGAGACGCCACCTTGAGATTCCCGCACCAAACACTGCGAGATTCTCAATATTTGAACATGTCTACTAGGTTCAATGTAGCTTCTAATCGCTAAATTTAAAGTACATTGTAATCGGGAGTGCCATAGAGTTAGCGTACGAAGCCTTGAAAATTTTCAGTCAATGTCGCGAAATTATGAAAAATACATGGTGTAATTTTTTTCGTTATGCACGGAGATTATGACGGAGAATTGAAATGAAACTTCAACCGTGCTTTTCTCAACTAATATTGAACTTATGACATTGAAATTTATGACATTTAGGTTCTCGAGGTGTAGTTTATCAATATAAAACAACTCATTAGTTTTCTCGTGTTCCTTTCATTTGCACTGGTAAGCCTCTTTCTCAATTCCCAATCCTCCAATCACGGAACCTTTTTGGTATTTGTGCAGGGTGGGTGAAGGTGGGGGGTCGAACAATGTGCTATTACACACCAGTGCCTTTAACACGATAAATGCATCTTCTCTGCATAACATCTGCCTCTTTTCGTTGCTTGATTATTAGCAAAATTAGCCTCAATGTGTCTTTGAAGTGCCTTCACATGAGACTTTAACTGCCACGCATTACTAAAGCCGCTCTGATATCATTAGTGTGGTGTGCTGAAAATTCATACTGATCAGGCTGAACATATGGTACAAACACAGGACACCCAAAGAGTATCTGGCACAGTTTCTATTATACATGTATGTTTAATACTGCTTAGCCCTTGAACTTCGGAAGATACTATATAAGCACTTCGATGCAACTTAAAGAAAAGCTATATACATAGTTTGAGAATACCAGTTGGTCTCAGTTGGCCGCAGCCGGTGCAATCCATTAACCAACAAGTTTGAAATTAATTATATAAATTGTCTCATTGGATTGCTAAACCACTGGCTCTGCTCCAGTTGCTTCTCCAACACAGTAATAGAAGTCAGTCGGTTCAACTGGCCATATCTATTGGGCCCTGATTGGTATGAGCTAAAACCCATTGCAACCTCGCACTTCAACTGGATCACCCAATTTAGATTGATAGTTTCAAATGGTCATGACAATTGGTGTAAGCTTTCCCTTTCACCACGACATTAGAATTTTGTATAATCTAAACGATCGTACAATTTCAATTGGGATCAACCCATATTGGATGGAACATTGCTCTTCTAATCAAAATGTTTGGATATTGTTATACAATGTCCTTGTGTCAGTAGGCATTTGATTAGAAGTGGTCATATTGTTATGGAAGAGAAGAGACGCCGTATCAACGTGGCTGTGGATGAAATATATTTCAAACCAGCAAAAGCGGCATGACCTGTTTACCAGACAGCGAGCGGAGACCACTCTTCATCCTCTTAGTTAGGCACACACGCGCATCGCCCCACAAAATGTCAGCATGCATGTAGCATAATCCCCGGCGGCAAAGCACCGTCTCGGTGCATCTAGATGTGAACGTCAGCGGGAGAGGCTTCAAGCGTGCCACATTTACGATATCGGTAGTCTGTGGGGCAGTTGAAGGTGATGAGGCAGCAGGGGCAATTTCGCATGTCACAGGAGTAACCTCACGAAGGACTAGATATGGACCTGTGTAGCGGGAAAGAAGTTTTTCAAACAAACCGACTTGACGGGTCGGGGACCACTACAGCACTAATGAACCGGGAAAAAAGTACACGTTGTGGTGCCGTTGTTCGTGCAAACGCCACTGGTTCTCTTGAGAGGCCAGAAAGCGAGTGCGGGCGATTTCGCGTGCGTGAGCAGCCCGAGTGATAGCGTCAAGTGCATATTCGCTGGTCGGTGTCGCGGTAGACAGAAACACCGTATCTAGGGGTAATATAGGTTCTCGGCTGAACAACAGAAAAAATGGGGAGTAAGTGGCAGTTTCATGGCGAGAAAAATTAAATGCAAATGTCTCGAATGGAAAAGCAAGGTCCCAGTCAGAGTGGTTGGAAGAAACATATTTCTCAAGCATATCTGTAAGTGTTATATTCAGACGCTCCAAGAGTCCGTTTGTCTGCAGGTGGTACGACGTAGTGAGCTTGTGCCTCGTTTCAGATGTCTGAAGGCTATCGGCTATGACCATTGATAGAAAGGTGCGGCCACGGTCTGTAAGAAACTGGCGTGGAGCTCCATGTTGCAAGATCACGACCTTGAGGAGGAAGTCAGCGACATCTGTTGCGCAGCCCTTTGGAAGTGCTCGTGTGATGGCGTAGCGCGTGGCGTAGTCTGTGGCCACAGCTATCGACCTGTTGCCAGAAGAAGACAAAGGAAAAGGGCCGAGGAGGTCTAAACAAACACAGAAGAAAAGTTTTGACGAAATGTCAAGTGGTTGAAGATGCCCGGCGAGAAGTGTCGATGGTGTTTCTGACATTTCTCACAAGCGCTGACATTTCTCACAAGCCGCAATGTATCTTCTGACTGAGCGTGAAAGCCCTGGCCAAAAGAGCGTCCGTGAATCCGGTCGTAAGTGCGTGACACACCAAGGTGACCGGCAGTTGGAAGGCCATGGAGTTCGTGAAGAACTGTCGAGTGGAGGTGGTTTGGACTAACGAGCAGCTGGGCTGAACCATCTGGGTAAAAGTTCTGGTGGTATAATACACCATCGTGGAGGACGAATGAGCAGTGGGACCTGTCGGAAAGTGGTGATTCGAGATGTTCGATTATAGCACGCAAGGATGTATCACGGCGTTGCTCGTCACTGATACGGGTCAGTTGCGAAACGGAGAAGACGCAAGTGTCAGTGTGGGTGTCAGGGATGGTACTGAATTCATCGACTGGGTAGCGGGAGAGACAGTCTGCGTGCTGATGTAGGCGTTCCGACTTGTACGTGACTGTATAGGTATATTCTTGCTGTCGCAGTGCTTAGCACCCTAGCCAGCGAGTATAATCCTTCAGTGACTAAAGCCAACATAGCGTGTGGTGGTCCGTTATTACAAAGAAATTAGTGCCATATAAATATGGACAAAATTTTGTGACTGCCCAAACAAGAGCAAAACATTCATGCTCTGTTATTGAATAGTTGCGCTCGGCAGCTGTGAGAATGCGGCTAGCTTAGGCGATAACTTGGTTGTGTCCCCGCTGGCGTTAGGCTAGGACGGCTCTAATCCCGTGACCACTTGCATCGGTTCGAACTTCTGTCAAAGCAGACGGGTCAAAGTGGGCCAATATATGTGGAGTCGTGAGGAGGGTGATGAGGCGAGAAAAAGTGGCAGGTTGAGCAGAACCCCATGTAAAAATCACGTCTTTCTTCAGAAGGTCTGTGAGTGGTCGACCGATCGTTGCAAAATCTTTCACGAATCTTCTAAAGTAGGAACAAAGTCCCACAAAGCTCCGGACGTCCCTTGACAGACTGGGGTACAGGAAAGTTCGTGACAGCATGAATTTTCTCCGGGTCAGGCTGCAGATCTGATGCGCCGACAAGGTAGCCCAACACCGTAATATATTGGCGGCCAAAGTGACATATCAATGAGTTGAAGGCTAGCAGTGCGGAAGATTTCGCGAACCGCTGAGAAACGCTGAAGGTGCGTCTCAAATGTAGGAGAATATACAAGGACATCATCCAGGTAGCACAGGCATGTTGACCACTTGAACCGTTGTAATAGTGAGTCCACCTTGCGCTCAAACATGGCTGGGGTGTTGCATAACCCAAACGGCATCACCTTGAATTGATATAGGCCGTTGGAAGTTACAAACGCAGTCTTTTTTCGATCTTTCTCGTCCATCGCAATCTGCCAATAGCCATAAAGTAGGTCAATTGAAAAAAAGTATCGCACCTCAGGAAGACAATCGAGGGCGTCATCGATTCGGGGCAAAACATAAACGTTCTTTTTCGTGGTTCGATTAGGAAGGCGGTAATCAACGCAGAAGCGCCAGGTGTCATCTTTCTTTTTAACGAGCACAACAGGGGATGCCCAAGGGCTCGAGGACGGTTCAATTATTCCTTTGGATAGCATCTTGTTGACTTCTTGAATTACCTTAGGCTCTGTGACAGACACCCGGTATGGTCGGCAGTGAATGGGAGGAGAATCAGCAGTATTAACGCGGTGCTTCACAAGGGAAGTCTGACCGAGTGGACTGCTGCCTATGTCAAAGATGCCGCGGTAGGAAGCCAGAATGCGGAATATGGCGTCATATTGCTCAAGTTTGAGTTTCGGGTCGATCATGGGCTGTGAGGCCACATCGAGGGATGTGGTATCCTGTGGGCGACATGGAAAGTGGAGCATGCGTCTGCCGCAAAAGCGGTGACGTGGCCATCAATTAAGGGTCGAAGTATGGCGATTGAAATTCCGTGTGGTAGTACTTGCTGGGTGAAACCAAAATTGATAATGGGCAGACATGTTTTGTTAGAGGCTTTGGTTATGACGCAGTAGGACACAGTGATGTCGCACGCCAGGAGAACATCAGGAATAAGCCTGACGACATAATCACCATCAACAACAGGTGGACTTGTTGCCAATTCAAATAATTTGAGGGCTTTTCACGGTATCCGACTAAAGGCTGTGGTACAGAGGCTTTTAAACAACTAGGGGCGAGAATCTGGAAGAGGAAGTTCTAAACAGAGTGTGCCGGCGGAACAGTCGATCAGGGCAGAACGCGTCGATTAAAAAGTCCATCCCGAAGATGGGGTCATGAGGGCAATTGTCGAGCACGGTAAATAAAAGAGGAACATGGCAGCCGGCAAGGCTAATACGAGCGGTACACATTGCAATGATGGCCACAGTTCCACCCCCGGCGACACGGACGGCTTGTGTTGCGGCAGGCGTGAGTATTTTTTTTGGGCGGCGATGGGTTGTTATCATTGGAAGCCATGGCTGGAGGCTGTACTGTGCGGCCACTGCGAAGCTTCGTGGTGAGGACGGGGAACGTTCCAGCTCGACCAAATATGTTACGGAAGAGAAGAGACGCCGTATCGATGAAGCTGTGGATGGAATATATTTCAAACCAGCAGCAGCGGCGTGACCGGTTTACCAGACACCGAGCTTTGTTTGTTTCGCCTGGACTGATGGCTCTTACCCACTCAGGGGGATTGGCCAAGAAAGCGTAGTGCATTTTTTTGTGTGAGCACTATAACTGTGTGTAATCAATTTGCATTATAATATGACTAATGTAAAAAAAACACCCAAAAACAGAACAAATGAAAAAAAACATGAAAAAGTCAATTAGAGAAATTTGGAGATTTCATGTGTTGTGATTACCACTCAGGTGCATTTACTTCACCTCACCATTTAGAATTTGTTTGGACACCAAATAATAATTATTTGATTGAAGGTCACAATGGGATACGTTTGGATGTCTGAATATAATTGCAAACGGCATCGAAAGCATTCCTGTGGCGATATCCCAAAACTGAGGCACCAAAGCTTAGTGCAGTTTCTGCCGAAAATGTAACGCCTATTTTCAGAAATGGAATAACTAGAATTTGTTTTCTAACTATAGCGTACGAACGACAATACAAAAAATAATGTTTTTTTTAATTAAATGTATGTAAGGAGAGGTTGGTGCCAACCTCTCCTTAAATACATTTAATTAAGAAAAGCAGCATTGGGCTCGTCAGTACTTGGGAGGGAAAAATAATGTTCAATTGATCCCAATTCTCTGAAGAATGCGCAGAGGGGTTATATCGTATGACCAGATCTCTGTAGATACAGAATTGGGGGGGGGGACATGACATCGAAACTTAGTATTTAAAACTTCGAGCTTTCTGGACTGACGCTAGTGGGGTCGCCATGGAAACATGAGGTGGGTGTATTTTGTCCATGTAGTTACTTTTTCTATCACATCAGTGCAGATTGCTGATTTTCGATATCTTATTGCTGTAATATATTCAACATCTGGCAGTACAAATAAAATTAGGCCATCAAGTGCGGCTCGTGCTAAGGAATCGGCCAGTTCATTTAATCTTAATCCGCAATGTCCCAGAATTCATAGTAACCTCAAGAGCCTCAACTGCGGTAGTAGTAAAGTTCTGAATGTTCTTAGAATTCGAGAGTTCTCCGAAGCTGTCAGAGCTGCAAAAACTGAAAGAGAATCCATCATTATGACTGTGTTGTTTTAAGTTGACCTAAGTTTTCGAAGAGCTAAAATATTCACCACGAGCTCAGCTTCGAAAACTGGAGTGAAATCAGGCAGTCTCACTAAGAAGGACCAGTCAAGTGAATCAGAGGCAATGCCTACACCTGCCTTTTGATTATTTACTGAAGCATCTGTGGCTATTATATTTTTTAAATTCTGCATGCCCCAAATAATCTAATAATATGTTATTTAAAAATTTGAGAGAATGTAACTTCGCGTTTTGGGAGAAAATATTATCATATTCAATTATAACATTACAATTCGAGTCATTAGTCTCATTACATTTCTAATGTTCACATTTATACTATTTAGATTGTTTTGTACAAACATTATCTGGGGTGTGTGAAACTATGGCCAATGAGCAAGAAAGAAAGCGTCTGGTTTTGCGATAAAAACTAATTGAGATCTTCGTGCCGATAAACTATCAAATTTTTAAAATGCTTGTACTGTCAAAATGCGAAATCGACAAAGTAGTGTAGGCAGGTGCGCTTCCTGATACAGTACACTGATAGCCACAAACCTACGGAGTCCCAGACACATTCGCAGTGCTTCTCGCTCCAACACAACTAGACGTTTTGTTTTATAAGCAGGGCTACCTGAGAATAGTATGCATCCAAATTCCATGATAGGGCGCATGTACATCTTGTACAACATTATTAAGGCGTGCCTCCGTAACCCATATTGACGGTCACATAGCTTGCGCAGTAAGCCTGAGGCCCATTGTGCCTTGGTAGTTATATACTCTGTGTGTGAACTACAGTTAAGTTTTTCATTATAAATGATTCCCAAATATTTTGTAGACTCTACTTGCTCGATGGGTTCCTGTTTATATAGAATTGAAAATGAGTCTGCAAGCGGAAACACCAAGAGCGCACTTTTGTTGACATTTACCAATAATGAAATTGACTGCAACAGAATCGCTAACATATTAACATACCTATAATTTAAGTTTTAGTGAGTAAATATCACAGTCAGCAGCAAAGAATGCGATGTCATCAGCATAAATGTAGACAGTAACTTCTTGGTGTGATGGAATCATGCTCATTAAAGCAATAAATAACACTGGAGATAAGACTGCTCCATGGGGAACTCCGCACATTTGTTTAAATCTATAGATGAGGAACATGCATCCTCGACTCAGTAGAATTCTCTTGATTTTAAAAATTCTGCCACCCACTCAATAAAATATTGTGGGAAATTCTATCTCTTCAGCGTATTTAACAAAATGAAGCGCTCCACACTGTCATACGTCTTGTCGTAAGCATTACTAAAGCAGCGTATTGCCTTCTTTTTCGAGCGAGCTGTATTCGGCTGTCTAAATCAGCATGGGCACACCAAATAGAGAAATCACTATGAAGCCGGTTTGGTTCGGTTTTATTACTAAATTGTCTGCCATCCAGATACTTACTCGGCTGTGTAGGATCCTCTCTACTACTTTGACCATTTCAGATGTTAGAGAGATAGATCTGATATTATCGACTGTTATACCTACTCCTGGCTTTTTTAGTATAAGAATGACCTTTGCTATTCTCCGATTCTGCGGCACCCATGAGTTTTTTAAGGAGTAGTTTATAACATTGGAGACGTCGCTAGGCAATAAAGTAAACAGAATTTTCATCATGGGTACGGTGATTCCATCTGGGCCAGGAGCTGCAGAGGGTAAATGTTTGATCACGTTGGATACTTTAGTCTGTGTCACTTCGTTAAAGTCAGACTTTGTCGTAAACTTGTGCCAGTTGTTTGGCACGACTGAGGTAAATCTGCTTTCCAGACCTTCACCGATTGCCTCTAAGATTGTGGTCATTTCTCGCACCGACAGATTATTATAAGCTATATTTACTGGTGATGGCAAGATTTTCCGAGCTCTCATATATCGGAACAGTGCTTTCATATGTTTAGGCTTCGACAGGTATTCATAATGTTTTCTGCCATATTCTTGTTTAGCTTGAGCTACCGTTCTCTTAAAGCCCGCTGCAACGAATTTATAATCTGCCCAGTTTTGGGCGGACTGATTAAGGAAGTCCTGCTTCCAAGCTGCCTGAGGTCATCGGCGCTCTCTTGTACATTCATCATTTCACCAACGGCTATATGCCCTTTCTGCCCTTTTTGTGGATTTAACAGGAAATTCCGCTCTTTTGTAGGCACTTTTATTGACGGCATTTATCTTCACTGCTTTTGTGTCATTGCTTCCTTCTGAGTGAAAAGCAAACGCTGACTTGAGATCATACTTAAATTTAATGTAATTTACAAATACTCGTACATTTGAACATGGTGGAATTTTCAGGCAAGAAATTTCAAAACTTATCGGTGAGTGGTCACTGTTGGTGCCACAGTCCAGAGCTTACCAAGAAGTAGTAGTAATAGCCGAACAGACGAAACTTAAATCTAAGACCGACCTGGAGTGATTACGAATAAATGTAAGGGTTCTGACGTTGAGGCACGTCAGGTCATTAGCCATTGTCCACTTCCACAAGCGTTTTCCACTCAGATCAGTTCTAAAACCCCAACTTGGGTGGTGGGAATTAAAGTCTCGAACTAGAACTTTGTCCTTACACCACGACCTTGTAGATAGATCCAAACTTTGTGTGTCTTGAACTCCATCCGGAAAATATATATTAACTAGGATGAAAGGACTGCAGTTTGGTAATGTAATGTCTATTGCCAAAATTTCGCATTCTGGCGACATATGTTTGTATGAACATTTGACTTTCATACTAAATCTATTATTAATAAAGAAAGCTAAACCCCCACCTCTCGATGAAAGGTGTAGTCGAAAAAATCGGAAGTTATTTAACTGAAACAAACTACGTACAGATAGCCATGTCTCTTGTAATGCTATAATATCAGGAGCGAATTTAGAAGTGAAGAATAGCAAATTCGTAGATGCAGAATAAATTGATCGGCAATTCCAATGGAGAATACTAAGCGACCCTATGGTTTCGAAAGAGCTGCTTCCGCTACAGCTTTATCTAGAATGCTTCCTTTCTAAAAATCTCTTTTTTAAAGGCTCTCCTTTTCCTTCAGATACTTTTTGTTCTTTGTCTGTTTTAATGAATTACTTTTCCTAGACAGGGGGGAGGGGGCTAGATCGATTCAGTGACCTACGGTCAAAATCCATGTCATCTTAATTTATTGTATCTGCATCTCTATCCTCACTTTGGCTCTGGATATCTACTGCAGAGGGTCCTGCAGACGGAGAATTCGATGATGTGGTTTCAAATTCCTCATTTTGGCTCTGGATGCCTACAGCAGAGGGTCCTGCAGATGGATAATACGATGGCGAAGTATCAGATTCAACATCATTTATTGGTCGTGAACTCTCAAAATGTTGGCATACTAGGCCTAACTTTCCCGGTGTACCAAATATGCAAGCCATCTTGTTAGCCAGAATTTGAGATAGGGAATCACAAAGGTTACAAGCCAGTCGTTCCATGGCCTTTTCTAGAGCCTTTTCTACAACCTTCGCGATATTCAGGGAAATCGACCCATTCATTTCTGAGATATGTCATGCTGCAGCACTGGCATAACCCTCAGTTGTGGCCTATATTTCCTCTATGACTTCTCGTCGCGAACAGTGCCTATGCCCTATAATTTCAAGAATTTGTATTTCTCGAGCCTTAGCTGAGCAATTGGGACTATCTGCACAGTGTCGTTTGTTGCAGAGACAACATTTCTCTTCTTTCCTTTTGCAGTCCTTCGCTTTGTGGTTGTCACCACACACCCGGCATCTGAGAGTTGACCTAATTCCTTTAATAGTGTGACTGTATTGCTAGCACTTCGAACACTGGAGTGCTTGCGGTGATAGCGGTTCCACTCTGTATATTAGTGGCCACGCCTTGATTTCGCTAGAGAGATTCGCTCCAGCAAAGGTGACAATTACCAACTCAGTCGGGATCTTCTGCTTCTCTACCATTCGTGAACACCTATAAATGGAGATCGCACCAGTCACGGCAAAAAACTCTAATACCTCAGACGGGGTCAAGTTAACATCGAAAGCCGCGAACAATACCTTTCACACATTCCAGATGCGGGGAAATGAGGGCGCTCACCGGATTGGTCGCAAAACTCGAGCACTTTAGTAGGTTTTGTACACAGAGCTGATCAGATGAAAAACATAGAATACCGCCTCTGCCAAACTAGCGGACCTTTGTGATGCTATGGAAGTGAGTAGCAGCTCTAAGCTCCGCTTAGACCACTTTCGGATTCTTCATCCGAACAAAGCCATCATTGCTTGGGACGGGGGCCACAGGAACAGTGGGGATGCCGTTGCACTGAAACTGATTCACTGGTATCTCCTGTGGCGGAAGAAAAGCAGACCAGAAGAAAGCCCCAGGTCCAGGTTAAGAAAACGGCATTCGAGTGCTCTTTCTAGCGCTAAAATCGCTTACTTAACTGTAAAAGCACTATAAGAACACCTAACGAAGGCAATGAAACCTCAGCAACTACACAAACTTAGGCCAAAACCCTAGAGCAAGCACGGCCAGCTACTTGCACCATCGCCTGCTTCTTCTGCTTCACCGAGCGGAGACCTTTCTTTATCCTCTTCGTCAGGCACACACGGGTCATCCCACCAAATGTCAACATGCATGTAGCAATATTGAAGCAACTGGACATTGTTAAAGGTCCAATTGCTGCTCAGATCTAGGTCGGCCTTCTTATATACCTAAATGATATTAATTGTATTTCATATCTAGCCGAGTAAAATTTGTTGAGTGTGTCATAATTAAATTTCTATATAGAAACTGGCTAAGTAGAAGCCTTTTTACCAGATGGTTCTATTGGAAAGTCTACCATTTTGTTCCAATTGGATTTTACTAATGTATCAATTGGTTTCAAAAGAAAATAGTTCATAGAAATGTTTGTCATAACTCCTGAAATGAAATATCTTTGTACTATGTATCTTTGTACAAGGGATGTCATTCATTTCATCTGTGCACTTTTTAGCCAGCCACGAAAATTGCCATTTTATTCTTGGCACCTGCATAACTTACTAGGCTGATATTTCTGCCATGTTGAGCAAGGTTATGTTTAATCAAATGAATGTGGTATCTGTGGAGCAATTTTTCAATTTACGATTGTCGCCAGGAAGTAAGTCTTCATCAATGCTAAGTTCATCCTATACAACAGCATGGTATTTCATAGAGAAGTATTTCATGGTTTGTAGACGCGTCTCCAATGAGAACAACTGGTCCGACAGATATTGCAGAACTACTCGTGTTTTCAATTGCATAGATAGGCCCGACCAGTCAACCTAATTGGTCAAACCATCCGAACATTTTTGTGCTACCGGTTGTTTAAGTGTCTTAGGCATAGTCACACCATAGAGAAATCCGAATAGAGCTGTATGCTTGTTCCAATGGATAAACTGGGCTCACCTGCTAGTTTAATTCTGGCACCTACTGGTTATATTGGCTTGCTCCATTCACGCTAACAGGTGACCCATTGAAGTCACATGAATTTTCCAGTGAGTGCCCCAAAACACAATTGAAAATCTAAAAGTTTTATGAGGAAATGTTTTTCTTTATTGGCATATGTTCTCATATAACATGTAAAAAAAACTACAGTCATAGTTTCATTAGTAGAATAGTTTCATTTAGTAGAAACATCAATCTTCTCTATAGCAGCCCCATTTTGAAACATTGCTATTGTATTGTCAAGTAAATGTGTGTACAACTATTTTGTCTAGTTTCTGTCATCACTGCAAATGAAATCTGGATTTTTCGTTTAATCATCATATGGGAGTGCCCTTTGGTACGCGGCACCGATACTGTGGGACTCCGATCTCCGGAATGCGGACATAGCATCGCAACTTTGGTCTGTCCAGAGGGCCCACGATGCGGTGCTAGGTCCCGCCCTTACTGTCCCATTGTGCGAGCGGCCCGCCGTGTCCTAGGGCGCACGCCGTCAGACTTTCACAATAAGTTTTCTCAAACCAAACCAAACCAAAATTTATCATATGCTGTGCACGTAATAAAAAAGGAGGCACCACAAAGCTTTTTTTGCTTGCATTTTGGATGGTATAGAATTAACTGCTTATGTGGAAAGATTAGTATTAATTTTTTAAATAAAAATCTTTGTGCCTTAGTGAGACACCCAATCACAATCTGAAAACACAAAATGTGTTATATCATTATGAAAATTATTTTAACATGCTGGACTAGCGGTTATGAATATTCTCTCTTTCTCATGCTATGAATTATATTCCTTCACACATAAGAAAGCTTTGTTCCAAAATGGTTAATACTTATAAAATTATGAAAATAGACCCTTAATGAAGCAGACTCAAAGCCGTATTCTTACAAGCTACTTTATGTGTAATTGTGTCGGCAAATTTAGTTGTTTCAATTCAATTAATAACAATTGAAACCCACTGCGAAATTGCAATTTGAGCTTGCCTCAATGTGTGTGACCCTTTATATAGCAGGTTATAAGTGGATGTTCTGAAATGTACAGTTGGAGTGCTAACACACTGGGCTACTCCAGTTCATTCTCAAAATTGAAGTCAGTTCATCCAACTGGCCCTATGATTTATTAGCAGCAACCGAAATTGAATGATCAATTGAAACTTTGTACTTGACTGGTAAAGCCCAACAAGAATCGACAGTTCTGAACAGCAACTTTCAATTTGGCCACCCTGTTGGAATATCGGATAGCCCAGTTGATTGTGCAATTTCATTTAGTTCAACCCACACTATAACATTCCTCTTCTGAATAGAATGTTTGAACATCATTACAAGTCCAAATGGTATTCAGCATCGGAATCCGACATTTTTATATGAGGGTCCACTTAGTGCTTTCTTGGACAGTTTCTGCCAGTTGAGAGATGTGTATAAGGGGTCAGGTTCACTTGAACAATTATTTGAAATTTGCATGACAAATATCAAACTTAGGTGTGAATTAAGCATCCCTCCACACCGCACGATTTTAGTGGACAATTTCAACCACTTGGTCTTCAATGACACGCTGCGGACCCCACGGAAACTAGTGAAGCTGCAAAGCAAAAAACATACTTTGAAGAAATAAGTTTACAATTACACCATGACTCTTAAAAGAAGATATACGTAGTAAGGTTTATGAGGAGCAGTTATTTATTCTTAGCATTATGAAGTCTGCCACACAAACTACCTATTGGCTGTTAAGAACTGGCACAACCTGGAATTGATGGTATGATGAGTTCACATGAACGTGACGTTCAAGGAGCAATTTTTTGTTTTACATATTTGTCCACAGGTAATGTTCCCTGACATTGAGTTCATGCAATCCAACAGCATGGCTTATAATGTCTTGATGGTTAAATATTTCGAAGCTTGTATTCGGTATAATGAGATAAACAAGTCAGGTTTGCTCTTAATTGATAGCTGATGTTATTTTCAGAGAGAATAGATATATTGGCCTGACCACTTGACCTAAATGGCCAAACCATTTGGATTTAGATTGTTACTAAGTGGACAGCACCTACACCTTGTAGGGGGGGATTGCTAGTATGGGACCCCATTGTAGGCAGTTGCCTCGCGATATGCATCTCACGATGCTCAAATCAGTCAATGGCCATGGACTTCGGGTATAAGGCGTGACCATTTAGGATATATGGCATCATTTGTACAAGGAAAAGGAAATGATTTCTACCTGACTAGGCGATATCATTTGTAACAATTTTTTTTTTCTCACGCATTCTCAGAAGCCTCAACCACTGGTCAGCAGTGTTTTCATGCTGAAAAAAATGTTTCCGGGCCAAAAACACAGAGATTACAAGTTTGAATACATATGCAAGCCTGAGTCTACCTCTGTTTTTGTGGTTAATGTATGAGCACACAATAATGTTATGGGTATGAAATGTAATGATTTGCGAATACGTCTAAAGTTTCTAAGAAGACACTTTTGAAGTCTTCAATAGGATGACAATAAGGCTTAATTGGTGCCTGAAAAATTATCTTTGCACACACGACCCGTCTTTTTGATAATTGAAATAGTACTTCAGTTATTCCATAACAACTGCAATGTGCGGGCACAACCGCCACAACATTGGCCTAACCAGGGGGAGCAGGGAGGGCAATCCCGCCCTCAGAAAATTTTAATGTTGCATTGATATTTATGCGAAACGCATACACGAGCATACACTGAGTACGGTTTCACCCCCACCCCCCCCCCAAAACCATCGCAAAACTGTTCTAGCCCGCGACAAAAATTTGGAGCTGCACACCAACCCACCCTTTAAACACTTTTCAGGACTAAGTTGTTTTCAGCGTCGAGGTCTTCTGGGGACTTCACACTCACCATTCAGCAGTTTATACTTTTGAGCATGTGGTAATTAATAAAACCACACACGTCGTTTACATGCGACGGGCTATACACACGGAAATTCTTCGTGCCACTCAGTCTGTGCCATGGAGGTCCATGGTCTGCGCACGCTCAAAAAGCAACACAAGATCTTTCTATGAGAGGCATTCCAGCCACTTTGAATGTATTCCAGCCACTTCGGTGACCAACGTATTGGGCTGAAGCCCATTTTGTTTCAGAAACAAAACGCAAAACTAACGATTCCCCTCACATAAATACATTGATCACCATTATGAAAATAAATATGAAACAATCAAGCCGACATGAAAGTGGTTTTATTAAAAATACACCCAATAATATGCTATTAACAATAATTACTGTCTACTTATTAACATTCAAAAACAGGCAACTCGCGTCCCGCACGACTTGGCCGTTGCTGGACACTGGCCTGGGAGGTCGGGAGCGTGCCGAGAAGGCTCCCACCCATGGACGGGTTGAACCTCTGCTCACGGTGCATGCCCGTGTCCACTACATAAGTCACATCTTTGATGATGGTGGACTTCTCGGCAATGTTGATCGAGGATCACTTGATGCACATCTGAAAAGGCAGGACGAGGCAGGAGTGAGGACGCCTGGTAGAAAATGTGGCTACAGTTTGACTGTAGTCACAATTGATATCATTCAAACCTCCTTATAAAAAAGTTGGATCTTACCAAAATAAAATTATTATATCCAAAAAATCATTATATAGCTATATGCCCAACACTATATTGAGTATATCTGCATTTACTTCACTATAACCAGTATTTTGTTTTATCCAGATTCGTTATATCATTGTTTGAATGTATTAATACCGAATATTTGCTGTCGCAATCGACAAAACACGGCCTCAGCAATCAGCTGCCTAGCTCGCGGCAATGCTAGAAGCAAATATCCTGTGCCAAATCATGCGCGAACAGAATTCTTGGGCAGCTTTTGGCGTAGTTCAAAATCCTCCGCCTAATGCAGCTTTACTACCACGGAATCTGAGCGAGTGCACAACACACAGGCAACCCAGCGATTCCCTTGGCAATTATGCACATGCAGAGACTGTGGCGCTCTCTATTATGCGGCAGAGGTCTCAGCCAAATGTCCTATAAACATTATTCACGATGCTTCCTGGTTATTTCCATAGGCTACATAATTTTAAACCTAGATGGTTTATTGTGCACTGGTCTTAAAGGGACACTGCAGAGGAACAATCGACTTCCTCTAGATTTACAAAGTGCACTCTGATAACTCTAATGCCACATATTTCCCTATCAGAAGTTCCTTATTAGCAGAATATCAAGGGTAAAGTTTCATTTTGAAATTTCGTGCCAAGATCTTTGCACATGTAATAAATTTCAATATCTATTTTCAGTATTTAGGTGGCTTTAGCTTGAAGTTTTCTGAAACTTCGTACGCTTAGTCAATGGCACCCACAGATTACAATGTACTTCATTTTTATCGACAGAAAGCTGCATAGTACCCAGTATATGCGTTCGAAATGTCCTACATCACAGTGTTTGGTGCGAGAATTTAAGGTGGGGTCGCCAACTACGTTTTCTTTTCACGCGTTTTCTCACTTACTAAGCATCAAGACACAGTAAGAGTACTAATGTGCGAAGAATCACTTTGCTCTTTAGTGTCCCTTTAAGCAATGTTAGTCTTGTGTTAGACTTGTGTTGACGACTGCACGGCCAAGCAACGTAAGGCAGTGGATGGACAACAAACAGGGCCCTTTTAGTGCTACGCACTTAGGACAAATAATTCTAGTTTTCATACCTAAAGAGGTTATCTTCTCTATCCTAGCAACATTTCACACGACACAAACTGAAACATGATATGTTGAAAATCGCAACAGAACAAAGTCCGTTTGACAAAACAGCTGTATGTTCGCATTTCAGAGGAGTGCGACAATAACTGAATTTTGCCACGTTCCCTTTCCCAAGTTTTGTTATCGTCCCAAAACACTACACAACTCTCAGCGCAAATTGCGCCTGCAGTTTTCGAGAAGCTTCCGGACTGTAGTAGATCATTTCGATAAGATCACGTGTACCTATGCGAACTGTACAGATTATTCTGGAACCTACGCCACCGCCAGCGATAACGCTAGAACATTCGACGGCAAGAGTATAAATGCCGGCGCGCTTCACTCCTTGTCACTAGTTGATCGACGGCCGACGCTCCGTTCGCCGCTATCAGTCCAAGACTGCTACTGTAATCGGACTTTCCGTTTATCGGGCACAGGTAAATAAACAGTTAAATTCCAACACAAAATCTTCTGTCTTCGGCCACGTCACGACCCCGTGACAATATATATACATTTCGTTTTATACACACTCCGCGCTCGCCGCTCCTTGCTGCCGCTGCTTTTGGTTTCCGCCAGTTCACCCATGCACTCATTAGTGCAGATGTACAGGTGGCGCTACGCATTGTGATATGCACCAAGAGAGGAAGAAGCATGTGCGAAAGCAGGATGAGGAGCGAAGGAGAAGAGCAAAAGAATGAGTTATACTACCAGCGTGCGTGTTGCATGATGTGTCCCATGCGAAAGCGTGGAGTAGGCAACGGAGTCGGCGCTCCTTTATTATCTTACTCCGTGAGTTAATTCAAACAAAATTGAATTTTTTGGTTAGCCCTCTATTTTTTCAATGTATTTAAAAGCCTGTTAATTCAAACTCCATCATTTCGGTAATTCAAACTTTTTGCACTTCCATAACAGAAATTATCTGCTGCTTTCAACTACTGGTTAAAAATTAGCGTGCTTATGTAATCTTGGCAGTCTAAAAATGAAAAATAGGCACCTCAAGCCTTCAAGCAAAATGGCTTTACTAGTAACATATGTTTGAGACAAAGCATACACACACATGGTAAACCGTGGTGCTTCTTAACTGGTATAGAGAGCTTTGTGCTGAGGGCATACACCTATAGCAAAGAAGCAGTTGGCAATTTACAATTTCTTTAAAAGGTATGATCAGTAAATAGTCAATAAACTTGTGAACCTCACACATCTGCTTTCAGTTCATTGTGTGTAGTTAGGCTTTAAAATACTTGAAAAATCTTTAGATGTGATAAATTCAATGCCTAATCATAATTTGTAGTGTCACCACACCAAGCACCATCCATCTGAGAACTTTTGATAATTTTAACTTCTTGATTCCAAGGTCCCTTCAAGTTTGAATAAATGATAGTCGACTGTACTTCATTCTTATTGACCGGAAACTAAGTAGGACCAAGTAGATGCCTTCAAAATTTCTTATGTCACGGTGTTTGGTGTGGAAATTTCAAAGTGGCGTCGCCACCCCCATTTCCTTTTCACGCATTTTCTCACAAAGCGTCGTGTCATGGTAGGAGTGTGTTTTTGGGATGTAAAATTGTACTTTACTAATACGGGAAAAATCCATTTGCTCTTAGTGTTCATTGAAACCTGGCGCGAGGAAAGAATGTCTGTGCATGTAACACTCACCGTTTACAACTATTCTAGACCGATTACTGCAAGTAGAGCTGCAAAGAGAAAACCACACCCTAGCACTTTTTTTCCGAATTTTTGAAGCACGCACTGGGTGTCCAGAAGGCAACTGCACACACTTCAACACTGTTGACGCTGTTGCTGATGATAATTACTTACACTCAAACCTCATTAAAACTAAGTTGCATCTTACTCAAAAATAGGTTCGTTACATCCAAAAATACAATATAAAGTTATATTCGTAAAACAATATTTAGCGCAAGACCAGTCTTCATTTACTTTGTTATGTTATATCCGGGTTCGTTATATTTGCGTTTCAGAGCATCTCTAAGTGCCTTATAATAGATAGACAGACACAAAATGATTGCTTTGAAGTCATTGCACAATCAACATGTTTTCAAACCTTGTGCAATATTAGTCTTCTGCCACACATTATTATATGCACTAAAACAACTCGCGACACTCTGCAACATTCGTATTATAAGGTTTTTTTTTTTTTTTTGTCTCTCCGAAACAGTTTTAAGCCCAAGCATGGCTCTGTGGTGGAACACATGCTAGCCAAGCAGAAGACCTGGGTTGGATTCCCCATAGGGCAAAGTACTTTGTCTATTGGTATCTATCTCTATTTTTCGTTCACAACCAATGAAGCCGAAACCAGAATTTCTACAGACAATATCTTTAAAACTTTAACAGTTAACCTGAAAATACGGCACAAATGTATGTGCGAAAATATGCCATACATCTGTATTAGTAATACTGGATCTATGAAGGTCTATTTTTCATTTACTGAGTTTAAATAGATCCTTCTGCATATCCACAATCGTTACATTTAGGTCCGAGCAATAACACACAGCGCAACACAACTTTGTCAATATCTTGCACTGCCTTGTTAAAACATCGTGGATTTTTACACCACCTAATTAAATCTTCTTAAACCAGAAAGTTTCCTAAACGAGGTTCACTCATATGCACCAGATCATGCCAGCATTATACGTCAAATGCCATTTATTTGTGCAAGCATCCTGTAATACCATTTGGCGAGAAATGTTATGGACCTTTGGTTGTTCAAGCCACCTTTGAATAAAAAAAAAATCCGCAGACTCTCAGATTACATGCTCCTGCTGGGAACTGTCCTAGGATGACATTCCAAGATACGCTTCTTCTAGGCGTCTACACTCAAACCTCGGTATAAGTATTGGTTATAACGAAATTTTCAAAAATTCCTTGCAATATATACATTTAAAACGAATTTTTTGATATAAAAAACTTATTTTCCTGTAAGGCGCAACTATGTTAAAAAAAAGGTTTGAGTGTATGCCACTTCTGTGTCATCTCATCATGGAATGCTCTCATTAAGGGGTTTAACTATATTGAATGACTTCAAATAATGTTCTATAAACTTAAAACAGTTCTTTGTAGGTCAAGGTTGAAAGAGTTAATTAAAGAAACCAACATCCCTTTACGGGGTGACAATGCTCTTAACATTATTTTTTTATTTCTTAATTTACTTAGGAGAACCTTTGTGAGTTTATGTATATCTGTGTGCTCATTTCAAATATGCAATTATTTTTACAATAACTAGTTTTCAAACTGTAAATTAATTCATGTACTTTTTGGGGAGCAATAATTTTTTCTAAAGTGAAAGAGTTGCAGAGTACATCGACATATCACAATAATCTGGAATCAGAACTGTGTCCAGTGCAACAAAAATGAATGTTTTAAAGCCACCCCAAAAGACAGACAAAATATTCTAAATTTTAAAAAACTATACACTACATTAGAAAATTTATTGCCTAGACTCAAGCCTCAATACAACAATTCGCCTACAACAAATTATGGGTAATAATGAAGTAGGTGACCAATAGCTTTGCCATTGATACAGTTTCACGAATAATCAATTAAATGAATTTTCTGATATAACAAATTATTTTAGTGGCAGATGTTACTTTGTTAAAATGAGGTCAGAGGCTATATGAAAACAGCACACCAAATGTAGATAAACTATACATTTTAAAAAAATTATTCCAGAAAATAAAAAAAATATTTTGAGGGTCACGACCCCTTAACAAGCTTTTAATAGAAGCAAAGTACAAGCTTACTGACCTCGTCTCTTCGCTCAGTAGCTACCCGCTTCACCACGGATACAGCGGCGAATCTCCTCGGCTGGGTGATCATAATGTTGCAGCGGGAGCCCATTTCCTCGCGCACCCAATGCTTGAAGAAGAACTGGGGCACTTGCGTAGTCTTGCCTGACCCCATCTCGCCGCAGATCACAACCACTCGCTTGCAACTGACGGCACTCAGTATTTCTTCCCTGCAGTGTGAGAATGCGTGACAAGTGTTTTTTGTGTGCCGATCATCGAGAATTCACGACATACCGAAAAATTTCAAGCAAGCAAGTCACAAAATGCCTCATCATAATCATCATCATCAGCCTGTCTACGCGCACTGCAGGGCAAAGGCTTCTCCCATGATCCCCCAATCAACACGGTCTTCGGTTTTCCGTTGCCACGTTATACCTGCGAACTTTTTAATTTCATTGGCCCTCTTAGCTTTCTGTCTCCCCTTCATGCGTTTGTTTTTTCTGGGAATTCAGTCAGTTACCCTTAATAACTAGCGGTTATCCTGCCTACGTGGTATACACACCCGGCACAGTATTGAACTATGATACCCTTAACCTCGGCTTGTTGCCTGACCCACTCTGCTCTCTTCTTGTCTCTATTAAACTTATCATTTTCCTTTCCATCGTTCGCTGCGTCGTTCTCAATTTAAGCTGAGCCCTCTTCATAAGCCTCCAGGTTTTTGCTTCGAAGGTAATGGTACCGGCAAGATGCAGTTGTTATATAACTTCTTGTTGAGGGTTAGTGGCAGATTATCGTTCACGATTTGAGAATGCTTGCCGAATGTGATGCACCCCATCTTTTTTCTTCTAGTTATTTAACTCTGATGGTTAGGCGCCCTGTACTAAGTAGACATATTTCTTTACAACTTCTAGCATCTCTCTACCTATCGCAAAGTGCTATTTTCTGCCGAGACTGTTGCATATTAGTACTTTAATTTAGTGCATAATAATTTTCACACCTACTCTTCTGCTTTTTGTGTCCAGTGAGCTGTAATTCGTCCCCTGAGCTACTCACAGAAGCGATGTCACCAGCAAATGACCGGTTACTAAGATACTTTCCATAAACGAAATGCGTGCCACTTTTAATGCCGGCTGTCAAGTACTCACGAGGAACGTAGCTTTCAGCGTGAGAAATCCAGCACCGTCTTATGTAAGGTATCTTATACCAGAACCAACTCATTCATAGCTGATGGCTGAGAGTGCGAAGCACGCGCAACAGCTCTCACTTCTTTGTTTGTTCTTGCCTGGGTAACGCAATCTTTACTGTCAACAAATTTGTTTATTTGGTGTGCACGCATCGAAGATGTGCCACACGACATATTACCTAGTTCTGGAGTACGCTTTTTGATACAAGGTCCTTGCTTCTGTGGAAAGTGGAGAATTTGCACAATACCTAAATGTATGCATTGAAGTTCTTTTGTTCATAATTTATTGTCAGAGTATATTAAACGTTGCTATTTAAAGCTAAAAAATTAACTTTTTTTATTTTGTTCAAACGTTTCATAATTCAGACAATAAAGGGAGGCTGACAAATGTTCGCGGCTGAGATAAATCCTGTGGTATCGATTCCCGTGATTATGCGTAGATCATCTGCAAAATATCAACAGCGCACATAGCTAGGAAGGTACTTTAAATCAATTTTGAAGTGTGCTTGCGCCATTGACTCCATCGCGCTATTAAAACCCTCAGGGGACCCTTAGGGGCTGCCTGCTTCCCTCCCGTGACCACGCTGCAGCAAGGTATGACGTCAGAGCCGTCATTTTTCTTTGCTCACGTTTGCTCCAGCAGACTTCTGCTTTACAGCTGCTCGATAGTCCGTGGCCGCGGTGCAAGAGTTGGTCCGTTTCCTGTTCGAGATTGCTGTTCCAATTCCTGTTCGAAAAAATGTCATGCTAACCGCTTGCAGCGTCCCACCCACTTGGAGCGTTCCACTCGCTAGGAGGGAATACCGTAAATATCAGAGTATATTACAAGGTTTTTTTCCAAATATTATTGTTCCAACTTTTTGCTTCATACTATGTGCAGATCCGAACCAAAACTTGCTCGAAAAACGAAATTGTGTTTGAAGTTTCGGTTTCGTAACTACCGCTTGGCTACGACTTCGTTTTGTCTACGAGTGGTTACGGCTTGGCTTTATCTTGGCGCCCTCGCGTGGCAAAAGTGAGCGCTAGCGCCATTTCATTCTTTGTTGTTGAGTTTTTTGAGCGCTTGGACAGTGGACGGGCGGATGTGTGAACCTCGCTGTGTTCTGTGCCTCACTTCGCGAAGGTGCAACATGCCAGGGCACCAAACCCAGTACTCGGCTGCATTCAAATGAAAGGTCATCGCAGCTGCCGAGGAAACTGGCAACAGCGTAGCCGGAAGACAGTTCGGAGTTACCGTGGGAAGTGTCCGTAGATGGCAAAGACAGAAAGAAGCGATTTTCCCGTGCAGCGGAAAGCGAAAAAGCTTTTGCAGTCCAAAAAAAGGGGCCTTCCCAGAAATTGAACTCGCACTAACAGAGTTCGTTCGACAGCAGTGGGCGGCGCACGTGCCAGTCAACATGGAGCTGATGCAGATGAAAGCGAGGGAGCTGGCGAGAGAAAAGGGGATGTCGAGCACGGACTTCAAAGCCAGCAAGCACTGGATCTACCATTACATGTGCCGAGCCAGATTTTCCCTGCGCCGGCGAACCTCCATTTTTCAGAAGCTCCCTGAAGACTTTGAAGAGCTTCTTATCTCATTTCAACGCCATGTGATTACGTTGCGCCGCTCGCAGAACTTCCAGCTGGGACAAATCGGACAGCCGATCAAACGCCCGTTTACCTGGACATGCTATCACCCCTTACAGTTCATGCGAAGGGCTCGAAGCAGGCTAGCGTCTGTACCACCGGCAATGAAAAAAACGCGCGTCACAGTGATGTTATCGTGCACGCGGGACGGCCACAAGCTGCCACCTTATGTCGTCTTCAAGCGCAAGACAACGTCGAAAGGGGGGGGGGGGGCTACCAAATAATATAATCTTGAGATGTGACATAAAAGCTGGATGAATGAAGACCTTGTCCTAGATTGGGTAAAGTCCGTGTGGTGCAGACGGCCTGGTGCCCTGCTCTCTTTTCCATCCATTCTGGTGCTGGACGCGTTTCGCTGCCTTTGGCCTACTCAGTGAAGACGCTCCTGCGCGACTGCGGCACGGAACTCGTCGTGATCCCGGGTGGGATGACATCTCAACTGCAATCTCTTGACGTTTGTGTAAATAAGCCGTTCAATGATGCGGTTAAGCGTTGCTACGCCTAGTGGATGCACTCAGGTGAGCCTGCAGTGACGCCGACCGGTCGGCTGAAACGGGCGTCGCCGGCCACCCTATGCAAATGGATCGTGCATGCTTGGGCAAGCATCCCAGAGGACCTTGTTCGTCGTTCCTTCAAGAAGTGTGGCATCTCTAATGCCCTGAACGGCACAGAAGACGAGCACCTATTTGATGATTTGTCTGACAAGGAAACGTCCGAAGAAAGCACAGTTGAAGATGACAGCGATTGACATGGCGGATGTGTGCTCAATAAATGTGTTTTCGGTGGCCTTTCCTATGCCGTTTTATACGCGGGTATATTTTTTTTTTCATTTCGCACCTCTAAATTTTGGCCTCGTGTTTGGGTTCGTATTAAACGCGGGTATTTACAGTAGTTGAACCCGGTGGCTTGTAGTTTTTGAAACTGGTCGGTAATAACGAGTCTGTAATTAAGGGGACTCTGAAACAATGTTTGGAAGTTTTGTCAACAATTAGGCTAGAGCGTCATCAAACCATTCACATCACAAATTTAGTGACACCCCATGCAGAAAGGCCACTATTGACAATAATATCATAAACTCCTTCTCCCCTGTGCCTAGCCTCCTCAACTCGTAAGGCACGCTGGTTTCACTGGCGATCACAGAGCTCTCATGAGCGCGCTAGATTAGGGATTTTGCCAATCTAGATCTCAGATTGCACGCCGAAAGGTAGCGCGCATTGTCAGAGGCCATCAGACAGCGTGCCGGCAGCACGCACCATGTACCAAGGATTGGTTCATATCTGCTCAGACAGGTGCCGCCACCCTACCACCAGAATTCGCTTCAACGCATTCTACAGCACATGACAGCAAAACAGATCAGTAGACACAGTGACTTCAAATGGCCAGAGTATCTCACTACAGGAATGGGCGGTAGAAAACGCATTTGGCCGAGTCGCAGCGAGCTGCGCCGATCTGCAGCAATTCGCAGCTTCAAAGTGTTGTAATAAATTACACAGTTTATGCAGAGAGCTCAAATCGATCTCTAAATGACCCTTACAACTTAGTATACCGGACAAATGTGTTAGTACAAAATAGCCTGAACCGTTTCACGATCCCTTTAATTATGCATCACGCTGTTCAGAAAACAACATGTTATGACTAACAGGCCCCCAGTACAGAACAGTGCGAATTCCGTTAATGCCTGGCTGCTCAGGCTGTTGTGCCGCATTGGATATGCAAGGCGAATGCTACGTTAGAGGGCTGTTTCTAAAAGCCGGGCGTTTGCAGTGCGCCAACAGGAACCACTAAAAATTTTCATTTAAACTGAGCATTTCCTCACCACAAAAAGAATGTGACAAGGTTTTAGAATGCTATTTCAACAAACCATGCCAGCTTCATATTTTACGCAAATCAAGCATATAATCCAAGCGTCATATATAATGAAAAAACTAAGATTATAGGAAGTGCCCCTGAACGTACAGACTGCCTGAATAAGCGCTCGGCACGACCTTGTGCCTCTGCAAGGAAGGTAGATTAAATTATTCCAGCCACTGGCAGCTATTGACCACATTACTTAGTTGATGGTGGAGCGAGCAAATATTTATTCTCAACCTTAAAAAAAATCAAATCTAACGTGCACCTTTCTACTAATAAAAATATTGCCTGCGCGTGAAACCTAAACCGCATTGCCAACAGCCTCCCGTCAGAAAAGTCGGACAAGGCGCCATCGCTATCACATAGGTGACGCACCATGAGATTGCGTAGTACGTAAAATGCCTTCATGCTCGACTGCACTTCACGCATTGTAGTTTGTTGCTTGGTGAAGTGCAACTGATGGTGTCTCACTCATAATACGAACGTTGACTTCAAGTGAAAGTAATCTTGCACGGTGAAAACAACTGTGTCATGCCCTAATGCGTGAGTAAGCCTGTGACTGCGAATGCAACAAAGGCGGAAGATCAGCTGTATGTCGACCAGGAAAAGATGCCACGTAACGAAAATGTGAAAATATCAGCTTTTTGGCCAACTGAAGCTGCTGCTGTGTGTGAACAGAGCTTGACTAGGTAACGACTTCAGATGCGTATGCACACAATGGAAGCGTGTAGAAGTGAATCAGAGTTTCATACAATGATACCTAGAGGGTAATCTGGCGCTATTGTCTATGTGGGCACCTTGAGTGGCGCTTGTACCCCTATGGAAATTATGGGAAGTACATGCTTTGGATGCGCTTCAAGTGGATTACGTTCTGAAGATTCGAGACGATATTTTTCCGAGAGCACAACAAAGTGATATGAACTTCCATTTAATTGAAACTTGCTTTATTTGTTTGTATGCAAAGTTTATTGCAAAAGTTTTTGTGACAAGGCGGCTTTCACTGCACCTCACTATCTGCGCTGCACGGAGACGAAAACTCAAACTGTAAAAACAAGTCTGTAGACAATCCGAAGCCTGTACATCCCATAATTCCCATGGAGGTACATGATTGCAGTGCCAGATTCCTCTCTAGGTATTATTGTATGAAACTCTATGCATGAACTTCCAGGAGAACACATTTTCCATGCTAAAAAGACACCATGTCTCACACTCTACTTTTCCCATCGTCAGCCTAAGGAACGCAAGTTCATATTTTGCACTTATGAATATTTGGTCCACATTTGACTCGAGCAAAGGCGTTTTTTTTTCTTTTCGACAAAATCTGTAAGTCCTCGTAAGATCTAGGGTCGGCGCTAAACTGCGTCGTGTGACCAAGGTTTTCAATACAGCATTTCTAATGGGGTTTGTTTTTCCGGGACCAAACTAATTCGTCATAAAATGTGGGTCGACATGACATCGGGGGGCGTATAATCGAAGATCCACGGCACTTAGGGAGTGTTGCTCTGAAATGTTGGCATGTGTGCTCAGATCTGGATGCACGTTAAAGAACCCCAGGTGGCCAAAATTTCCGCAGCCCTCCACTACAGAATCTCTCATAATCATATGGTGGTTCTGGAACTTGGGCTTTGAGAACCCTAAAGAGAGTAGTACTGTAATGCCTGAGAATGCATTGCATCTATTTTGAATGCCGCTACGCTAAAGCTACGCTTTCAGTATTGAAGGGGAGGCTTTTTTGTCATGTGTAATGGCAGTGTGATGTCACAAGAAGACGGTCATACTAGCGGCACACCTTCTGTCTGCTTGTGGTACACCAAAACAACGATGAGTGCACAGTCTCCAGCGACTCGGACAGTGATTTCTGTAATTTAGGCTGCGTGCAGGAAACAGAGTTCTTAAACCAAGCCATCAACATATACTAATTATGTCAGCTGGTTCAGGAATTATTCATTGACTTTGCATTTTAAAGCCAAGCATAAAAAACATTTGCAGCACACCTGAAGTAACCCGTGACATCTTAGAAAGGTTATGCCTTTTGAAACAGAAGCCAATTTTCACTATTGTATTTCATTAATGCTCTTTGATAGGGCTTCAGATTTCAGAGCTGACCTTTCGAAGAGTGCGTCAAGCACCTCAAGTACAGCGTTTGGAAGCAAAATCTCAGGAGGCGACACCACCTTTCCTCCATAATTTCGACCACATGATTTACACCGTAACAAAGCCTGAAAGACAGCTTTGCCACAATGCAGAAAAGTGATAGGGCGAAGCACATAAAAAAAATGCCAGGGCTGCACAGAACGCACAGCACAGCAAAAGCTAGAAGAACAGCCTTTCAGAGCCTTTTAACACTCTTTGGGATGCTACAAGCATACTGCTTTGTACCTAATTCGCCATAAACAATCAAATTTTGTGTAGTAGGTTGGCATTCACTATTCTAGGCTTTGGAGAATGGTGGACACAGCACATGTGTTAGAAATATTGTGTAATTTTTTTTTATGCAGTGGCTGACGATGATGAAATATGGCTGAAGTGGGTTTGTGCCTCAGTTATTAGGTGATCAAAAACAAGTTTTCAATTGGGTGGGAGCATTGGACGAACCACTCGTTACGCAATTCACATTGTGGGACACCTGGCTATTCCTTTAATGTTTTGAAATACTTTATTACTGACATTAGTGCGATTCCTTTCCAGACATGCCTAAGGCCAGTTTAGAAACGAGTTCTAAGCACTGACGTGGCTCAGTGGTAAGAACACTGGGATGGCACACAGTGGACCCGGGTTCGAATGGGTTTATAGGCACCTGAGTGACACAAAACTCCGCGTTTTGAAAGACTTCAGGGACCTAAAATAACTTTAAAACTACAGAAAATGACAACACGACTCCTTACAGCATACAAATTTATACTTTATTTTGTACGGTTGGCTTTATGAACGCACTCAAGTTACGGACTGTAGTCGCTTTTGTGTTCTAAATGTGTTTCGTACTCTTCATGTGAATTTCAAGGGCAGACTTCGCCATTGATGACGCATCAAATCTCTTGCCACATGGGAAAACTTATACCCCTGTCACACGGCCACCACTAAACTCCGTTGAACACAGTCAACGTAAATCTGCCCTAGGTGGTTCAACGGAGAAGGAGTTGTGGCAGTATCACACGGCAATGACAAGGTTGTAACAGTAGCCCTGAGGGGGCTCAGCTGGCAGTGTTTGATTTTCGGAAAAATATTCTAATTTCATCTCTATTGATTTTTTTTTGTAAATCCTCGTTATGCGGTTTTTACGAAAAAGCATTATTAAAATGGTAAGAAGCTAACAAACCATTAAAAACAATTTTCAATAAAACGAATTTGCTAAATGTAGCTATGCTCCTGGTGACACTGGTGACATTGTGCGTTTAGTTGTTTTGCTGCCTGTGTACATGCCCGTGTACGAAAGTTCTTGCGCTTCCTTGCCTCGTGAGCGAATAGTTTGTGTTCTTCAGCCATGAGTGACACAGTGACGACCACAACCACACGCATGGACGAAATATTTTTCAATGGCGCCGGCCGGCCCGACTTGCAAGGCAGGGTGTGTAGGGCATCGGTGTCGAGAGTAAGTGTACTCTGGTGGGTGGAAATACAGTAAAAGCTCGTTATTTCGGATTTCACAGGACCGGAAAAACTGTCCGAATTAACAAATGAACAGGGAAAACAACATTTAAAATCAAGCTGCAGAAGCATACCTTTATTTGTTAAAGTATTTTGTAATTGTCGCCTACGTTTTCGCGCAGATTCCGGCTGACATCACAAGTTTTCTTAACTGTTCCAAATGGCCAACAGCACCCAAGCTGTCAGGAGTGTTCAGGCAAGCGTCCTTTAATATTAACAGCACCTCCGAGACTTCCCGTGAGGTGCGATGAGGTCGCGGCTGTATCTCCTCGCATGATTCTTCGTCGGAATCGTGGTCTTCATGGGCGCCCGTGACATCATTAATAATCTCTTCACCGGTCAGGAGACCACTCGTGGCGACACCATGATCAATCGCGATGTAGTCTTGAAAGGTCACATCTGTGGGAAGAACAGCATCGAAAGTCGGGCAGTCATCGTCGGTGGACTCGGCTGACACCTCATCGATGCCATCGTTAGCTACTGCTTGCTGCATGCTCGGGCCTCACAAAACCACTGTGCCGAAAACAGTTGGCGATGACTTGCGGCGGAGTGTTTTTCCACACGTGGGCGATGATGTGCACTGCGCCGAGTAAGTCCACTTGATACAACTTTCCAGCTTCTGAACATAGGATCATTCACTCTAGCAGGTGCTTGCGGTACTTCGACTTCACGTAGTGAATGATACCCTGGTCCATCAGCTGAGGAGCAGACGTAGTGTTGGGCGGCAGAAAAACTACTTTGATGCTCTTCAGTTCGACTGTACAGTTATGGGCACTGCAGTTGTACACAACCATAATTATCTTGCGGCCCTTCGAAGTGAAGTGCCGGTCCAACTGCTGCAGCCAGCCGCGAAAAATGTCCGATGTCATCCATGCCTTCCTGTTCGCTGTGTACTCGACAGAAAGGTTTTTGACGTTCTTAAAACAACGTGGCTTAAGCGCCTTCCCGACAAAAAGTAGTGGCAAGCGCTCCGTGCCAGTCATATTGGCGGCAAGAAGCACAGTTATCGTTTGGTTGCACTTCTTGCCACCAATGCACGCGTCCCCTTTGAAAGTCACCAACTTGTGGGGCAGAGCTCTAAAAAATAGAGCAGTTTCATCTGCATTAAACACGTCACGTGGTTCATAAGCGGCGATGTGCTCCAGCAGCTTCACATTTCTCAACTCGGTGGTCACGCTTTCGTCAACACTGGTCTTTTCGCCGCACACACTCCTGAAGACAAGTTCGTGTCTCTCTCGAAACATCGCAAACCACCCTTCTGAAGCTTTGAACGATTTCAATGTTCATCATTACAGCGTACTTCTCACCTTGCGCCATGATGAGAGGTCCGCTTAAAAGCAGATACGCGTTGCGACAGTCAGCAATCTACCGGAGCAAAGCTTCTTTGAGCTGGGGATGAGCTGCGCTTCGCAACCGCTTTCTAGAGGCATGAAACTTCTCGCTTTCGAAGGCTTGTCGAATCTGTTGTTCATTTTTCACGAACGTTCCCAACGTGCTCCGCTTCACATTGTACTTGGTCATAACCTGCTGTCGCGATTCGCCGTTCTTCAGTGCTACCAAAATTTCCACTTTAGTCGCCAAGTTCTTCGCGTCGTAGTTCTGCCGCTTTTTCGGCGTTGCCATCACTGTAGCGCACAATGGTAGTGGCATGCAAATACGGTCACAATGGAAGAAAAAGAGAACTCCGCAAGAAGAGATGGTTCCGACACGACAACACAAGGGAAAATGGCGTCAGGAGACGCTGAGTGGAGAAGAAAGAAGACGCCGACGTTCGGTGACGCGATCGCCCCCACTAGTTGATGATGATGGCGATGCCACTCAGGTTTTGGTTTCACTCCAGTGGTGCCAGCGCTGCTTTATCATACTTTTGTGTAGCAGCAGCCGTCAGCATTTGTTCGAATTAAGCAGTGCGGAGCCGGAATCCGACGAAATAACGAAGGTTTGGTCCCATAGATCAACATGCACTTTGGCCGGGACCAATAGAGCCGTCCGAATTATCTGAATTTCCGAATTAACGGGTGTTGAATTAACGAGTTTTTATTGTATATATAAACAAACACGCGTTGTGAATGAGTACTACAACAAAAGAATGTTTAATATTGCGAAAATGTATTATTCTTTTCACTGTGGCCACTTAGTGCTCGAAATTTTTCTCTGACCTCTAGACTGCTGGGGATGAGAGTACCTCGTTTTGCTGTGAAGGGAGATCGTTGAACGTCCTTTGCGAAATGCTCCGTTTACTTTCATTTGCATAAGAATGGCCGTGTGACACGGACCGCGTCTTCGTTGTCGTGAGGACGAGGGAGTTAAATGGTCTTCGCAGGTGCCTGTGTGACAGTGGTACTAGCCTGACACAATTTGACGTATTCTGTGCAATACACTCTCTATAAGCAGCAATGCATAAGCAAGACAGCTGGAATTTGCACTTGCCCAGCAGAGTTCCACCATAAGCGATGCGACTGCAAATATCCGCGTACACTTGTAGTCTCCACAAAAAAGCCAGACTTAGCTCCATCATTGCTGATGAACCACGCAAGCACTACCACAACTACAGTGTACTAGAAGAGTACACTGTACTACAACACTGCAATATGGCTAGAGAAACAGATAGGCTGAGATAGTTTGTAGGCTAGAGAGCAAATAGTTGCCAGGTGCACAAAAAAATACACTTGGTTATGACTGAACGAGCTTTGATTGATGAAATTCAAGGACTTCTATGGACCTCAAACAAATTTAAGCGTTTTCAAAGCCTTGAAAATGCTATATCGAAATTCAAGGGTTTTTCAAGGACCGTTACGAACCCTGGTCATTGGTCTTTTACTTACTGAGGTTTTTTTTCGTTCAACACTGCTTACCGGACACCGATAGCGGCGGCAGCCACGAACTACAGCGCCGCGCGCGACTTTTGTTCTGATCTCATAACTACTTTCACTGTAAAATCTAAAGAAGCCACTGCCAATCTGGCCTTGACTGCATGTCTTCGGGAAGTTCGAACAGTAAGATTCTAATTTTAATCAAATGAAATAGAAAACTATTAGTAAAATGCTCGAAGTTCTGAATATTCTCCTACCCCTAATTTTCCTAATAAATTTCTAATAATGTCCTAATAAATGCCAACTTTCCAAACTTTCAAACTTGTTTTCCTCATTTTCATTTCTTTTACTTATTCACATTTTCTGGGCAGCCTTTTAGACACTTATACATATTGCATAATAACGAAACTTGGCACACATATCTTCAACACATGCAGAATGCAAATATCTACTTTAAATTGCAGTGCCTACCAGAATTAGTTGTGAAAATATTAGGTTACTGTTTCAAGGGAGATTGAAAATAACTAGTCAATCAATACAATTTTTCTTCCTTGGTTGCAATATTTCTGTGACATATCTGGATAAGTATTTGCACTTTACAATCTACTAAGAGTCAAATAAGATCAAAGACAATGCTTTTACTAAAAGTTAAGTACATAAAAGAGTACCCGCAAAACATGTAACTTTTTGCGATTATGCATGGCATAACTCAATAACTATAGCAGGTACACAAAAAATGATTGCATATTTGATATCTCCATGAAAAACTATATAACGAAATTTTCAAGTGTCTATGACTAGAAATAAAAAAAAAAAGTTTATTCAGGAGTGTCTCCCCTTAATGCACTTTTGCCAACTCTTCCTCACGCAGATGACTGCCGTTTCAGCGGCAGCAGCTATTTCGAGTCCGACCTCGCCTTCATTTTAAGAAGCGGCACAGCAGGTCTGTTTAATGCCTCCTCTAAAAAGATGCCGGTGATATCAAACGCTTTCTCATGGTGACGGGACGTTCCTCGTGGTTCAGTGCTTTTTCTGCAAGGAGCACTTAGCGTCGACACTAGTGAAGTCCCTATGGATGGAAACTTACCAGGATGAGCATGATCCATAAAGGAAAGGGGGGCAAAGCTGACATAAACAACTACCGTCCTATAACAGTGACATCAGTGGTTTACAGGCTGATGATGCAGATTACAAAGAAAAGACTGCAGGCATGGATTAAGAATGAGGGCGTGCTGGGTGAACTGCCGAATGGGTTTCGGAAACAAAGGAGATTGGAAGACAATCTGTTCTCACTGACGCAGTGCATCAAAATAGCAGAAAAGGAGCACAGGCCCTTGTGACTAGCATTTTTGGATATCAAGGGAACTGTACGATAGCGTGGTTCAAGAGGACTTGTGGGGAATACTGGACACAATAGGTGTGGAAGATGGAGTCACTAATATTTTAAAGGATACTATCTATAAAAGTAACAAGGTTGTTATAAAACGAGAAATACAGGTTTTCGAGCCCACAGAGATAAAATGGGGGATAATTGATTGATATGTGGGGTTTAACGTCCCAAAACCACCACTATGATTATGAGAGACGCCGTAGTGGAGGGCTCCGGAAATTTCGACCACCTGGGGTTCTTTAACGTGCACCCAAATCTGAGCACACGGGCCTACAAAAATGGGGGATAAGGCAGCGGTGTCATCTGTCCCCCTTCTTATTCATGATGTACCTACAAGGATTAGAGGCCAAATTAGAGTGGAGTGGACATGGCTTCAGCCTCTCTTTCGTCAAACAAGGAAAACTGATTGAACAGGCACTACTAGCATTGATGTACGCAGATGATATACAGTCGAACTTAACTACAACGAACGCCGCTTCAACTAAATTTTTGTTACAACGAAAAATTCACGATTCCATGTCAGCAAGCCATAGGAGTCAATGCATAAGTATTGTCGCCAACACGAACACTTTTTCTTCGATCCTACCGCTTCAACAAAATTCAACAATGCGACTCCAGGCTCAGATACTTATTTCTATGCGTCCCTGCTAATGGGACGTCCATGCTTTTGCCACTGGCTTGCTTTTGAGCGGCAGACAATCCGAAGTTGAAGCTCAGTCGCTCAGTTCATGGTTTCCTTGACGCGGCTGCTGGGTGCAACCGTGGAGCGATGCCTTTTCCGCTTCCGATGCTTATCATTATGTTCGTGCTTGGCTAGTGTGGTAACTAATCAGAGCGGCTGTTCGTCCGCATTATCAACAAAATCAGCTAGCCGCGAGCGATGGATGATAAGAATCGCATAGAATTATGCAAAAGTCGCCACTCCACGGTACCCTGCCTCCATCTTGGCATTGTCGGATACTTTTGACGGCGAACAGCTGCTGGTGTTAATGTGTCAATTCAACTGTTTGGTTCGTTAACGAAGGCAATTTTAGGCGTTTCAGCAAGCTTTTCACCATTGCCTCGCTACGCATGGGTGAGAGTCAAGTCGTGACGCTGCTGGGAAAGAATAAGAAGCCGCAGACATTTTTTAAATTTTGAGAATAAACATTCTTTGGTTTTGCTAGCTCAGATCAGCTATATTTTTTTAATTTCGCTACAACAAAATCTTTGCTTCAACAAAATTTCTTTCGCGCCCTGTCTGTTTCGTTGTAGCGGGGTTCGACTGTAATGCTAATGGCCGATAACACGAAAAACTCGCAGAGAGATAGACAACTGCAGTAATGAGGCAGATCGGTTAGATTCGAGATTCAGTAAGGAAAAATCAGCAGTCATGATCTTTAATGATAATGAATGTAGTGACCTTAGGATACAGGAAGCCCCGCTAAAGATAATGAATAAATACAAATATCTGGGCGTGTGGATAAGCAATGGGACCGAGTACCTAAGAGAACACAAAATATACATAACGACTAAAGGTAACAGAAATGCAGTGGTGATGAAAAACAGGACAGTGTTGAATTACAATAAGTATGATGTGAGAGCAATGTGGAAAAGGGTCCTGGTTTCTCGTCTGACTATCGGCAATGCGGTCTCTCACATGAGATCAAAGACTCAAGCAAGATTACAAATTAAGCAACGTGGAATAGGCAGGCTTTCTTTAGGAGCTCAGGGATATACACCAAATCAGGGAGTACAAGGTCATATTGTCACAGACACAGGGACGCAGGCACAAAAGCAGGGCGTTTACTTTCCAGATCAAAGGCCAGAAAGCACGAACACCAGAACACGCGCCCACAGAAGCACTTCGTTATCCTCCTCAAAGGCTGGCCGCTATAGCTGCCAGCCTACCTTGCGTCAATTCCCCCCTTTCAAGAGCGACCGTCCCGGTCGACTGACTAAAATGCTAGTGATGGCCATGAAGGAAGATGGTCACATCAACGAAAAAAAAAATCATAAGCCCGCGCTGTTGTGGATAATAAAAAAAAAGTTCGAAGTGTTCATAACTCGCGAGCGTGGTACGGTTTCATCCATACTACATGGAGCTACTTCTGGACGTGGACCTCTTCGGTTTAAACCGATATCTGAGCTTTGAGGAACTACCTATTATTCACGTCACTGAGGCAGCGCACAACTTTGTAAGGCCCATAGTAGTGTCGCGATAGCTTCTACGAAAGCCCGCGATATCGAACTGGTGTCCACACCCATTCATAGTCACCTGGTTGATATTAGACGTTCCTACGACCTTGGTTGTAACGGCGAGCGTCGATATCTTGCTGCTTGCAAATGCGGTTCCGTGCAAGCTGGCGGGCTTCCTCGGCTTTCTCAACAAAGTCATCAACGCTGTCATTTCCGCCGGTGTCCTGGTCTATGAGGAGCATAGCGTCTAACAGTGTTGTGACGCGACGGCCATAAACAAGCTCGAATGGTGTTAGGTTTGTGGTCTCTTGCATGGCGGTATTATGAGCAACATATGGTCAATATGCGTCAATAAGGGATGGACATCATTCGAGGGCAAGGAAGCTTGCAGGAAGATAAAATTTGAGCGATTGAGAAAAATGGGGGAGGAGCGTTGGACTAGAAACGCTTTCAGCAATTTGTACATGAAGAATGTTGATACAAAATGGATGCAGCAAACCAGAAAATTGATGACTTAAAAAATAGCAGGGGGCCAAATAAACAAAAACTATCAGTTAAGAAGAAGGTGAAGGAACTGGAGATTGATATATGGAGAATAGGCATCATTAAAAAGTCGGCACTGGGGATCTATAAACTTTTAAGCAGGAAATTTCCAGAGAACAGATCTATGATAATTCTAGGGGTAGTTCTTTATTAGGCCAGGACGGGAGTACAGTAAAATCTCAATACTATCACGGCTGATACGAAATTCGGGGTGATACGAATTTTCGTGATCCCGGCCGAGGCCCATCAATATACAGTGTGCTAGAGTACAGTTGTTAGATTTTTTACCCCAGTCATTTAATACGAATAAACGCCACCCCATTAACGGCTGCAGAAGCAAGCAGAGTGCACGCACGCGCTATAATGCATGCCGGGCTGCCAATTTGGCACGTTGTCAGCACCGCCAGCTAGCAGCGGGCGACAGGCTTCAAGATCTGCGCGATCTCGGATGCCGGAGTGCGCCTTTTGCTTTCCCTTGAAAGCTCAAGATGGCGCTGGCCACGGTGGGCACACAAATGAAATCCGATCCCCGTTTTGCTTGGTGATAGGTGTTCTCTCTGGTGCGGGCGGACACAGTGGCTATTGTAGTGCGGAGGCTGTCGACACTGCCGTGCCTTGTCGAGCACACGTATTTGCTTTGTTGTGCCTTTTTGCGGAGTCGCAGCACGCTATGTCTCGCAAGCGGAAAGCTCTCTCCTTTAATGGGAGAGACTGGTTTTAAAAGGCCAAAAATCGCGAAAAAATTGACTTTTTGAAGGTCAACATTTCCATAATCTGCCACTATTTCTGCACTCATCTGAGATGTTTCTAGCTTCTCGCATCAAAAGTTCTGGCACAAAATCAATTTACAACACCCCTGTGAGATGAATCTAAGCACAAATAGACGCTAAAGTCGCGCTTTTTCCACGCCAAACCGTTGCCGTTACACACGAGCTATTGTGGTCATCTGGGTCTCATTTGAAAGGGTCGTTCTTCATCTTCAATTTCCAATTACTAGTGGCTCGCCTTGCTCATTGCTTTATCAGCAAAAACGCGACATGGAGAAGCACCACCGCGTGATTATATTGGCTGCTTCGGGCACGTGACAAAACCTAGGCACCCGATTGGCCAAGTGGCGTTTCCGGCGTCTGCTTCGTCATGACGCACACGGACATGCGCCATTTTGTCATGATGCTGTCGAATGCCTGCCGCAGTAAAGAAGTTCGTCGCTGCACTAACTTATGAAGCGCGTGTGGCGGTCGTTCGTTCGCTGTGAACTTCAGAAAGAGCCACGCTATCACTCAGGCAAGGAAGGATAGCAAACTCACGGCGCTTAACGGCCATCGCCAAGTCACCGGTGTAGGCCTAACTCACGTACAAGCCGGTCGTTTGTCGACAACATCGCTGAAAGCTGCAGTGTTTTGAAGCTTTAACAGTTACAGGACGGCAAGTAAAAAAGCAGAAGTGAAACTACGAGAGATAGCAATCTTTGCAACGATGGAACAGAAGCGCAGTCTTATCACTAACCGCGCCGATGCCCCGGGTTCCCCCCGTCTGACGTGAACTGCGTGACGGGTCGTCAGAGTGGAGTTCATCGCGCGTCGGCATACAACAAAAAATCAATCCGTTTACAGTAAACATCCTCACCACCCACGCAATGAAGGCTACTGGCAACAGGTAGAGTGCTTGTAACGACGCGTGGAGTTCATCGCGCGTCGGCATACAACAGAAAATCAATCCGTTTACAGTAAACATCCTCACCACCCACGCAATGAAGGCTACTGGCAACAGGTAGAGTGCTTGTAACGACGCGTCCGCAACAATGAACATATTGCACCGAAACTAACACCTCGCTGCTTTGGGAGCCTTGAAATTGGTGAGCGAGTGCACGAGTTCAGTCTGCAACATCAACAACTCAATCTGGACAAGCTGGAAATCCACTTTATTATACGACGGATCGCAGATTACGCGCGCACATTCGTCGCACATGGGCATCACAGAACTGATAAGCGGCCTAGTCGGCAGACGAGCACACAGCGACCGCATCAGCTCGCAAGTGTGCCTCTGCGGAAAACGTGCAGCGGGCATTGAAAAAAACGCCATTTAGGTGACACAAATTAGAAGGACCACATGCCTGGTACCAACCGAAAAAGCTGAATTTGCAAACCATTGTAAATAAACAGCTTTTCCGTGATACTGTCTGCCCAAAATAGACGTGTTTTTGTAAGATTTCACAAAATTCAAAGTTTGCTGCAGTTGCAAATATGTCTAAAAGATATCTCTGCCTCCAGAGCAGCTAGGACTGTAATTTTTATTGTGACATGTAGCTGTATCTTTAGTTTACACAATGATAGGTTGGAATTTTCGATTGAGATCTTCAAAAAAACATTTTTTACCAGAAATTGGAGCATAAGGTGGGTGTGTCTGCAACACTAAAATGAAAGGTGCGACAAACCTTGCTAAAATTATCAATTCAAAAAAGCACTCCTGCTGTTGTGTAGCTTATGTTCATTAGTACACAGGCATTTGCCAATAGTAACTTAGCATGACGAATTTCTTGTGTCATTATACCGGCAAACAATAGGTGATTAATTTTAGAATATCTCAAAAACTAATTGGTTTGGAGGAGCAGTAATTACATTTTTCAAATCAGCATCAAAAACCCAATCACAGTGTGAATTTTCTTTATAAACATTAAAAAATATCTGGCATTTCGTCTCAAGTACAGTATCCCCTCTTAAGGAGAAACTGGACATTTTTAGAAAGGTCGATCAGGATCCCAAAAGAAAACGCATGAAGTTGGCTAGGGAGCTAGGCCTCGCTAGGTCGACATTGAGCACAATTGTTCGACAGCGGGACACAATAATGAAAAATGCGCTTTGATTCAGTGTCAACCCAAAGCAAGCAAAGACAGCCCAACATGTGAAGCTTGAAGAAGCTTTTTTAATCTGGTTCAAGGAGGGTACTATAGCCGATGTGAACGTTGACGGCAAAGCTTTGCGTGAGAAAGCCGAGGAGATCACACTTGCTCTGCACATCGACGGATTCCAGGCCTCAGGTGGGTGGCTGCACTGTTTCAAGACGAGACACGGTCTCGTGTACAAAAGCGTCTGCGGGGAAGCTAAAAAGCGGGGAAGCTAAAAAGCAAAGAAGCTAGAAGTGGACCGGGCGGTCCGCTTCTAGAGGCGGGTAATTTGAAGTGTGCTAACTTGATGTGAACCACTAAAACGTGATTTTATTTCAAAATAGGCGCTTTCTTGGGACAAAAGTAACACTACGAGGTTTCTGGTCCGCCATTTTATCAATCAACGACAACGTAATAGTTTCCTTTAGTGTAGCTTTAAGCGCGAGAGCCATTTGCCATGCGTCTATCGCGCAAACAAAAAACGTGGTTGACGGCGGCCCTGTTAAAATAATTTCTGTCTCTCCTTGAAAAAGGAATGGCCAGCAAGAATCGGAAGATTGCTGTAATCATGACCTACTCTACTCCTGAACTGCCCAGACAGCCCCTCTCCACCACCCATGTTTAGTTTCTACTTTCTGCCATTAGGGCCACAATCTACGAGTGGTGTGGCACAAGTTACTGACGTCACTTTCAGCATTTGTGGTCATATTTCAGCCAATAGAGCACACATATTGTGTAATTACTATGCACAAATGAAAAATGATTCGGAAACAAATATAATAAGAGTCATTCAGAAATCGTTGGCAATTAAATGGAGCCACCACATAGGTTGCCCTACACTATGCGAGTCTACGGGTTCCCATGTTTCTCAACCAGTGTGCAATAAATAAATTACCGCACTAAAAAGCTTGCTTTACCAGCCATCTGAGTGAAGAAATAGTCATATATATGCAGGCAGTTCATCACAGAATGCAGGCATTCTTACCCCAGCGCTGTCCAAACAGTCGTAGAGTAGCAGACGAATAGATTATTGGTAGCGCCATCAATGGTGAGCGATTGAAGGAGAGTAGGGACACGCCCTTCCATAGAAACCCCGCCATCTGGGCAGGTCAGGAGTACAGTAGTTTGTGGTTCTGAATCCTGACCATTGCGCCGCCCACTCGAAGCAAGTGACGCTACAAAACGTCTAGCTGTTTTGTTTTTTGCCAGCAAACAAGACGATGCACTTGAAACTGCCTGATGCTGGAATTATAAAAAAACGTCCAGCACCACTTCAAGAGCGTTTTTGTGCGCCGCCTCCTCGCCGAAATCGACAAAAGAGACAAAGGTGGCCGGCGAATAAGCCTTTGAACCCCGTTCATTTTATCGCAACGGCTTGGGATAGAGTAACGCCGACCACCTTTGTGAGCTGCTTTGGCAAATGCGGCTTCTTAAGGATTCCCGAAGAGGTGCCAGAGGTCCTTTCAGAGTCGGAGGAGACCATTGAGGGTTAGGAATGCCTTGATGACGGTTGTTCGGATGACCTTTATACGGCGGATGACAATCTTACCACTTGTGGTGCGCCCACGGTGGAAGATAATGTCAACGAGGCCACGTGTGAGGTTGCCGATTCCAGCGACGATAGTGAGAAAATACGAAGGACTACCACTGGCGGCTGAAACTCTGCACGCGCTCGACATAGTGAGGCGTGCTATGGTTGCTGGAGAAATCAGTGACAACACGTGCACGTGTTTTTACGGATTCCAGGGAAGTCTGCTTAGTGACTTGACAAAAAAAGAAGCAGAAAGACATCAAAGAGTTTTTTCTCCAAAAAAGAAATTTCTCTCTAGTGCCGAAAATGAGTGACTCCGACTCAGTGTCAATTTGGGTAGTTTTGCATGTGTTCTGATGATTTGAATTTCAGCTAGTACGAATATTTTCTGACTCCGTGAGACTTGTATCGTCGAGATTCTACTGTATTGCGAACAAAGACTTATTGGGTTAAATACGAAGGAGTAGACACGGTATTCAGTGCATGCGTAGAGGAGGAGGAAACTGCTGAACACTTGATAATGTTCTGTACAGGGCTTCACCCTATAGTTCAGTATGCTGGCACAGAGTTTTTCAAAGCACTTGGGTTTAGAGAAAAGGAGGAAAAAATAGACTTTAAGTGGGTATAATTAACTACAAAGAGGTTATTTGATTGGTGGCTTCAATCGAGGCACAAATGAAAATTAAATTCTTCACTGCAAAATTAAGTCCTTAACTTTACTATTTAGAGGGGGACAAAAAGATAAATCTAGTTTTTGTTCACTAAGTATCATAGCTAGGTGGCATTTGCCACTGCCTGATCTAAAGGGTACAGCCATATCAATCCATCAATCCATCCATCCATCCATCCATCCAAGTACTTTCACTAGATTCAAAAGTGACGCCATCACTGAGGCATGACTTTGTTGCCACTTTGTTGCCACAATGCTTTGATCTCAGAAGCAGCAAGGTTTAAAGCGGCCACCGTAAGGAGCGCTCACAGCAGACACTGGTTGGAGCAATGGAGGAAGAGAGAACAGGAGAGGGTCGGGAACCAGCTCTTCGGCTCAAGTCGCAGGCATCTTTCTAGAGGAGGCGTTGGTCTGTCGCATCCAGCACTTGCGCGAGCCAATGCCTCCTTGCGTTGCGCGGGCGTTGGTACGGGTTCGCCAAGATTAAGTTTCAGGGTGTCACCACATTCGTCACTGTCGACATGCACCCCCGTCGTTGTACGCACCATTCCCACATGTCACAACTAGTTGGTTGTCACCGCGTCATTATCAGCACGGATGTGTCGCAGCCAGGCACATTGCATGTGTCAAAGAGAGCGTCCCTTGACGTCAGGGCCGGGTCATCCGCGGGACACTCACTGGCAAAATCAGAAAAATCTTTCGACCATTTTTTTTTTTTTCACGCCGGACTCAACGGCTTTCAACATTGCCGACTTCTGCTCAATTACTATATTTTCACGCTTACATTTGCCACTGCCGTTGACCATCTCGTGTCTAGCGGCGGAAACTGAGTCGCAACTTTCACGACCTATTGGCGGCGCAACTATACATCGAACATGGCTGTCGTTCATATGATAGCCTCACAAGAAATGATACCGGAAAGTACACTTTTGGCAAAGACTCAATTTTTCGCGCTTCAATGGCTCTTGGATTTGTTTAAGAGAAAGTAGGGGAGCGCTAACATAATATATGAACTAATAAATGCCGGGTAACATAGTGGGAAGATAAATATGTGCAAAATTGTATTATATTGAGCAGACGAACTAGGCACGAGAACTGCAAACCTCAAAGTTACTGTACTCGTGCAGAAAATGGGTGCTCCATGCATTCACGAGCCTTGGTTATTTGCCTGCTAAATAGAACCTTCTTAATCCCTGATGGCTTTAGGGGCACTAATTTGAACGGGATGCCTAATTTTCCTCCCAGAGCATTGAGGCTTGCAGTGCAATCAGTCGGCTTTTTTTCTTTCTGTCTACTTTCCTTTTAACTTAAGAAACTCGAAGGGTTACGGCAATATCAAGACCTATCACAACGTTGAAAGACGACTACAAATGCGAAAAAACAAGCAGCAGAGTCTATTGTTCGAAGCAGGTTAAAGTTTCAATCACCTCGAAACAGCTTCCAGCCTTGATCGCTCAGCGGCGTCACAGTACCTGAAAGTTGCGACTAGAGGTGGTGTAGCTCTTCCAAAGAAAACGAAAAAAAAAATAGCCTCAATCTCCGCTGTCCCAGCGCAGAGCTAAAGAGAAAAGGAAGGAGGCCACATGCACGGGCGGGTCAACGAGTTTTATAGGAGACGGCAGGCCAGTAGATGCACATGCTCACATGAGTTGCTGCGGGGGCGAATCGATTAGTCCCCAAGGAAAGGGAAGGCAGGAAGACTCGCACCCACGCGCGTGTTGGCAGGCAACTCTCGGGGAGCGCAAGATGCTATAATATATTGAATTGATGCATACTAAAATGATCAGCAAATGCTCAGTGTGAACAAAGAATGGTTCGTATGTCCATTGTGAAGAAGCTTTCATTTTCTTAAAACAATGTTTTAAATACATGGGCGTCTATGGTAAATTCAATGGGAATTACAATCGCTTTGTTATATTTGTTAGCTTGCTATATCCCACTTTTTCATAAAGAGGTTCTACTGTAATACGAGAAAAATCGGTCTTCCCTTCAGTGCCTCTTTAATTGACGTGAAGTTTCTCTACAACAGGCCTTTCAGGGTATCTAATAATATACATGCTAAACATTGGACAGACATACACACATGGTTACATTGTTACCTCTAAATAGTTTTATAAAGCCAATACTTCTCGGCCTTCGACAAGAGCGCACGATCCCGGCGAACAAGGCACTCGTCTATTCACCTGAGCAGTCGGCCGGTCATGGTCTTGCGCACCTCTTCGTTTCCCTCCCCTCTCGATGTGTTCAGGGACTTGTGAACGAAGGCAGCCTCTCCTTCATGGGCATCGTTGCGAAGGCGTGGTGCACCGGCCACGACAGCCTGCAAACAAATGCATTTAAACCCTAATATAACGGAACCGGATATACCAAGATATCGGTTATAACAAAGTATAAGAAGAATCTTACATTTACTATAGTGTTAAAAACACACTTTTACAGAACAAATTTTTGGATTTAACAGACTTATTTTCCTGTAATATGCAACTTCGTTATAATGAGGGTAAGCGTAAACAAAAACAAGGGAAGCTTTGCACTGCTCCGCAAGGCTTAGCAAATGTCATCCACCCATTTATGTATGACACTACGAAAGAAATCCACACATATTTCTGGGGAACGAAGGTTTCTCGTTGAGGAAAAAGCCCATCGCAATCTGGGATTCGAACCCGGGATCAAGGCCTTTCCACTGTGGCCGCTCGGCTATACCAGCCAAACAGGCCGCTTCAACATTGCAGCGAGGGCCAACAGCCTGAAGTTTGCGAGACCCTGAATATGGCAATTTTTAATTAGAGTTGAGCTCATTAAACAGCACATTTGTGAGGACATGAAGCACAACTCAGAGAGAGAACTTAAAAGCTTGAGCATTAGCGTGCAAGTAGTTTCACATTTGTGTAAAGAGGTTACCGGAATTTCTTCTATGCAAATACATTCTTCTTGTATTTTTGTAATTGAAAATTTTAATGAAAAGCAATTAATCCTGAAGATGAGCGTGAGAACAGCCCCACGGGACGCACTGTCAGAGTGAACAATTGAAAACTGCAAACTACACATTTTAAAGGTATCCAAGAAAGAGCTTGTATTGTCGCACTGGCCATTACACCTATTCAGTAGGTATGATCGTAAGATATCTATAACTCGACCACCAACTTCTTGCGTGCATTAGTGTACTTGTGCACAGCTCAATTTATTCAACGCTTTTTGCAAATATAAATCGTTCCTTACCTGCACAGCTACAAGTACGATTATTATTAATGCAAAAAAAACTTGAACTTGTGTGATAAACCATTACGGCAAATTCAGTACCCCACAGCGCACACTCGACGCGAAAGCGCACTCTTGCCAAAAGAAACACAAGCAACCAAGAAGACGGCCCAAATACACAGTTTTCCTTTTAAAATGTAACACGTTAACGAATTCCTACTTGCAGAACGAAGCACATGTGGGCGCTGACCATCTTAACAGAGTCCTTTGCTCTGGGCCACAGAACTGCCACTTCTGCTGTCCATCGCTGCTGGTCATCTGCGAAAAGGAAATCACATTTCAGAGACCAATTTTATCATGAGCATGTGCTAAAGTCCCATGCAAGCCTCAGTCAAACGGCTGACGAAAGCCGTTGAATAGCACCTTAAGAAATGCCCGTAATACCAATAAAATCGTTCAATAAATTGACATCCGAGTGCTGCTGCCAAAGCTTTCCATCGCGAATTTCCAAAGCTTACCCAAGATGACCTTGCAAACCAAAAGACAGTGGCCGGATCCGCAATGCTTCGTCATCGGGAGATCCAACCATACTAAAAATTCCATCAGTATTATATGATATTATTAAATACACATGATAGAGGGATTACAGCCCATATAGGAGGCATAAAGATTACGGCCCCTATAAAGGATATAGGGCTTATGGACCATATAGGGCATATGGGGTATTTGGGCCATACAGGATTGATTGATATGTGGGGTTTAACGTCCCAAAACCAACATATGATTATGAGAGACGCAGGGGGGCCATACAGGAGTTGGAGGGTTTGTGGGTAGTATAGGTGACAGGGGTCCCATGAATTCTCCGGTTCCTGCTCAAAATCATAACGTAGTACAAAAAAAAAAGACAGAATGGTCACACAGAACCACACACCATATAATTTTAAGCGAGCATAAACTAGCCCAAAAACAAGTCCTTCTGCAGAACATCATCGATTCCTATGGGCAAGCAGTAAGGGTCATAAGTAATGTTTGCCTAAGCATGATACTAAGGCAATGCCAGTTTATAAAGTGTAAAAAATACGAATATGCCACAATGGGCAATTTAATGGTGCTTCGAAAGTGCAGTAGACTAAATGAGTGGAACAAAGTGTTGCATGTAGTGTAGTGTCGGGACATTGGAGAAAAACAAGACAAATATTTTTGTATGGTCAAATTTATTTATATGATTAAACATTTTGCAAGGAAGTGTTTTTATCTTTCTCAGCCGGCTAGGTGCGTGCTTATCTCCTGGCTGATTCACAAATTTTTCAAAACCATCTGCACAGTCATGGGCAAATACATGCAGCACTTACTCAATATTTTACTTATTTGTATACCTGTGAGTTGAAATAAAGCAAAATACCCTAAAGAGTACTGACACAAAATTTTGTGGCTCATATAGCCTGTGACATCGATTCCCTCGAACATGCATATATCTACAAAATTTGATGAACAATTATAGCTTAGACGGCCAGTTATATGAATATTGAAGTTTGGGTGCCTGATCCAGTGCTACATGTTGCACCTCGCATCATTAAATCACTGAAAGTGGTATGAAGCTGAGTCCCAACTTCAAGGCGCCACGATTGTGGCCGAGCTAAGTGTTGGCACAGCTACATTATTGACATCATAACCGTTGTTGCTCTTTGACCACGCTTGTGCTAGCAGGCTACTATTCAGCGACTGCTGTGTCTATGCCTGATGTAAACATGTGGAACGTTAGGATGCCTCAAGGAAATCTGTACACCAAAAGGACAACGATTAGGTTGATGACAACGACATTGTGCTGCATAGGCAGCATCGAAAGAATGACCACACGATGCAGGCAGCACGGAAGTGCATCAGTGTTCTGTGTGTAAGGACGAAGAAGAACAATATGCCATAGTGGGCCATCTCTTAAGCCAGAAGTGCTGAGCGCGAGCTGTTTGCCCCAGCGCTTTTTTTTCCCTGTGTCGGTCGTCATTGCCTGCCTTCACTATTGATAGACCAGCTGTGCAAGTGCTACTTACAACAGGAAACCCCGTTTTATGTGTACCATTTTGCACGCTAGCTGGCATTTGTTACACCATGTGGCTCATGTTCTCGGAGCTGTGCCAAGATAAAACTAGTCTGTAATAAACAGACAGCAATTGTCCATCTGTCCCATGCTGCAGCAAGCAATTCGCCACATTGTGACTAATAGGCTGTCAACAATGTTAATAATGCAAGACAAAAATTTGTGTCAGTACCTTTTTAAGGAATAATCACTAGCCACAACCTGCAAACTTCTCACTGTCAGGGCCCTGTTCAGGAGCACCTATCTGACCTCTTGATGCACAAATACTCCAACGCGGGGCTACTATGAGGCTCTTATTCTGAAGCTCAAGGACACTCCACAGGTGCTTTGTGGCCTCCTTGCATCACGACCGCAGCCAAGCCTTCTTCTTTTGCCTCTCTGATGAACCTGCATTGGAAAAATGTCTCTGTGATCCTTTTTTTTTGTGTGTGGGAGGGCAATTTACTAGCCTAACTACTATAAAGAATAAAGTTTTAATAGTGAAAATTGATCCAAGAGGTTTCACAATATTGAATTCAAACAGGTAAATAGAAGGTCTCACAGAAGAACATGCGTGCAGCTCTAGGCACGTGCATGAGTTCTGATCTGGGGCCTTAGCACAGTATTTATAATGGCACGTCGTTTCTACCGAGAACAAAAAATGGGGTAAAAATGTCAAGTAAAGAATAAGTAGGGGTAGACAAATATTCATATTTTTGAATATCTTTCGAATAATGTTTGCCATTCAATTCAATTCGTATGGCAAATTTTGCTATTTGAACTATTCTAGCTTACCGAAGACAAAAAATACGGTCAATGTCTGACTAAAAGGAACCCTCCAAATTTTTAATATGTTTCACCTCATCACACTCGTATTGCGTGAAAGCTGCCTTTCTGGATCTGCTACGGTCGCAAATGTACTGGCTCTAGAAAAGACAGATTCTAACAAGATAATAGATGTGGCAGAGGCAAGGGCTTAGCTATAGTGGTTTTCGACCTGAAATTCGATCAGTTCTTTGGCTGCATGAAATGATGTATATAAACACAATTCAAATGCTGCATTGCGTTATTTTCAATAAGGCTACTACGAAACGCTACCCTACCAACACTTCATCAATTTTGCCAAAAGGAAGACTTTCATTTCATAAGAATAAACTTCGTAAGCCTCTCCAACTTTTTTCTAGAATTTCACACGAAGTATTTGAAAAGAATTCCAGAAGTATTTAAGAAGTTCTAGAAAGATGTTCAATTCACACTCAGACTTTTATATTCGAATTCGCTTTGGCACCCAAACTGTAACAATAGGTTTCAAGAGAAGTGAGAAAACCAGAAATAGCTAAGCATTTGATCGCACACTCGTGCCACAGAGAATTCTTCTTCTTGTTCTTCATGCACTCTGATGATGTTGAAGCAGGCAAAACCATATAAAGCATAGCCAATTAAGGGCACACTTGCACCAGAGAGGAGACCTTTTCTCTTGTTTTTCGAGTGCCTTGACGATAACATTAAATGTCCAGCAATTTAGTAGGGCTGGGTCATCTGCTGTCATCACCTAAATCGTTTTAAAATTGTTTTTATAAAGTGTAGCAGATGGCAGATATACAGGAATTAGACAGGCTAAAATGGGCATTTCTTTCAACAATATCAGTAAAATGTACACAGCACTCTCCATGAAGCAACTGAAGTGGCCCCGTAACACTTTTCGAGCACCGCCAGAAAATGCTGCCGAGGGTAGTCATGGCACTTGAGAGCACGCGAGACAGAAATATAGGGAAGCACGCAGCCTGTTATTCATAATTTATATCAGTCACCTGAAAAACACTGTTTTCCCTCAAAAAATGAGACTCCCAATCCAACTGACTGTGCTTCAAGTGCAATGTCTACAACCGCAACGGGAGGCTACACGCCCGTACACCTGTTCGTGATTACACTGAGAAGCACCATGTTTGAAGAAAAAAAAAAGGGGGGGGGGGGAATGAAAGCGCTCAAGGTCAGGATGCACATTAATAAATGGGCATAGCTTCTTGCCCCCTAGTCCTGCCCTCCTGCGTGGCTTTGAGTGTGCTCACTCGAACAAAAGATGAAAGAAAGCACGTAAAGCATGTGACAAATTCCTGTAACTCCGCTAGTACTTCGCAGATTTCAAATACTTTTCCAACAGTCAATTTGGGATGAATTAAGTTTCTCTAATGAAGACATTTGATGATTACTTCGAAAGGCTTTTAAGGGCTTCTTCATTACAAGGCAATGTAAACATGCACCTGTAACATGAAGGTAAGCACACTTCAACCTGATATGGTTTGAATATGGCACAACTGTAGCCATCACAATTCCAGCTTCCAGTTTCAGATTTAGTCGACCTGTTCCAAAACTTTATCTACTGTAGAAATCACACCTGTAAATCAGTAAATTATCCAAAAATGAAGAAAACGTGATTATTATGTGAGCAAATAGAAAACATGAACAAAAAAGATAAGTGCAAGCAACAGCAGTGTAAATGGCATATTCAGGCTGTATGAGGAGTGTCGTGGAACTGGAAGTGATGAGTACTAATGCATCAATAGCAGACAAAATTTTCAAAAAAAAAAAAGCACAGCTGCCTACATAGTTATTTATAAGGGCCAAATTTGTAAGCGGCAGTCCCCCAAAAATAGAAACAAAAAATTTGATAGTTTAGTCAGCCATAAAACAAGGTGATTCCACACAAGCATGTAACCAAAGCTGACACAAAGGAGCACTTAAACAACATTAAAAAAAAGCCCCCAAGCACAGCCTCTAATGAGCCCTTTGCAGCTACACGAGCCACCAACAGCCGCTTCTCTGAAGCATGCATGCTCCTGCACCCTCCTCTGAAAGAAGGCACCACGCCAATAGCCAGCATGCTTCACACAAAATGCTGGTGCAAAAGCACAAAAAAAAAATGAGAACTCAGGACACAATGTCATGTGGAAGTGGCACAGTGCTATGAGAAAAGCATGTAAGGAACTCGTTCCTTTCAAGGCTTTGCCTTTGCTTTACTATGCATGGATGAGTCATGTCAATATTCCTCGGACCAGGGTGCACATGGCAACTATTGGCACCCTTGTTAAAGAACTATAGCAATTGAGAATCGAGATTATCAGTTACCTCTTTTGGATTCAATCTCACTTAACTCTACAAAACAAAACACTGGTTAAAGCAAATGTGAGTGCTCCCAAGAGTGAAGGGTTTTTTGTGCTGTTAGTAGTCTCAACAAAAACTAAGCACTGAGAGCACACCATGTAAACAAGCCGTCTAGTGATAGTTATCAAAACAGCACGTGCCAGCACTTGCAACTGCGCCTTTATGCCCATATAATTGCCATTGCGATAATGTATTCTAAATGATTAAGTATCAACAGCTGACTGTGTGCTAGCCGCGTCTTTCAGTACTATAAAGTTCTACCATATATCTATCCACCCATCCGTCTTACACACATGCACACACCTAGTTAAATTACTATACAAATCAGTTGCGTTTATCAATATTGAGGAAACAATCAAATTGTATTCAGATAGACTCAGGCATTCCAGAACATTAAACAATACTTCAAACAATAATTTCATCTTCGCCAGCACAACCAGTCCCACCACGCACGCAGATTGCATTGCTGAGCAGCAGTTCCCTTTTGGAAGTTGGTGAATACATCTTTGACCTCAGTGTCCCGGCCTGAGACTCATTTTCAAAACACTTTCTCTGTGACTGCGCAGCATCATGTCTTCTCACTTTTTCATAGACTGAGTGCCTCATGCCTAAATAAAGCAGTAATAGGGACTAGTTTGTACATGAAACATCACCCTGTGTTTTTTTTCTGGTGCGTGTATTAGTGTGCAGCGCATCACAAGCATGATGACCGATGGCCCTACTTGAAATACAACACTTTTCTGGCCAATCAAACCACTTCTGCATTTTCCCTCACTCTGTTCACTTATGTTGAGCAGTGCCCTGCATAGGTTTGCAAAAAAAAATCTCAAAATAATTCACACTCACTTACTGAAATATATTTTGTCTTTTGGCCTCTCTCAGACTCGCAGCTCAATGAAAGTCTGACCAAATCTGGTGAGTCAACTTCCGAGTCCGTTAAAACATTAATTTTTTCACCTATAGTTTCAATGCCCATAAAAGAAATATATTGCATAATCGGTGCACCAGTTGGCACCTTGCAGTGTCAAGCGGCAGTGTAGTAGCCTCCCTCCACATGGCATTGCGCCTTGAGCTCTCAATTTTTACAGCTCACACATATTTCAATGCACAAGCATTAGTACGCCTACTCAATATTTATAACTGAGAGGCAAGAGCTACAAGGTGGAGGAGGGGAGAAAGTCGAGGTGCCTTAACATGCCTACCTGTGAATTTTTTTTCCCGGGACATTCTCATGAAAATATCTGAGGCGCCATCTCTTTAAACAGAGATGACCTTGCTGGGTTGCAGTCACTATATAAAGGTCTGAGATTGAAAGGTTGTAACTAGAGCACGCATTATGCAACACATTGCTATTAAGGAGCATTGCAACCATGTGTGAAAAAGATCATCAACTGGAGCACCAATTATGCAACATATTGCTATTAAGGAGTATTAAAACCATGTGTGGAAAAGATCACTACATTTTAACAGACTCGGAAGTGGACTCGCCTTACTTGTCAGACTTGCATTCAGCCGCGAGTCTGAGTCCACGAGTAAGGCCTATGGAAAAAATATATTTCATGAGTGAGTGTGAATGACTCCCAGATTTCTTTTTAACTTATGCAGGGTGCTGCTCAATATAATCATGCAGAGACAGGGTAAATGCAGAAGTGGTTCAGTTGGTGAGGCAATGTGTTATGATGTAGAAGAATGCTTCACTTGGCCAGAGAAGTGTTGCATCATAAAGCAGTGCCGTCGATCATCTTATATCGCTGCCGAGAAAAACACTGACCAAAAAAATTAGAAACAACACAGTGTGATGTTTTGCATACCGAACAGCTCCTAATGCGCCTTATTAGGGCATCAGTCAATCAGTCTATGATGAAGACTTAATAGACGATGCTGTGCAGTCACTGAGGAGGTGTTTTGAAAGGGGGTCTCACACAGTGACACTGAGGAGAAACAAGTATTCACTGACAGAGGCAGGGGAGCGCCTGGTTAACACTGCTAGTCTACATGGAGGGACTAGTCGGGCTGGTGATGACATCATTGCTTGACCGATTGAACATTCTGGAGTGCCTGAGTTTCATGCTTGTGATGAGCAATACTTGATTGTTTCACCATTATTGTTAAACCCATTTGAGTTGTTCAGTGGTTTAACTAGCCATTCATTTAGAATAAATTATTGCAATGGCAATTATATGGACACTTTCAACAGCTGCTACCTTCAAACATAAGGGCGCAGTTACGAGTGCTGGCGCGTGCTATTTGGATAATCACTACACAGCTTGTTTACGTGGTGTGCTCTCAGCACTTTATATTCGTTGAGACTACTAACAGCACAAAAGCCCTTCAATCTCAGCAGCACACACATTGACTTTAACCAGTGTTTCGTTTTGTGAGATTGAATCTGAAGAGTTAGATGCTAATCTTTGTATAGCATTCCCATTTTCTCTTATTTGATTTATTGCATTGTGCTTGTAACAACACTCTGAGCTCAGACTTATCTTTGGACGCCGACCGACATTTGCTGGTGTGCTAAAACAGGGGTGCAACAGCCAAAATACCATTTGGAGCAATTTTTGGAGCAGCTAAATGTTATTTTTGGAGCACTAAATTCCAAGCTAGGAGCTGGTATGGAAAAAAAAACATGCATTTTTATCATCACGTAGCAAACTTGGAGTAGTATAAAAAAGAAGGCTTATATTTAGAGAAAAAAACATGTATAAATAATTCAACATAACCAAAATTGTGTAGTATGAGCATACTATTTACTACTATTTCAATGAAGGTAGTATTTTGAACCACCTTGCTAAAAAACCAATGATAAAGTCCATATTATCATTTACTGCACCTGTTAAATCATTCGCCAAACTCTGAGAATTTCAATACCAATCTGCCGCGATAAGACCTTGAAATTTGAGAGATTCGTAAAACCAAGAAGTAGGGGTGGCAAAAAAAAAACTGGTGCACAATTTAGTTTTTTTCTGTAGAGAAGCATAAATGTCACACACTGCTTCAAATGATTGCCAGTAGCTTATTTATAGGTCAGTGATTATACTGGTACTCAGAATTGAATGGTGTACAAAACGCATGAGTAACTGAGCGAAATGGGAAGTGTCCCAGTACCGCGAACAGCCCCTTGTAAATCTCGACACGCTTTTTCGCGGGGCACCCGTCTAGTGCGTCAAAGGTGACTCAAGCAGCTTTAGAACCAAAGTAAACAAATGTTCTAACCGCTCCCCTCCCCCTCCCTCCCTTTTTCACCGTGGGGCTATGCGCCACTTCGGCTACCTTGCAAGACGCGTTCGACCAGATAAAGTAAAAATGGCGCACGCCCGGTGCCCCGGCAACGGTACCAGATATCTATCGCCAGGACCGTGGCAAGGACGACGCAGATTCAAGACAAAAATGTTTTATGTGCCACGGCTAAGGTAATCAACGCTGGTGTTCGCAGCAAGTCGAGCTTGTTCGAGCCTTATTAAGCCATAGCCGCGTTTTCTGGAGAGAAAACTTACATTTTCCGTGAAGCGTTGGTGGCTACATTAACACATTTTTGTTTTGAAGTTCCGTCGTCCCGCCGATACGTATCTGTTGCGGTCAGCAGACCGATGGGCATGCAGTGTTGTTACTTTACCTGGTCGATCAAGTCTCACGAGCATAGGGTGGGTGGCTAGATTATTTTAAGTATATTCTAGGCACTGTAGTTCGGGTCTGCGCGCTTTGACTAATGGCGCAAAGCTGCAGGTGGCCAACATGGCTTGCATTGCTCACCGAAATTAGAACACCTGAAAAAAAATTGAGGCTGGCTGGGGAATTTGGCCCAGCGTGGTGCGAATTCAACAAATTCACGGGCTCGGTGCAGCAATCGGGAATTGTATCAAATTGGCGCAATTGGCGCAGCTGTTACACCCCTGCTAAAAGGACCTGATATTAAACTGTTCAAGCTTCAGCAGTGCATTTTGGGGGCTGTTAAGTCAGCCATTTGAGTCTACCCGGTTACTGCCTCCTATTAGGGGTTCTGACAATAACTTTCCTGGACCATGTATCTACTTTGCCATTATTGAATAAGACAGGTCTGCAAATGTATGTAAACTCTACCTTATTTCAGAGCACTGTGTCACTTAGAGAAGACTGGGCAAGTCCCAAACTTCCACGTATTTTTTTTTACCCTATTGCAATCGTTTTTGAGCATGTATTAATGATAGCGACCAGATGTTTATACTAATTTGTTCAGAGTCTTGTGTTGTATTGCCTGAACTAAAGTATGGTTTATTTTACAAAAAATTGCATTTTTTACTCCTGTGCATGATTTTAGACAAATCTTGCAATCTTTTCTTCAGATCAAAAGAAAGTTATTCTAAAGCATCAAGTTCAGTTCAGTACAGCACTATGTGTTGCTTGAGTATGTGCACAAACAATCAGCATGACATCTTTTGTCATTTGGAAGTTATCATACTGACATAACAAAAAAGTGCCATTTGGAGAAGATGGAGTTCAATTTATGCAATGGAACTTGCACATTTTTTTCTGTGCCGACCTATTTTTTTTTTTTTTACTGTGCCAACTTATCTATTTTACTGTGTCTGACTTCGGTAACAGCTTAAACATTACTAGTTGGACGGCTTTTTCTTTTCCCTGAAAATGCCAAACTTCATGCTTTTTGTGAATTTACAAAGAAAGGAAGCTACAAATATACCATCTGTAAAAGGGCCATTTGCATTCAGGTCGCTTTTTTTGGTTGATTAAAAAAATATATGCAAGATGAGGAGCAATATGTAATATCTCAAGCATGCGCCCCCACTTAAGCAAGTGCCTTTAAGATATTTAAACACGCGCCAACGACTGAGCAAGCACCTCCCCCACCTCGCCTTCCTGCTATTTCTGCAGCTTCCTTCACTTTCTTTATTTAGAAGCACAATGAGGCTGCAGAATCATAGTGAATGCATGTATATTTATTAATGTGTTTCAGTTTCGTTGGAAACACATGTGGCTTTACCACCACCACCTTGAGTTTTGATGCAAGACGAAGCGAGAACCCCACCCTTCCCCCCTTCCAAATCTCGTCATTTTGACCATAGTGGAGCAGTAGCTCAGGATTGCATGGTACATAAAAATTGTGGAAAAAGAGTCTGCTCTCATATCTAGTAAACAATGAAAAAGTACTTTTTTCTAATTTTTGTTGCCCTACTTCCTTCATGCCAAAATTATTAACATAACCCTTACAAATATTATTTAATTCTGCACACCATTTCGCAACGGAATATGCTGCCGGTGATATTGAGAACTGCTCTTCTGTCAAATACATGAACAGAATTCAGAACTTATATGAACCCTTGTTTACTGTACAATGTGCATATTTCTTGCTCTGTACATAAATGCTATTTTTTTCCTCCCATTTTTGTGTATTCAAGTTCAACACATTCCTGCATGGGCCCGAGAAGGGCCTGCAGTATTGTAAAATAAAACAAAAATAAGCTACTTTGAAATTCACATAAACTTTGTTCCCTGCACTGACAGACACACGTAGTTACAACCCTGTTCAAGAAGCATTAAGTTGGCAGACTTGTCAATTATTCTGCCCATTGAAAACATCAATGCCATTGAAATCTAAATTTCTTAACAGTGCACACTTGCCTGATATCTTCCTTTGGAAGCATGTGAAGCCCTGTCAAGGTGAGGCATCATTGGGAAGGACTGTGGTAGGAGCTCAGAAGTGGTAATACTAGTTGTGATGCAGCAATGACTGAAGTGAAATCTAGGCCGTGGTGGTGGTGGGCAGCAGCTGCAGTGTTTGTGCCGAAGGTGGCTGACCTGGAGGATATAACTGAAACTTAGGGGTGACAGATAATAGGTACCAAGAAATCATGAAAAAGAATGTTCACTACATTATAGAAATTTACAACTTAGAGTGACCAACAGCTGAGGCTTGTTGGTGGAGATTCATGTTGGACTTCTGTGAACATAATAAGTGAAGCGAGAAGCGTAGCAAGTAACGGGTGTGTCCTGGGTAGTCCTTACATTCACAAGATAGCTCACAGGCTAAAGAAAATGATAGATACAACATCATAGTATTATGGCCACCAATAGACTAGGTACAAGGTGAGATATGCGTCATCGTGCTGAGAAACAATGAGAGGAGACAAGAAGCTGGACTCCTAATTGTTTCATGAGCACACCATAGAAGTTGTTGATTACCATACAGGCGCAAAGATAAATGTTTCTTTTAGCTTCGGCCATATCTACGTAAGGCAGATGGGCTAGTGTTTACCAGAGATTAATGAAGCATAAGAGAGCGCAAACTACAGGCTCACCAAATAATCTATCTTTAAATTGTCGTGGGGTGTATTGAAAGCACAGGCCGACGAAAAAAAAAAAAATGTGGAAGCTCACTCAATCACAAAATGTATTTGCACATATGGCTCATTCAGATTCTGATTTATAGCCCAATCCGAGTTTGACTGACTCGGCCTTGTGAGGGAGTCTGCCAACTTATGGCTGAGAGAGGTTCTGAAGTCTGCCATTCCTTTCCTCCAAAGCCTCTATTTGTTGCTCAAGCCACTCGTTCTATTGTAATAACTTTCTTTTCTTTCTAGAGGATGCTCAGGCAAACAAGCTTCTAATTGCTAGAGCCATCCTTCAGGGCTCTTTTTCTTTCTTGAATGGCTGCCTTCTGTGACTTTTTTTTGGAGGGGGGAGGGGGGGTCTTGGGAGTGTATATACAGACCTAAAATATTACCAGTCAATAGAGATGCTCTAAATGCCATAAAATCCAGAGTAAGCACTCCTAACAGAGCAAGCACCTCCCTACTTTCTTTAAAGGTGTTAAATAAGTAGCCTCTGCTCCTCTACCACCATTTTCACTGTTTCTATTTGTCCAGGGAGTGCGAAATAAAAGCCGTGTGTGCATGGGCATTCAAGAAAGTGCTTAAGTAGAAGCACAGATGTGCATTTTTTATTCTCAGTGATTCTTCCACTTCCTCGTTAAATATTGACCAATGACTGAGCAAGGGCCTACTCTTCAAACTTTGTCGAATAATCATTCACTCTCCAGGACCACTTGCTAAGAATTTTTCGGAAAACAACATACTAGGAAGTCTGTACTTTCCAGTAACACACCTCAAACTAGAGCTGCTGTAACTGCCTTACTTAGGTCATCTATTACTTCATAGGTAGCCATGACTGTTCACTTCTCACTATCATACTGCCTGCTGTGTTGCTGACCGCAACAGCTGCATGTGCTCCTAAATTTATAACTATGCAATTGTTGCACATCATATTTGCATGCTGTTAATGCTTGATTAGCCACTGAATTTATTAAATAATAACAAAATTACCTGCTTTATGGACATAATAAACAT